>JAWMRA010000161.1:548351-564581 GCA_035584735.1 Pseudotriccus pelzelni | reverse complement strand
ATCGCGGTTGCCACGGCGACCGCCTTTCCCCCCCCCCCGCCCCGGTAGGCAGCGTCCTGCGGAAACGGGGGCGCGGTGCCGCGGGCACGGGGGCGGCGGGGATGCCGCCCCTCTGCCGCCCACTCCGCCCCGCGCCCCGGGAGAAGCTCTTCGCCGGCAGCCCCCGGACGGCACCGCTCGCCGCGCCGGGCACCGGAGCCGGGCCGGGCACCGGCACCGCGCGCAGCCAAAATGGAGGTGCTGCAGGACGGCACCGGAGGGGCGCGGGGCTCCCACGGCAGGCGGTCACCTGGCGCCTCTGCTGCGGTGGTATCTGTTTGGGGTGGCGGGGCTCGTTGTTTGGTTTTTTTGTTTTTGGTTTTGTTTTTTATCACGAAAGCGAAGCGGCCGCTCTCCAGTCCGGGAGATGCGCTGCCGGCGGCCCGGCCTCCGCGCCGCGCCCCCCCCGCCCCCAGGCCGGCCGGGGAAAGGGGGCCGGGCAGGATCCCTCTGTGGATTTTTCCATTTTCACTTGGAGAACTTGCGTTTGCTGGGGATGCCTGTCAGGGTGCCATATGAGGCAGTTCTTGGCAGCTCTAAGGCGAGGAGAGAGGATGCCGAGAAGAGCCAGGTCGCAGCAGCATCCGTCATTTGCAGTCTGGGTGAAACTCAAACACTCGTAGTTTGCAGTGTTGGTTTCATTAAATTCATAATGATATGTCCCCTAACCTTTTTTCACCGAAGAAAAAAGTCATGTGGTAGAGCTAATATCTGGATACATCCACTGTGAACTAATGGTTGATGAGGCCTACTAAAACTCTATCCTCTTCCCAAAATAAACTGTTCTGTTATATAGGAGGTTGCCAAGGAGCTTCTATTTATATGAATTTTCCACTCCATGCATAATTTTGTGTATCTTCCTATATTTTAGGTTTGCACCCATTACTTTCTTACCAGCTCTTAAAAAACTCCGATATTTCCCTTTCTGCCTCTGTTGCCATGTTTCTGTTGAATTCTAATCATTCTCTGCAGAGACGCATGGGACAGGCAGCTGCTAACAAATGACACTGGGCCATATTTGGTCACATTTGCTCACAGTGACTCATACCTTAATCTGCAAGTAGCTTTATTGATTTTAGTATCTACTATTTCTCCAAGAGCTGTCACCACTTTGGTGGTGGTTCATCACCACCTTTCATCTCTTATGGTTATGACACCATAAAATGTCCGATCTTCTTCGAATATCTCTTCATCCCGCAAAGTTTTGACATGGCAGTCTATCTTTCCCCTTTTTTTAATAGTTTTATTTTACCTGGTACCACGAGTGTTGTCTTCCGTGGTTTGATGTCTGTCAGGTGTCTGCATCCAGCATGACATTTTTTCTTTTTTTAATATGGTATTTGACATAGCTATCGCCTCTGCAAGTTTGCCATTCTCAGCAGCTCTCCATTTGGATAACTTCTTGGATTTTCAGCGTTGTTAAACAATTTCCTGTTTCAAATGGTCTGATAATTCTCAGTATTTATTTTTAGTGGCTACCATTCACAGGCGTATGTGCTGGTGGATTAATGTCTAGCATTTCATTAATCTGAGGTGTCTGGACGCATACATTTGGCTTTGTACAGCAGGTCCTTTATTTCTTTATCACGCCAATACTGTTGAGCTCTTAGAGATGCCCTAAGAAAATGCAGACTGTGTGCCATTTAGTAACCATAAGTTGCTTCCTAAAGACAGTGGCATACGGCTGCCCTGCCATGAGAAATTCTGGAAAGGTGGATGAATCCCAAGGGACAGATTTTCCTTGGAGCTGTAAGTCTTACCGTGAATCACTGTAGTAAATCACCACTGAGCACTTGAAGATGTAGCTGCTAGAATTTTTTTCATCAGATACGCAAACAAAGAGAGCATCCATGAGATTTCAGGAGAACTAGTTCATTCCTCTAGCAAAAAATAGTCATGTCAAGTTCTGCAAACAGCATCTGTAGGAAATAGTGCATCGCAAAATTGTGGAAAATCCTAGACCTTGGGAGAGAGACAGGTAGCACAAGGTAAAATACATATGGATAGACACTTTCACGGCTCCCTCCCCTTTGAGCTAACATTAGATTGGGGCTAAGAAACTAGGGCTAGCAAAAGCAGGCTTGTCAAAGTGGTCCTTAAAATGGATTTGATGGCTTTTGGGGCATGAAGAACTAGAAAGAGCGAATGAACAAATGCAGGGCTGGTTTTTGTAAAATCCTCATTTTCATTTATGATCAGCAAGTCCAGCTAGTCAGAAGGACCAGAGAATATGGGCAGATGATATGTAAAAAAAAAAAAAGCGTTACTTTTGTATGCCTGAAAGTAAGATCTTGAAACGAGTGCGAATATCCCATGTTTCTCTGGTGTATGAGTTTCCAAACAGTTTTACACCTCCTTTCTGCATCTCTCCCACCACATTGTTAGGAATACTAAAATGCCCTGACAGGGAAATGTCAGGGGACATCCTGCAGTGCCCAGGGCACGTGACGAGCAGGTTCTCATGCAAGCTGCTCACCAGCTTTGGTAAATCCCTACACCCACGTGCCAGCAAGGTGTAGGGTAGGGCACTGGCTTCTCCTATGAACTGAAAATATCTCTGAGACATACTCTTGCAAAATTGTAGCCAGGAAAACATACCAACTGACATAGAGTTCATATAACAACTGCCCACCCATTTCATTATTTCACAAATGTGTGATTCGTGCTTGTGAGCTGTCACCATTAACATTTCCATCTGTCTCAATATTGCTTCTATTCTTAGTTGCTTTGTGATAGATGTAGGTGTACGAAAAGGATTTTTCCCCCCTCCCTGTGTCATGAAACAAAATAAATGAAAGCCACATATATGTAACCACGCATTTCATGCAGGCAGCAAGAAATACAGGCACTTTTGTGGCACTCCAATTACTAGATTTAGAGGTGGAGTAAGAAGCAGGAAGTGATTAAGCAGGAAGGGAAGTAAGAAGTCCATGTGGCCTTTTGGTGCTGCTGGAACATGTACTCAATGGGGAAAACCATAAATAAGTCAAAATCTAACTGCAAAAGAACAATATTACTTTGATTGCCTTCTGAGCATGCAGTTGGAGAGACCTGTTTTCCTAACCATGTAAGTATGGGAATAATTTTACTTACCATGTAATCCTAATTGGTCTCTTCCTGAGTCCTCAGGCTCAAAGGGAAAATAGCTGTGACACTCTTTGGTGTTCAACGGATCAGGTCCTCAGCTGTGTAGATATTTCTAAACTCAGAGCTTTCAAGCTACTCATCGCTTGGGCAAACAGAAAACTCTTTGCATAACATAGGCAAAACCTGCAGTTCTCAGAACCTCTGTGCCGAAAGTGGAATCGATCGGCTACCTGTGGAACTGATCTGACATTTCACAACGGTCTCCAGCGAAAGCGAAATCTGGCTTCGGTCACGTTGTTCACGCTTTCGTTTGAACTTCATGGCAGAGCGCAAACTCCTAGTCTCCTGATGGAAAACGTCTTTTGAAGTCGCTAACGGATGTGGCTGATTTTCACCCCTGGCGCAGGTTGACGCTTCCCAGAGAGGCAGTGATTAGCCAGGTCTGGTCCGTGGCATGAGCTGGGCTGCGGGGGTTGGCCCTTGCCCCTCCTTTGCTAGTGGAGAGTCTTGGGGCCAGGACATTGCCACAGAGCCAGCTCTGCTGTCGGTAAGTGGTTTCCCCACAGTCCCAGGCTGTTGTGTGGTCTCCCGTGGGGAACATTAGTGGCGGGACTGTAATGGACCAAGGTCTTGCCAGAAGTGGCCAAGTGTATATTTTCTCTTCCCCCTGCCTTTTCGTGGTTTGGTCTGTCTCTTTTTTTTTTTTTTTTTTGCCTTCCCAAAATAGCACACAAAACCCCAATTTAACAAGCGTAAACTGTACACTCTGGCCTCCAATTTATTTTGACATTTGGCAAGAATGATTATGCAACATGTTCATTAAGTCATAACATTTTCGCTACTTTCCCATTCCAGATCCTTATTGACTGTAGCACATGTGAAAATAATGAACTTATTTATTCTCCAAATGGACAGTAGACCCCAAAGCTCCCAAGAAATTGCATTGTTTATGGATGTAATGTATGCAGAGACTTTTAAGGCCCTAGGTCTTACCTGACTGTAAAAAAAAAAAATGGTTCATTACTGAAAGGGGTGAGGACGAGTTTATCATCCACTAAAATGTTTATAAGATTGTGCAGTTAAGGAGGTCTCATCAGACTAGTTGTTTCTTTTTTCTTAAACAGAGCCTTTGTGGGATTTGGGAATAATGCAGTAAAAAGTTATGGTAGTAGATAATTAGATGGACCAACTAAAAGCAATATGAAAGGGGGCTGGTAGCACAAGGATTACAGAAGGTGTGTGGGCATTTTGACATCCAGAAAACATTATAGATCTGGTCTCAGCTACCTCAGTCTCATGATGATAATTAAGAAATGTGGGTGTAGAAAAGCTCTTTGCATGGTTTGGTTGGATTATTGCTGCAGTTCAAAACACAATTGACAGAGACACCCACATTGGACATGATTGCCCTTTGATGAGGCAGATACTGACTTTTTAAAGCTGACACAGTTAAAATTATGTCTAAAGTTTATGGGGCCACAAGCTTCACACTAGACTCCATTATTATAACAAATGGTAAAATGCAAATCGAAGCAGTTAAAAAAAAAAAAAAGGGGAGGAGGAAGGGACCCTGGCAGTGGGAAGGCTTCAGGTTTAACCCTTCACTCATTTTTTTGGCAAGAGTAAAAGCACATGGGCAGTGTGCAGGGAGTTGTCATTGTACATGTGTCTTCTTTAAAGACAGACAGCAGGGAAGACCAGTGAGTCTGGTTCCATTGATAACCCATAGAGTGTAAAGCCTGGTTCCTATACAGCTTGTGTGTTGTGTGGCATGCCTTTCCAGCTCCTTTACCTCTATTTGTTCATCAGTAATACAAAGCTGTTACTAAACTCCCCTCTGAGCACTGAATAAGGTAAAAAAAACCCATAAATTTTAAAAAAAAAAGAAAACAAACAAACAAACAGACAAAGCAAAAAAAAACCCCACAAAGTTGGCATTTCTTTATATGTAGAATATGTTTTTAAGAAACACTTGTGAATGGGAAGAGAATAATGGAGGCTCTTTAGATGGTGACTGCTTGAGCCTAAGACAAGACTTACGGTACTCACTCTTGCAGCATATTATTCTAATATTAGAGACACTAAACCTGCACAGCTATGGAAATGTCAGCCCTGATCATGCATTCAGCTTTCTTTATTCTTTTACATGTTACCTTGAAACATCAGCAATACAAGGAGGTTGTAGGTTGGCCCACAGGTTGTTCTGTATCTGTCACTTAGCTCCCATTCAGATTTTCTCTGGGGAATCAGAAAAGGCCACACATTGTCAAGGCAGACAGAGCTGTGAAAATATTTGACATTTCAAAATTATCTTTTTTTTCCCAATATTTTCAACACGAACTCTGTTTTATATTGTTTTACAGAGTGTTCAGAGAGGCTTTCAGTATTTCCCTCTGAAACTCTCATCAGTAGTCTGACAATGACATTTGATAAAATATTCAGATTCAAAGCAAAATAATATCCATGAAAAGACAATGGATTTAGTGGATTTCAGGGAAACAGGTGGTTACCAAAAGAAAAAAAGAAAAAAAAGGGTGGCTGGTTTCTGACAGCAAATACCTTTTGAAACCCAACCAACTCCACTGAGAATGAGATGCAGCAGCAGTCATGAGTAGAGGCCATGAGACTGGAGCTGCTTAGGTGTTAGTTGGCTCTGTCAAATACATGTTCACTCACGTCTGCCAGAAGTCTATAAAACCATCTGAGAGGATATTTGGCTGAATTTTGTAAACAGATAGCTGATAAAATAGTATTGACCAGGAAAACGAAAAGCCTTAGCAGTTTTTAAATGAGGCAAATGCCGGGGTTTGAATTTTCCAGTGGATGACAATACATCTCAAATGTCTTTTGCTTCTGTATGTCTCTTGCTGTACCCTGAAGTGTGAAACCCCTTATTCTATTGCTGAAAATCTGTTGTACCAGGGATAAAATAAAGAATAATGTATCTACTGGTCTGAGTCATTTGGAGAAGGAGTGAATCTTACAGTATTTCCCATACAAATCTCTTTTTGTGTCCCAAATTTGGTTTATTGAGTAAGTTATTCTAAGTCCTTGCACACACTCATTCATCACTGAACACCTTTCTAAGTGACATGACTAATATTTGTCACATGTTTTGCTCTCATCCTCTTCCGAGGGAACAACTATTTAATTGTAGGATTTTTCCATACTGGTTTGTTTGTTTGCTGCGTTGGTTTATTTGGTTGGGTTTTGTTTGGTTTGGGGTTTTTTTGTTGTCGTGCATAAGTCTTTCACAAAGCTCCTGGTGGTGCAAGAGGTCGGAGTTTATTCATAGATTCACCTCTTCTCTTTCTCTGTGGCATTCACTCCTGTATCAGCAGTCCGTCACTCTATCCACCACTTATTCCCCAGGCAGATCTGATTCTCGTGCTTTTTCCGCCCACCACCTGTTGTTTTCCTCTTCCCAAATCCTTCACCTGGAATCAGCTGTCCAACCATGGTCACAGGCCAGGAGACCCACTGCTTTTCTCACCTCTTTTTTTGAGCTCCTTCAAAGACCCAAATGTCTCCGACTTCAGAGGGGCTTTTAATCCCCAGTCTACTGCCTTTGGCACCAAATAGTTATTTTTGTCATCTCCTTTCCCATCAAAGTTTTTCTGCAGCATTCCCTAAAGAAAATTCTGCTGGCTCTCAAATCTTAAGGAAACCAAAATATCTGACAAGAGGACTAAGGCCTTAGAAAGGCGAACCTAGAAAGTTAATTCAAAACGGCCAGAATTCATTTTCTGTACGGATTTTCCAGACAAAGGATTTTTACGCCAAAAATGGTGAAAATTCAGACTAACACAAGGCATACGCTTCAGGCCAGAAGAAAAGACAAAGGCGGTGGACCTTTCCAAATTATTTTCTTTTGGGTCCATCAGCCTGGCCAAGAGCAACAGGATGGGACCAAAGCCATGTGCTGACTCGCCTCCTTGACCACCAGAGGCCGTTTCCCCAGCGGCCACTTGCATGTGGCAGCTCCCCGGGGCTCTGATCAGCACCAGAACTTCCCTGCAGGGCTCCTGTGGACTGCGTGGAGCCCCTGCCAGCGAGGAGGTGTGGGAGCACCAGGAGGTGGTGGGCCAGCAGGAGTGACGGATAGAGCTGGAGCCCTGGCGGGCCCAAGGCTGGCTCACGTTAGAGGAGCAGTGCTTGCATGGAAAAGAAATAGCGACGCGTCTTGCCCAGTATGGGGGAACACGGGGTGAAACGTCCATCTTCCCTGCAAGCTAGCCTAGCAATCCCTCAGCCATCTGCAAACTTGTCCTGCCGGGCTGTATCTGAAGCCTTGATGATGGAAGCTGTCCACTGACTTCCGAGTCCGTGCTTTCTGTGGGATGTTAGTAAAGATTAATGGTTAGCTAAAAATCAATTGGCTAAATTTAGATGGAGGTCTAGTACCAGTTTGTCAAACGGACAATGAGAATGTGTTTTTCATCTGCTTGTCTTTCATTTGTATTAGCGCTCAGGCTGAGCCTTTTTTCCTGAGTTTCTCTAAGCCCATCAGTATGTGGAATTAGCACAGCGTTCATTCACTGCAAGGGTGAGGGCCTGACAAAAGCACAGCAAACCCAAACTGCAAAATAAACTGTGTTGTCAGTTATGCTTCCCCAGCTCTGGTAGCTGGTGCAATTTTCTGGCACTTAACAGGGTCTAAATTAAGAAGCTAATCAGAAATAAGACTGAAAATTTTATTGGTTCTTATTTACTTTCTTTTATCTTGACACGAGTTCTTAAAAGAATATTTTTAACAGATCCTTTAAACATTTGTAGTAAGAAGCAATAGACAAAATGTCATAATTTCCATATGAAGGAGTTTCTCTCCGTGCAATTCCTATATAAAAAAGCCATTTTATCCTAATATGGTCTTAGAGCCTAAGTAACATATTCTGTCGCAATGACTTTTGCATCAAAACAATTTTCTGTTTCATATCCAAGAAGAAATGTTGAATATTTAAATTCCATATCCTTTTTGATCTTAATTCCCATCACAGAAGAGCTCTTTAGGCCTCATCAATGTGCTCTAGGTGCAATATCAGAGTATATTTTTCATATTACGGGATCTAACCCAAATTAAGAAACCAAAGGGGTAGAAGCTATACATGCCTGGAAGGGAAAATGATTCTGCTTGGAGCATGTAGCAGGGTAAAGCATCAAACAGAAATGTAACAAAAGTCTAAAATAAGGGTTTTAATGCCTTGCTGCAAAGTCCTTGCTGAAAATCTAGCACTCAGCTCCCTTCTGATTTAAAAACTTTGCATTCCTGCTGACTTGAGTGATGTTTATATTCAAATAAGTAAAGGCACCATGAGTACAACTGCAAGTTGCAATAAATTATAGCAGATTAAGCAGGCTAACTGATGAAATACAAAGAGGTGTTTAAAGCTACCACTCCCTTGCAAGCATTTACGTTTCAGATGTATAAACTGCATGAAAAATAAACAGTGTCCAGAAAATAAATGTAGATAACGTTGTTTACGAATTTGTACTCCCATGGCACGAGTCCTGAACCACCAAGAAAGGCCCCACTAAATATCTTGCCAGAGCCAGGGGTGTATTTTACTTGACTAGTCTTTGAGTTGTATCCAACCCTTAAAATAGAGGGGCTTTGAGCACGTCAAATGCAGGATTGCTTTCCTCCTGCTTAAGGTTATATTGGCACGGGTTTTGTGGTGGTGGCCGTGTCTCCACTGCTGGGTGCTCCTGCCCCACCACCACACCTCAAGAGCCACCCTGTCCTTGCGCAGGCTGGGGCAGAGAAATCGATACGTTTTCCCATTTGAGAAATGGTGTAGAACGTGAGGAAAGTTATTTTAAAATAGCTTAAAATTTGTATTGATTTTCCAAATCAATATTTCAGGATTTTTGAATTCCAGAGTAGCCGTACATCCGCCCTGTGTCTTGTTCCCATCTCCCTGCATCTATAAATGATAGTCTGAGCACGTCACGTGCTGCAGAGAGGGAACCAGCTATGCATCCAATCACCCCCATACCATACTTGTGAGGAGGAAAATAACATTTTAATAGGAGCGCCCAAAAATACAGCTATACTGGTACGACTTACTATTTAAAGCAGTTCTGCAATGCAAGTCAATGAAATAATTTCACCTGGACGATGCAGAGGACTGTGCAATTCCCAGTCCCTGGGGCTGGGTGTTGCAGGGAAAGGGAAGAGGAAGTAGGGATGGCACCCTCTTTGTTGGCATCTTTTGCTGTGTATTAGCACGTGCGGAGGAACAGGAGGGCACATATCCAAGTGGTGGCTCTTGCTGCTGTCAGTGCTCACACACCACCCGGGTGCTCCTCGGCCACAGATAAACAGACCATCCCTTTTATCTGGACTAGTGAAAACTGCTGGACAGACACGTGGCTGCCTATTAATCTCCGAAGTGGAATGTAGTAACATTTACACACAACATGGTTCCAGTCATTAAATTACTGAAAGATTAACAATCCCAAGTGCTCAATAAACAGAAAAGACACCGTACAAATGAAACGTTTTAGTCAGAGGAAATTTTTGCTTTAATGTGACTAATCCAGTACTTGTTTCTTGAGCCACAAGTCACAGTAACTGGAGGAGGAGAACATAATGCGGTCTGGATTTCATTTTGAGGACTCTCTTTAATTTTTACTGCTGCACTGATAATTTTAGTTTGCAATTAACAAAAATATCTACCGTTCCTCAAATACCTCTCACTTTAATGCTTTAGGTGGTTAACACAGAAAATGTTTTGAACTCCAGGGTTGTTTCTTAGGTGAAATAGCTTGATACCCTATTTAAAGAAAAAATACCTGGAGTTCATCTTTACACACATCAGCTTGTTAAAAGTATTGACGTGGCTGTGCTTAAAGGGAGACCGAGCCAAAGCACCTTAACCTCTTCGGGAAGATGAAGACAACTAAGTGCAACATAAAATGCCTTAATATGAAAGTCATTCAGGGCAGTAGAGCCAGAAGAACTATTTAATGTTTACACATGCTTTTCATTCCCAAGGATCTCTGCGTACCCAAGGAGGATTCCTCCCTCCAGCTCCTGACCAGAGCAGGGTCCTGTGGGTGGTGGGCACCCCAGAACAGCTATCAGCCCCCAGCACCCAACACCATCCTCCACCTCCTCTCCCCGACTGTTTGCCTTAGATCTCTTATCACCCATCACCCCCCGGGCAACATCGCTGAGCTGCCACACCTGGCGAATGGAGCGCCTGAGCTTGATGTCTGAGGAGATTTTACTTGCTTAAAGAGAAATAAACTACAAAAGAGCATTCACGGGGCTGCAGACCTGGGATTTGGGGGCTTGCTTAGTTTTCGTACATACCCAAAATATGCTCTCCGCAGTTATGCACCAAAGAGGGTTTGGTAAGGCATATATACCTACTCTGACAAGATGAGTGTCTAAGTTTATGAACCTCATGGAATCTGATCCCTTTAAATATTAAAAATAATCCACTGTATTGCATCTAATTGAAACCCACTGAATACTTAGAGGAAAGGAGAGATGAGTCAATCCCACCACCTTTCACCCACAAGTGCACCAACAGTTTTCTGATCTTCTTTAATCATAGAGCTCCAATGGCCTGATTCGTCACAGGAGTGCATCTCCAGCCATCTAATCTTTCCACGCTCGGCTCGGGTTTCCCCCATCCCAAGGAATCACACACAACCTCTTTGGAGAAGAGGGGATTTTCTTTTCCCCTTCCCATGTCTGCAGCGTCCTCAGAGTCTGCATTTTTGTTGTCGTCATTGCATGCCCTCTTTTCTGCCTGCTGCGGTGGAACCGTGGCTGGGCTGTCAGCAGGAAGGTCAGGGGTGAGTGGGGAAGGGCTCAGGCACTGTTCGCCAGACACCCAGTACACTGGATACTCTCAGGCACAAACCAGATACTTTGCTCTTTGCTCAGATACTGGGTTATTAAACATGCCTCCAAAACAACAGCAGTAAGGCAGAGACTCTCAGGAGATGAACAGCCAGTTTTAGTGAGTGTTAAAGCATCAGGGAACGACAAACCCAGTGTTGCCACTGGGTTTTGTCCATTCTCTTCTTAATCTTTCTCCCGGTTCTCACCTTTTTGCCTGTGCCACCATCCTCGACAGCTGCCCTCTACCCCTCAGTGTGGGGCCAGCCTGGCACAGCTCAGCACTGGCCACGGGACCAGGTGGTCAGGACGAAGGGTGAATGGTCCTCCTGGCTTCCCCCAGCCCTTCTGCACAGGGAAGAGGGATTTCGTATGCGGTTTAGGAGTCCCACTGTCCAAGCAGTTCATGGAGTTCATGCAAAACCCCAAAAGAGAAGCCTAGAGGCTTGGATGGGGAGGATTTTCTGGGTGTGGATGTGGGGGTGTGTGCGCATCATTCGTTGCATGTGGGAATTGTCACGTATGACACGTATATTCCATTTCTATGACACTTGATGCCAGTAGAGACAACTATATGAGCAATGGCCAGGAACAAACCCAGAAGAGGCGTGCTCAGCAAACAAGTATGTTCATGAGCAGCTTAATAAATTTATGTATAACAGACACACGTATTTCCTCGTTTGCAAAAGACTAATCTGCACCTACCACAGAGCTGTCAGGGAAGCAGTTTCATGCACATAAAGTGTGCTAAAATCCCTGACTAGAAGGCATGGGACAAGATCCAGGGTACAGATCTCACCATGTGATGGAAAGCTGGCATACCTCTAGCAGACATGAGAAGAGACCAATTATTTTAATTGTTTGTTAGAGTTTTAAAATCACTTCTGCTGTAGCTGCAGGGTGACAGTTCTGAGGTGGTATTTTCTTGAGGAAAAATGTTGTAGTTGCGGTGCCTGTGATTGAAAGGGTAGGTTTCCCTGCTTTATCCTGCGCACATGCATCCTACAAACTATGTCTAATGAAAGATCTTTGGGTTTGTATTCCTGTCTTTGCTGTTTCACATAATACTTCCCCTGCTAAAATGAGGCTGAAAGGCCTCTTGACAGATGTTGTTCACTGAAAGCGAAATTAAGCTCAAAATTAAGAGCAAGTACCCTGCATTATTTAAGGCACAGGGTATATTCCAGTAACCCATCAAGCTGCTTGCAGACCAGAACCACGGCAACTCTTTGCAAGCTGGACACAAGGTAGACCTCGAGGCTGTGAGATCCAAGTGCCACCAAACCCAGGGCATTACCACACGACAGTGATGCCCAGGAGAGCTTGCCCAACCCCTGGGTGCAAGGGATGGGCTGGGGAAGGGATCGCCACCATCCTTCTCTTGTCATCTCAGTCACAGCCTGTACAATTACAAAGATTTCACAGATTTGAGTAGAATTTGGGTTTGGTCCTCAAAGATGCTGAGGATTTTCTAGTGCCACTGATGTTAATGTGGAGTATAAGGGGCTCTCTTGTGTGTGCTACAATCTCTGAATCATCAGAGAGCGGCATCACAGCCCAGTCATTTTCTTATAAATGCATGATGCCTGCAACCCCCAGTTGTGTACATAATCCATTACAATTTTTAGCATTGGTTGAGTTGGAAAAGTTTATTTCCATGAACTCTCCAGCCCTTTAATGTGAAAAAATAGCCAATATAGGTAACTAGGAAACTTTAATAAATACAATTAAACATAAAATGCTTGTAATGATATAAGAACTGACCTCAACCAATTAAAATTTGTAATAGAAAAAAAACCTCTGGCATCAAAACTCGAGTACATCAACAGCATTGTCTCTTCTGTAATCAGGATTAGTTTATATTTGCTGACAGCTGAGTGAGAAGCACTCCAAATTGTAGCTTCTTGACCTTTTTCTCATTCAAAAACAGGTCAAGATACTACGTGAATAAAATGGGAGAGTAAAGACACATTTGGGTGGGGAGACCGAATCACCAGTTACCTATCGACTAACTATGGACCTTTTAAGATTGTTACTCTTTTCAAGTATTGACTTTTTTTATTGCTTCTCTTAACAATTGCAATGGGGGAATTTAAGAGCCCCACAAACTACTTTATCATATAATTAGTTTATCAGTAAATTTGGACCTTGTACATCAATCACTGTAATGCATAACCTCCACTGAGACAGAAACCAGATGTGCGTGCTTTTGCTTTCTTCTTTATAGTATCTACAGCATCATTAGTGCCTATGCTACAGTTTAAATTGAATTCAGCAAAAAGCAATGATCTTACCCTCCTGCAAGCAATCTGATATTACTGCAGGGATAAATCAACATTATGTTGATTGACAACTCATACTCTTCCCCTGTTGCTGTATGGAAAAGGGTGAAGTGTGATTTGTGTATACAAAACTAATCATTTTAATAAGTCAGGTACAGAAAACAACACTCGGTTTCAAAGTAAATCCTGTAAGGTGGGCATGTTGTGACAATAACACCAAGAGGCTCCATACTCTGAATTGTCTGAAATCACTGGAAATGTGATTTTTCTTCCTCGTGCAGCCTGTGGCATGACTTTCCTTTCAAGTGCCACTCACTTCTGACATCTGTAAAATCCAAATGGGAAAAACATAGCTGCTCCTGAGACAGGCTGAAGACATCTCTTTCAGACATAATAGGAGAGAACTCTTTCTGGGCTACCAAGAAAACATCAGGCTGTCTGATCTTTGCATCCTGTGTATCCCACAGATTTCCACGGTGAGGGTCTATGTAACCTCCAGGTTTATAGTACATCTTAGGGACAAAGGAGTGGAGCTCCAACCAGGGCGGTGTCTCCATGTGATGACTATCAGTTGCTTCACAAACTAATACCTTGTAGGCCAAACTTTTTGGGTTTCCTTCATTCATACAAAATTCTCCGTGCATTTAGGTCCGATTGAAAAATATGAAACCCAGCCTGCATGTGCATTAAAAATCCGAACAGGTAATTATTTACACTACTTTTTCATTTTCCCAGTAATCAAGAGCCAGCTGGTAATAATCCCCAAAGGGCTGATTATACCAGCAAGAAACAGCAGCTCTCTGACCACACCTCTTCCCCAGGAAAATCTGTACACCGGTGCGAAAGGCAGCATGTTTGTAGCAGAGCAAAATTGGAATTTCATGGTTGCCTGGAATTAATGGTTCTCACGTTCTTAGCAGAGCTGAGCTGAAAGCGCGTACCACAGAGTGAGGACTTGTCAGGCGATCCAGAACACACTTCCTTTCCAAAATTAAAAACTTGTTCTGATTGCAAGCAGACTTTTTCGGAGTATATGCCTTCTCCTTCACTCCTGAGAACAAGCCAGCAGACGCTTAAGTGTTTTTAAAGCATGATATTCACTGCTGCTCATCTGCATGTCTAGTGTACCAGGAGAAGAGTCCTTTCTCCAGGAATAACACGTGTGTAATGCATTGCATTACAGGTGACTGAAGTAGCCTCTGCTGCTACTGCTAAACTTGACTGGTAGATCATCAAATATCTGCAGGCATCATCTTATGAATACAGAATATTGAAATTGGGCTCCTATCACTGTGCAAAAAGGCTGCTGAAAACATGTTGCCTTGGTGGAACCAGGCACCCACACTAATACAGTCGTACTTGGAAAGCTGAATGGTATTGTGGAGAGAAGTCTAAAACAGGTAAATAAAATGCACATGTTAACTTAGCAAGTTCCAGTTATGATACCAAGTTTGAAAGCGCTCTCGAACATCCACACAACATTATCACTGAGAGATAAAAGGTTATATCAGTGGTTTAGAGTGGGAAAAGGAATGGCTGATGCAGTCCTAATGGCAGAATTTTAATCATACAGAAATAGCGGAGCAGGACTTGGCCTGAGGAGCTACCTGTATTAGTGACTATCTGTCAGCCAGCAAGGGCTGGGCGTGATTCCTCAGGCCCAGGCTGTTAGTGAGGACATACTTTGAAAATTTGTCTCCTTTCTTGTAAATTGAGTAGATTTTGACTGGAAAACACTGAGACTAAAGAGGTAGAACTGTCTTCATAGCTCAGTGACACTTCTAGTTCAAACACATGAAACCAAACCCCCAAGTGCTAGAAGGATGGTAATGTGGTACTTAAACATGATTTTTAGAGAAGCTCTTAAAGCTGCAATGGTTATTAACCACCAGGAATCTTTCTCTTAATATATATAAAAGCTGGTTTATATGGAAGGCCTTAGGTGTACTTGAATTTCAAACGCCTGGGTTATTTTATTACTTTACTGATCTAATCAATGAAGGTGTTTCATAGCAAAAGCACACAAGCAATAAGACAGGGCAGCAATAAGTTGCACACATTTCTCCTAGTATAAATAAATGTCCACAAGTGCTCTGGAGTGAATGGGCCTTTGGCGTTAATTGCAATTAGACAGCAGTCAGGCTTGAGGTGTAAAAATATGTGTCTTAACTGATTGGGATATCTTCTCCTGGAAATCAACCGCTTCAGATTTTACCAATGAGGGGACAGGGAAGGACAGAGGTGAGGCCACCTCAGCCCGTGCCGGGCAGGGGGTGCAGTCAGTGCCTGTCCCGTGGCTGGCTTGTGCCGTGGAACGTGGCACAAGGCTCTGTGCCCTGCCGGCACACGCCTGCGCTCCCACTCGCCGCAGCCAGCCCAGCCAGGGATCGTGCCATCTCTCTGTCTTTACCAAGATCAAATGGAGCTACTCAATCAGGGGATGCCATTATTGCCTCCACCATGCAATTTCCACTATCAATAATTTACTGTATTTGCTGCACGGGTAGAAGGGGGAAACGGCCAGACAGATTTTTGACAGCGGGTGCGGAATCCACCCCGCGGACGGCGGGGCAGAGCCGAGCGGGGCGTTTGGCCCGAGATCCACGAGCCCCCGCGCCCGCCCGTGTCTCCGCCGGCGAGCGCTGGCGCGACGGGCGGCCCCGCTGTCGGTGTCGGGCCCCGGGCTCGTCCCGGTGCCGGAGCCGGTCCGGGCAGAGCCGCCTCGGGGCCGCCGGGACTTGAGCGCCCGCTGCGCGCCTGCAGAAAGTCACCGGTGTAACGTTACCTGGGGCGCTCATTAATAAGCAATGCCTGTTATTATCTTGATTGCATTCTTAATAGGCGAACTACGGAGAGGTCAGCGCGGGAGCGATATTTAAATGGATCGGGCTTGCTTAATACCCGGCGGAGTAAACCAATATCCCGCCGCTGGCGGGTGAACAGACACCCCCCCCCCCCCCCCCCCCC
>JAWMRA010000161.1:476944-547726 GCA_035584735.1 Pseudotriccus pelzelni | reverse complement strand
GGGCGCGGCGCGCGGCCCCGGGGCGGCGGGGGGCGCCCCCTGGCGGCGGGCGCGCGGCGGGGCCCCGGCCCCCTCCCTCCTTCCCTCGCTCCCTCCTTCCCTCGCTCCCTCCTTCCCTCGCTCCCTCCTTCCCTCCGCCCGCGGCGGGAGCGGCAGCGGCGGCGGGGCACGGCCCGGACCGGAGGAGCCGGGCTGCGGGCAGGGCCGGGTCCGGGCGCCGCCCCGGCGCTGGCGGGCGAGGTGCCGTCAGGGAGGGGCGCGATGCACTTGTTGAAGCTGGACCGTCGCTGGAATGTGAGGCACGCCGGGCACCCTCACCGGGATCCGGTGCCATGGGCGCCTTGTCCTCTGCCTCTGCCGCTTGTCCTGGCCGCTGGGCGCGGGAATCCCGTCGGGAGGGAAGGAAGGAAGGAAGGGAAGGCGGCACAGGGCGGGCGCCCGGCGGCCTGAGAGGCTGGAGGTGCCCGCGAAGGGGAGCGGCGGGGCCGGACGCACCGGCTGTGGATTCGTATCGAGGTGTCAGGCACTCCTTCAGCCAGAAAGAAACGGGTTAAATGGTAAATTTGGTTGGCTAGTGTGTAATTAATACATTGAAAACCTCGTGCTGTCCCACTGATTGTTTTTTTTTTCTAGCATTCAAAGCGTGAGGTGTTACAGCTGTGGGTCACGCTTGCTTTGCTTGTTTGTTTTTAAGAGGTGCTGTTGGTGTCTTGGTTTGTACATTCCGGTTAAGATACGTCCTTTTCCTTTCAGTTTATTGTAGTTTGCTGTTCTGAGGTTATGCAAGATCAATAGTCATTACTTATTTATGTTTCTAGTAACACAGTTCTAATGAATGCAAAGAATCTATCCTGGCAATACTTTTTTTTTTTTTTTTCAGCCAGTATTTCTGTAATCTTTAATTCATGGTGATAAGTACTTAAAATGAATTTCCTTGGTTGTCTGTAGATACGAGCAAAGGGCTGGGTAACGAGCCACCTGCTCGTGGGTGGGAGGAACTCTCACATCACCAGGTTTGAGTGGCTGGCTGTGCAGAAGTGAAGGGTTTGCTCTGTTTGCACATGGGTGGCTGCCCCGAGTGAGAAGGTCGTCGTATCGTCCTGCTCTTTTGTGCCGGGTACTGCCTGGCGGTGAGTCAATGGCTCCGCTTGCGGAGCCGGAGTGCTGCCTGCGAGCCTTTAGGTGAAAACTTGAGCCCAGTGATGGCCCAGGGTTAACTTAGGTGTAGAAGACAACATAGGCAGAGGGGACGCTCTTGGCTCTATGCGAATCCTGTGGTTTGGCAGGTGAAAGGAGGTAGCAGCTGTCAGGGGGACACTACGGCTTCCTGTGTGCGGAGCGGCTGGGCACGGGCTGTGTAAACACACCTGGGGAGAGGGAGAGGACGAACAGTGATGTTCTGCAGGAGCGAGTGCTGTCTCTCACCTTGCTCTCAGGGTAAGGCAATGGCGCTGTTTTAACTCTAAAATACTGTAAAGGATCTGGTAGATGTTTTAGCTATTTACTTAATACGACAGGAGCCTTTCTGCAGGGCTCTGTAACTCACAACAATTTTCTGCTGTAGTACTACCACTTAATGTTCAGCTTCGCTGAACCTCAGCTGGGAAAACCCATATGTAAGCAATGTGCCTTCTGCTCATGTTGCCAGTGCTCTCCGCTTTCCAGAGCTGCAGGGTAGATCCTGTTGTTATATGGCTGTGAAATCAGGGTAAACCAGGTCAGAAAGATGAAGAGCATTTTTATCTGAATAATGCAGATATAATGGTGGAGGAAAATGGGAAAGGACTTTTTATCTTGGAGGGAGTAGAACTAAACTGAAAAAAGTTTAATTTCAAGCAGCATGCTTTTAAGCACCAAGGCATTATGTTGTAACAGTAGTGCTATGGGAGTACTACAGTGTGCTGGAATACTACAAAATGCAGTGCACAGACGCAAAGGATTTTAAGGACTCGTTAACATGTGAAAGAATATAGGGGGAAATAAGGTCCTGTGCTTTTGCTTAAAAGCTTTGCGTACAGTGACAGTGCTGAGCTGAAAGCAGCTTCAGTTAAAAGTCCTTGAAGTACCTGTAGCACTTTGTGTAACTGTTACTCTGGTGTTGCTGTCAGGAAAACCCAAGAAGCTGGGTGTTTTGCTCAGAAGATAATTCTCTGGCAGGGTGCAGATACAAAAGCAGGTCACAAGTAACTTGGAAGTAGGAGAGCCTCTCAGCCCTCCTATGGGAAAGCACTGCATGAACATGAGAAACAATTCAGAGTGACTTGTGTGTGATCCTATTTAAAAATAATAAAACAAAGTATGTCCGATACCTGCCTTCCTGGTTTGTATAAAAGGCTGAAAAGTTGTTCTAAGAATGTGCCCTCTGCCTACACTGGAAATCTTATGTTAGGCATTGTGTGAATTGGTGGAGGCTCCATTAGAAAAGGATATGTGCTTTTAATAGGTTAATTGCTAACTTGTCTTGACCTGTTTTGACGCATATGTTGTGAGCACTTGGTTCCTCCTAAATAGCTGAAATGCTGCTTAATTGGGAAACTCTCAATCAGAGAGTTGAACTTGGATCAGTTCATACAGTGGCATTCTTGGTAATGCTTAGCTGTAAACACCCTTTAAAAGGAAGCTTTTAAAAGGCACTGAAGCCAAGTTATTTTTGTGTGTTGCTCAAATGAAGTGTTAACTCAGTAACTTACTATCTTCAGTTCCAACTGGGAAGGTGCTGTGTGTAACAACTCCTGTTTGCTGTGATACACCATTAGGAAGCAGCACAGGTGTGTACTGAGTGAACTGCCTAATGCATTGGAATGGGGCTGGTAGACTGTGCTGTCTGTCAACTCACAAATCCTACTGTTTCCTTTCCTTATCCATATCTGCTATTCAGTCTTATCTTTCTTTGACTGCAGGTTCTCTGAGGCAGGGACAGTCTTGTCTGTCTTCCCTTCCTGGTACCTGACAAGGACTTATCAGTGCTCTTATAATTCAAGCAATAAATAATAGATTTTGCTGTGCAGTGCATACAGACAACTCTGCCGTGGTTCCTTAAGCTTACATGTTACCAATTCCAGGCTCTGAGCAGTGCAGTGGGGAACACTGTTTGCAGGAGTTGTCCATGTGAAACAGGACAGTCGTATGCATAAGGCATATGTGATCTGTAGGGTCAGGCTCAGCCTTTCCTCCTTGTCAACATTCAGGATCTAATTATCAAGAAACTAGAGTGGTGGGGTCCAACTGCTACACCCAACAGCAACAGTGAACATGGAGCAGTCTGAAATACTGAGAACGCCATGAACTTGGCAGAACAGGAAGAGACTTAGCAACAAAAGGCCAGTCTCATCTCAGGCACAATTTCTACCCTTTATAACCAGTGAACAGAGTGTTAGCTGTGAAAATACTGACCTGATGTGATTGTGATTCTTACTAACGCTGATCCTAGTGGTAGCAGAATGTCCCATTACAGCATAATTTATCCATCATGAGTGGATACAGCATTCTAAAGATGAGTACCATGGACAACTGGAGGAAGCAAAAGGAAACTTCCTTCAGTGATTTTTCATGCCCTGGTGACAGCTGCCATAAGGCTGTGGCAGTTGTATACTTTCCTCGGTAAGAATATTGTATTTTTCAGAGAAGTCATTTTCTGAAACCAGTTAATTAGGACAGTTATTTCTGGCCGTGGCATTTGTAGAGAACAGAAGGCATGATTGTTCTTATATTTGTTTCTCTGAGTCCTTTGATCGACTAGAAGCTCTCGATGCTTTACGCTATAAATTACCTCAATCCTTTGGCAGTTCATTTCTTTTCTTGTGTACTTGGTTAGGAAAATGCAGAAATCCTTGTGACTCAGCTACAGACTACTATAAATTATGAAGAAATGGGGGAGGGGGTCACATTTCACATTAGGAAAGGCAATTCTAGGAGGATGGGAGGAATACTGGTTGCTAAATTTGAGATAAGCATCTTATGGTATCTCAAAATCTGAGCAGCTACTGCCACCTAGAGATGCACGAACCACACAGGCTGCTCAGGCTGGCTCTGGCAAGGGAGCCTGCACCATTAAAATGAGTTAATCCCAATCCTTCTTACTTCTCAGTACAAATTTAATGTATGAGTGTGGGCTTTTTTTAGCCCTGCAACTGAGGTGTTACGTGTGAATCCTGTTCTAGAGATTTAGATAATTAAGTTTTATATAGTCTTCTCTGTCTGGCTTCAATAGGTAAACAAGAAGCATCACTTTCAGTAAGAAAGTGTTTGCAAGTCAAATTTGTACTGGTTTGGTACAGCTGTTGGTGAGACTTTATAGCCCGTCTAAAGGTTGCACAAATAAAATGCAATGTAGAACTAGTTCCTGAAGGATTTGAGTTGGGTTGAAAGTGGGTTTGTTCACCATCCCAGTGTTGAAGTCTACTTGTCAGGGGCTGTCCTTTAATGGATATTAGGTGGACTAGGAAAACATCCTGACTTTTCCTAATGTATTGAGTCAGCAGCCTTTATGTTGGTTTCAGTAGATTCATAATTTTCTCCATTTAAAAATTAAATATCAAAGTTAAGTACATAAGTTTTTGTTGCTCCCTCAAACCTAACAACATGGAATGCACTTGGTGTATCTGCTCTTTGGTTCTTTGTTTTGAGACCACAGCTTCAGATTTTTGTGCTGTACATCAACCTGCTATAGCATGTTCTTCCTCTGCATTTGAGAGAGGGCTGTTCTGTATTTAATTTGTGGAAAACTGCTCACGGAGAGAAACAACGTGTCTCTTTTACCCACTGAACTCAGTCTTATGTGCAATTATTTGTTTGACTCTTAGAGATACAGTATGATTTGGGGGCTTTCGTTATGACTACTAACCCTTGGCTGTCAAATGCCCAGTGGAATAAGAAAACCAGAGCAACTAAAGCTCAGTTAAACTAAACGTGGAGTTGATAAGCCACTGGTTGATTGCATGTACTGTATAACTTTCCATGTGATGGGTTTTTCAATTTCTTAAGATACTTTGTCTGTCAGCATAAAGTATAGTGGGATAAGATCTTAATGCATAACTTCTTAGGGAATTGGGTTTTCCTGTGGGAAACTGAGGAGCTGTGATACAGGAATATTTGCCACAAGTCAGGAGGCAACTGCAAACTTTTTATACCATATCAGGGTGCATGAGAGCTGTTGTACCAAGCTAGAGTTTGAAAAACTGCTCTTGGCTCACTGGAGTTCCACATCAACCTCAGCCTTTCCTATATGTGCACTGACCTACAGGTAGGCTTTGCATGCATGTAGCATAGAGCAGGAGCCTGGAAAAAAAATTGATCTATGCAAAATCTTGAGCAAAATGCTGTTATGTGCTCTCTACTAATTCAACAAAAGACTCACCCCGGAATGCTGTAGTACATATCTTTTTAAAAGTGAGTTAAGCTTAATCTTGTGCCTTATCTAATGTTATCTAAACACTGCTTTCTTTAAACATAACAGCTTTTGGAGAAATGAAGTTTTGTGTTGATCAAGGAATTAAAGGTTGTGATCTCTGGATTCCTTAGTCCCTTATGCCATTTACTTTCTAAGCTTGGTGCAACGTTTAGTATCCATATGGTTTAGTTCATCCATCTTTACACTGAGCATGGCATTCTCGTTGAGTGTTCAGTGCTTGATACACTGAGCAGAAAAGAAATAAAATCTGAACTTTATTCAGAGACTGAATTAATAAGTAAACCAATCACACCCCCCCTTAGCCACAGTTGTTACTGCACACAGAAGCGTATGGACACTGTTGAGATGAGCGACAGGACTTGTTTTGCAGTATTTCTAGGTAATTGTGCCTGCTGGCTGCCTCCATTAAGACTTGGATCTTCACTTGCTATTTACATTCCTTCTGAGTTGATAATCCAGTTTGACTGAGCCGTAAATGCCAAGAGAGAAATGCTATTTGATAGAATTTGTGCTGAAAGCCAGTGTGAGTCCAAGGGGGGAGCAAAGTCACTGACAAGTTCAAGCTGGCAAGGGTGACCTAACCAGAATCTGTGCCAGGAAACTGTGGTGAGGTATGAATGTGCTGCTGAACATCATGACCATCCTTTATCTTTGTAGTTTGTTGAATCCAGACTAGAAATAAATGCATCTGAAGTTTTCCATTTTTGTTTTTCGAGATGTAAACATTACAATTTGTGTCAATGTAATGATTTTTTGTTGGTGGCAGCTTATGTGTCACAGGTGAAGAAGGATTATTTTTATTTTGCAGGGGCAAAGAAGGATATTTCACATGTCATTGCAGCAACAGGGTACTTACTGATGTGGTGATGGCAAGTTGCTGCCAGTGAAATAGTGCAAAGAGAGAATATGCAGGTGCATCTCTACATCTTCTCACAGAAATGTATATTTTGTGTAATGACTTGCAAAAGAATCTCTGAAAATGAGTTTTCCTCTTAAAAGCTATTGTTTGGCATGTGAATTTAAAACAAAGAATAAAGCTGTCTTCCTTGAAAGACTCATTTTAAGTCCTTCTCTCTTCCAGTTTTGAACTAACGATAGATTGCTGCTGCCCCCCGTGCAAAACTTTTCCGCCATTGAAACTGCAAAAGTAGGAGGAATGTCACCAGTGAGCAAGGATATGTTGCAAAAGGATGTGAGTCAATTCCACACACCTCCATTAAAAACAAACCCAAAAAAGGGCAGAAATAATGTTTAAGAAGAAACTGGGTAGAGGTCTAAGCCTCCAAAGAAGTTTACCTTTGAGACAGACAAACCTAGAGGCAACATCTTGAATTCCATAAGCCTCAAGCATGAAGCCATATGACTGGGTTCTTAACCTGTCTTGTTCAACGTGGATATTGTTGTGTATATTTTTCCTTGCTCTGATTCTTGTAACTGTTATGAAACTTATAGACCCTTATGCTTGGAAATACTATAAATCACTTCCCCTACCTTTAGCTAATGGAAGGACAGGTATGCAGGGAGAGCCAGAAAACACAATAAATAACTTCCACATCTACTTCAATTTAAACACTTTGGAGCAAGTTTTCAGTTGCAAAGCACCATTGGACCTTTTAATATTCAAACTGTACTCACTAGAAAATGGCTGCAGGGGAACTGCTGATACTCTGCATTATCTTGTAATTAGTCGTGTTCAGGCATAGTTTTGTTGAGGATAGTCCTGAGCCGTTGCTAATTTAACAGAAAAGATGGATCTTTGGAGATGCACTGGGAAAACAAGATGACCGGAACTCTTTCTTTTAACTTTTTTATTGTTTTGGTGGTGATGGTGCTGCTACACTGGCTTCATCCCCTGGAAGTGCTGGACATCCGTATTACAAGCAGACATAGCCTTGCTCTTCTCGTTTTGTCCAACTTAAGGCTGACCCTTGGTCCCTGGAAGGCTGCCTGGTAGGTCCCTACTTGTGCAGTGGTACTTCTCCATGGAAATAGGTCTTTCCTGAATTTCATAGTAAGTTTGCTGCAGGTAAAAGCAGCCTCTGGATGAGATAGGAACTTGTGTTGCATTTCAAACTTTGTAGAGGTTTTAGTGCCAAAGAATATGAATGTTTTAACACTAGCTTTCTTTTCCTTGCTCTTTGTTATATGATGGTTGAGCCCACAAACTGGAAGCATGAGGCTGAAAGCTGAAGAATGAAAGAAGAAACAAAAAGCCATATGGCAATAGCAGGAGTTCCTGCCACCCCACCTTAGGCTCGTGACAACATGCCCTACATTTAACCTACAGTCAGGAACTAATTAACGACACAGATGGAAGTGAGCTAGCATATGTATTCCAAATAATACCCCTAAGGTTTTAATCAGCCTCTTTCTGTGTTAGACGTCTAAGTTACCATAGAGAGATTTGCAAAATATGTGGATGATATACATGGTAAAGACAGCTTTGTGTAGTGGCTGAAGTGAGGGACTGGGGCCAGGGGCTCTCCTGTTCTCCTCTGGTTCAGGAGCAACTTGCTACGCAATCTGGGGTAAGATGTTTAAACATATTTGTGGCCTTCAGGCTACCCAGAAGGAAAACAGGGTTTCTGATGTGGTTCTTCATCACCTAAGTGTGTTGAGATTCAGTGTTCGCAAAGCACTTTGGAGGCTTTGATAGTGTGTTCTCCAAGAAATGTTGTACAGCTGGAGAGTCACAGTAGCATAAGTACCAGATCTCTCAGCTATTGCAACTTTTTTTTATCTCTATAGCTACTAATGATCTCCGGCATGACAGCCCTGATTTTAATTTTGAATAGGATGGTGACTTCTAGATAGTCTGTTATGTTGTGGAGATACTTGGGAGAGGGAGAACACTTAGCTTTCCAACAGACTAATTGGGTATTTTAATGTTTCTTGCTTTAACTTTCTCTTTCCTCCCCACCCCCAGCTATTTGAAGAGAAGCCATCCTTCCCTGCAGGGTAGTAGGATCTGCTTACGTGAAGGGACAGGTATTGAAGTTTTTTAGAGAACTGTTTATTTAATGACTGAAATCTCATATACAAACCTACCCTTTGGAGCTTAAGGGCTCTTGCAGAGAGAACTCTGCTGGCAGCAAAGCCACTTTCTTCAGTCGGGGGGGTATGCGTGAAACAGGACACCCGAGTGAGGAACATTAGGTGGTATTGGGCTGGATTTTGCATACTTCTCTTTATAGGCATGTCTGGGCTATTTGTGTGCTTACAGCAGTGGGGGAAGGGAGGACCTAGTCTGCACACCTAGAAAGCTTTTTTTCTTCCTCTTTAAAGTGTAATTATTACCAAATATGCCTGTATCCCTCAGGAGTCTTGAGTGCAAGGAAGCTGTTCTGCTGAAACCTGTCACATTTTGTTTGGATACAGCTGTTAACTCTAGTTTAGGTGGTGACTGCATATTTATGTGGTGGTTTTCTGACCACATAAATACTGGGCTGCCTTTACAACTGGTATAAATCTATGAATGGAACACTGTGGATTTATACCAAGATGCGACTGTGTCCACCAGGATTAGGTCTGCTGGAACTTACTGCTTCAAGGAACCTCAGTGTTTTTGTGGAAATAATTCCCAGTGATACCACGATCTATAGTTATATCTGGTGGGAAGTATGAAAAGTCATGAACCAGGTAACTTCATTTCTAATCGAGGAGGAGAAGAACCCATTGTCTGTGTAATTCACAGAACAATGTAAGACTCCCCTGTGAAAGAAATTATGCCATTATACAACTGGGAGAAGGCAGGAGTTTGATAAATTAATTTTTCCTGCAAGGCTGCAGGTTTTTTTCCTGTATGTTCCATTGAATGTTTGTACTTTGAGCAGTACAACTGATGAAGCTTGTTTTCAAACACTTGAATCTTTGCCAGATGTACCTTCTCACCCCTTCTAGTAATTCCAAACCCTTTCCCTTTGTGGAGCTTGTGAAATGAAAGCAAAAATAGAGTGTTGTAAGTCTGTAAGCCCATGCACTGATGTTTGCCCAAGAATGGAGGGAGTGGGGGAGCTTATTTGGGTGCGTCTCAGCTATTGGCTTGCTGGTTATACAATGTGACCCTGTGTATCCTTCTATTGAATCCAGTTGAAGGTGGCCCCAGATTTTTAAATTAGGTTAGGGATAGAGTACCAGGCGTAGCAATTGCAGAAGTCTTGTTTTGACATGAAACCACTTAGGAGGTGAGAAAAATAAAAGCTGAAAACTATAATGCTTTGAAATCAGTGGTGAGCTGCATTGTCACAGTAAAATATCAGTGGTGAAAGAACACTTCTTGCCAAAGTGTTTTCAATACAGTTATGTTAACACTGTTGGAAAACTATGTCAATATGTTATCTCTGAAGAGAAAGCTGTTGTCACAGCAAGGCACGTGTGGGGCTGGCTGCCCAGTGAAGTAGGTTAGATTCCTAATGAGTATATTGTTATTCAGTATGAAGTCCTCATTATTCCATTAACATAGATTGAGGTGACTCTGCAAACTTAAATTTCTACTCCCTCTCTGGTTCTGCTGCCGTGTAACTTCGGACTTGAATGCTCCCAGAAACTGCTTTGGTCCCTCAGTGTAAGCTTTTATCCCTTGCCCTGTCTATGGAAAATATTTCTATGGAGATGCTGTGCTAACAACTGGACTGAGCATGTGTCTAGAGAAATCTGCACACAAGGGCGGACAGCCAAAAGATGACTGATAGCACCACTGGCAAATGCAGGCATATTGTTAATACCTGTCAGGGCTCTGACAACAGGCATTTCCAGTTTCTGGTTCACACACATCACAACATACTGATCTGCTTCATTTCAAGTACTGACTATGGCTAAAAGCAAGGCATTCCCTTACAGCAGTGACACACGCAGTCAGGGACTCAGCAAAGGTAGGAGTCTTGCAACAAGGGGGTATAGCCCTTGCTCCCCTCCCCATACCCTGGGGAGAGCACTGCCTGCCCAAACCATGGGTAAATGCCTCATCTGATAGTTATGCTTTTTAACAATGGATATTCCTTGGCAAAGCTTCACTTACATTCCTGTTGAGTGCATAATGTTCTATAGGTCCTAGGAAGCTTGCCACTTGCAGCAGAACTGATGCGTGCATGGGATGCTTTACATGCTGTGCACCAGTTTATAGGCACTTTGTAAGATCCAAGCTCAACTGATACAGCAGCTTCTGGGTTGTTTCAGGGCTGCTGGACACATGTCACAGTACAAGGGATCCAACTCACACTAGATTGCACGCAACATGATCCATTCTGTTCCTGCTCTCGGGTGCCAATTATCCTTGACTTCAGTGGGAGCTTCATGTGTATAGTTGGCAGAAGAGCTTAGTCCTGTGATGATTCAGCAGAGTGTTTCATACCAAAGAACCATTGTGAAATGGAAGACAAACCACAGATGCTGCTCCAAGGTCTGAGGTTCTGCCTTAACGTTCTTCTGTGCACAGGTTGAATTAACATTCCATAAAGCTCTAGTGGCTTTTGAAGCAAATGATTTCGGAGAACTGTAATTATCTGCTCCCATGGAGGAACTAGGTATTATCTTGGCATTGAGTAATTATTTCATGGATTGTTTTTGTGGTGGTTCTTCATGTTTGGGGGGGTTAGGTAGCCTGTTCTGTAGGTGAACTTTCCTTTCACAGAGATTGCATTAATGTTGCTTCTGAATGACCGCAGCAATGGCACGAACATACCTTGACATATACTCTGAAAAGATTAATGGAGTTTTTTGAGCCTGAAGTCAATTTTGAAATTGGAACATGCTAATGCATAGGTTTTAGGCTTGGAAGTCTTGTCCCTACTGTACAGGATTTGTGACATGGCAAGAGAAGTGCAGCATGATACTCTACCCACGATACCCTGCTGAGCGGAAATAAACCTGCTTTTATTTGAGGAGGACATTCACCACATACCCTGGGATTTCAACATGAAATGTTGGCACAAGACCGTGGTGAAGCACACTGAGATTGATATGAAAGGTGGCATGCACACAAGTACCCTTTGGGAGGTGACTTCCCTTGTTTGCAGCTGGACTCACGGCTCCCCATGCAGTTTGAGTGCCCGGAGAGTGGGATGCTGTACAAGCAGCTGGAAAGGCAGCACGTGTGTCACTGGTTCAACAATCAGCTCCCACTGTCAAAGTATTAAAAAAGTGCACAACTCTTCTGTGGATGTTGTCTCTCTGGAAGCTATGACGCTATCTGTGAGTCTGGCCTGCCATTCCTTCACTTGCACATACTGCCAAAACTCATCCCGCCTGTTTCCTGGTATGGGCAGAATGGGTCCGAGATCTGTCCGACAGAGATCCTGCTGGGAACTCCCTGTAGTCCTGCACTTAGCCAATTTATGCATAAGCATGTTTGTAAATGAGGAGACTGTCTGCTCTGTGCCCATTAAAGCACCTTAATTGGAGCTTTGAGGCGAGTGTGTACTTTGCTATTTGAGTGTCCGGAAAGGTATGATGAAAGTTTGTAGGAAACTCTGATGCACAGCTCTGTGAAAGATCAGGACTGTGATGTCATGGCACTATGATTTTACCATTATTTTGTCTGGGTTCTTTCCCAGCTCTAGCTTTCAGGAGGGGTTGTGATTTTTTGTATGCATTGGGGAGAATAAGGTCTGATAAAACCTTGGAACCACACCTTGGAATCCTTGTAGTGCTCTAAACAGATGCATGCTTCTATAGAGCCAGTGTAGGCATTGCTGGAGTTTCTTTGCTCTCAGAAGCTGTACCACAGGCAAAATTTAGCAACATAAGATGAAAGCAAATTTCTCATGTTAAAAGTTGTAGTTAAAGTTAACACTACTTGTAAATTTGCTTGCTGTTTATCTTGGACTTCAAAATGCTTCTTAGTCTCTGCCATCTCTGGCATTATGGCTAAGTAGATGTTATTACCTCGGGGAAAACCAACATGAGAATAAAAATAAAATAGGTTTCTTCTTCCTGACATGAAGCACCAATTTACAAGAATACAAATTGGATGTGGGTGTGCATGTGTATGTGTTGGGGGGTGGGCACTTTATTTGCAGTAATAAAAAATAATTATACAGTTTGATGCATAAATGGCCTCAAGGATAACCAGAGTGTGTCAGACATCTAGTTATGCATGTGATAAAGGTTAATAGTATTTGTTCTCTGTACATTTCGTCTTTGCAAATCATGTGCTGACATGCATCCCATTTTGATATCTGTTCACACACTCTGGTAATGATGCGTAAAGCAGAAACTCATGCCTGTGGCATTCAGTAGTATTTAGTAAACTGAACTTTTGTGTAAAGATCTTAGAAAATGGCAAGGCAGAAAATGAATGTCATCTTGCTGCTAATTTTATCTTCCTCCACACACTCCTTTCTGGAGATTAAAGCATTATGAATCTATTCACTACTGAAAGTTATTTCAACTTCCATGGCACATATCAGGATGCAGAAAAGCAAGTACATGTTCACAGCTGTTCCTCAGGTCTCTCTGCTGGAAATACAACCTGTTAAGCTGCTAGATTCCTGCTTAAAATAACTAAAAATAATGAAAGAAAACAATTAACTGGTGAATCCTCATTAAATACAAACAGTGAAATAAATAGTACAGCAAGGTAACTGACTGCATATGTAAACTAGCTGTAGATAATTGACATGACCTTCATTTAATGAGCCTCCTTCCCATTAGTGGAGATAACTGCCACAATTACGTGCCCTTATTCTAGCTGTAATTGTATGGACTTTATTGAAGTACAAACTAGGTCACATCTTCCTGAGATCTGGTCCGTGGTGGGTGACCTCTTTTCATTGCCACAGCTTTGCTATGCTGCATGAAAGCAGGAAGGATGCTCTTGCAGCCATGAGAATGGATGGCATTCAGGAAGCCAGTCTCAAATTGTGATTCCTGACAGATCTCGTGTGTCCTGAGGGAGTAGTTTCAGGCTTGCTCTCGAGGAGGCTGGTTAATATCTATGTTGTACAAGTTAGTGGGTGTACACAACAGTCTATGGGACAGCAATTGGACCAAGATTTCCTCTCCTAGAGAAGTCTTTGATCTTTTATGCCCAAAGATGTGGCTGAACAGGAGTGCAAAGGGGTTGCAGTCTTCACTTGTTGGTCCCAGAAGGTGTGGAGTAGAGACCTGAACCTCCTACAGCTGAGAAGGGAGGGCGTGAGCGTGTTGTGGCACTGCAGACTCAGGCTGCGCTGTCAGTGATTTTTGCACTGTATTTTGCTGGCTGCATGTCGTACTTACGGTGGTTGTGGCTACTCTCCTTGTCTGGCATTCAGCTGTATTTATGCCCTCAGCACATGCAGTATCAGCCAGGTTGCTCAGCACTGGTGAGCCTCCATGGGAAACAGGTGCAGGGTCTGCCAGGGTATCCTCAGGTGTGGGTGACCCAGGCATGACCTTGGAGTGGGGGATATTCAGTACCTTGCTCAATAATAGCATGCTGGGAAAACAGAAAAATACACTTTTCTCCCATGTTCTCAGCACAGTTCCGCTTCCAGACAGGGTGACTGGCTCACAATTGGAAAAATGTACTTAATATGTTAGTGTGTGGGGTTTACAAGGCACTTATTGTAACAGGACAGGACGTATCTTTAATCTTCGCAATATAATGAAGGTTTGATAGTTGGTGAACAGAGGAAGAGGATTGGAAGCTGCCATTCAAAGTGTTTCCAGTGACCTTGTTGGTGCTGCATTGGGATATTAGTCCTGCCCCACTCAGAAAGAGGTGAACCGTGCATTCAGATGTCAGCTCAACAATAGCTGAAAGATTGTGAAGTGAGATATCGTACTCTGCTATAGCATGTTAAACAAGTAGATTTTTGAGCAACTGCTAATAGAAATTGCTATGGCTTCTAAAGTGAAGGTATTTCCAGCTGATAAAATATTATTTTGATGTATTAAATCACTTGATATAATTTTGCTGCCAAAGACAAGGACTGGGTATATTGCTCAAGTCAGTGTCAAGATAGAGAGAAGAATCTTTTCACATCCTGCTTGCAGACTTCAGCTTAGTCTGGGATTCATTTACAAAGAAATAGATGTTTGATCTGTGATCTCTTGCTGGCAATATTCCATGTGTCTGTGCTGCTAAAGCTTACTTTGACATACTCTTCTACTGCTATAAATGAGAGGAAGAGGAGTGGCTTTTAAGCAGACGCATTTTCTTGTGTATTATCAGTATGTTATGTGGGTAATGGCTGTCTAAAAGTTATTGGTTTTCAAAGTCTAGTTGTACACAATTTTGTGCCACCCTAGATAATAGTGGCAATTGTATGTCATTGGATGGGATATAAATTGATCAAACTTGACAGCAGTTTCCTTGCTAAATGGAAGGCAAAACTGATTAAAGAAGAATTAATTTAATGTGATATGTAAAGTACTGTTGTAGCTGGTGACCAACCAGCCATTGGCAGAGAATTCTGAGGGCTTATCGAAGTCAATCTGCACCTCTGTCCTCTGTTTTCCTTGTAAGAGAAGTGTCCCTGTGAGTGAAGCTGCACAGCCACTATTCTGTTCACTTCACATCCATGAGAGGTAAACAGCCCAGTGACAACAGTGAAAGACATGGCCTGGTCCAGGGATCCTTCTCTCCTTTTTTCCCCCAACTAACTTGAAAAGCAACGGATCAGCCTCCAGCTGGTGTGCTTATCTGATGGGTGCTTCTCCTTGTTGGGTGCTTCTCCTTGTTCTGTGCTTGTCTTGGTGCCTCTTGTGTTGTGCCCTCTCTCTTTTGCATTGGAAGGTCCCTTGGGATGCTACATGCTCAGACAGACTCTGCCCTCCAGAGTCAAGAACTGGCTGGGACCTCTGGGCACTACTTTAATAAAAATAACAGGAACTTGATTAAGAGCCAGAAGATCTGTGTTCTGTTCACTGCTCTGGTGGTCACAAAGTGCGATGTGGGTGTTTGGAGTTCTTTTCCTTTTAGGTCTTGTAGAAAATAATTCTCCAACGACGTAGTATGTATATTGTTTTTTATTCCACTGGCTCTGCATTTGTATGCTGGCTGAGCCACCCCTTTTCAAGACAGAAAAAGTTGTCTTGTCTCTCCTTGTTTGATAAAGGAAGACTAACAGTCTTTTTCCTTGTTTTGTAAATCACCTCTGACGTATCTCTTTCCCCTTTGAGAAAGAAACCTGAGACTCCCTGTGGAATGTTTTAAAAATCCTATGATGAAAAAATCTGCAAAATATTAATGTTCTGCATGGCTGGAGCAAACACCATGTTCCTGTGAGTCACAGATGTCAGGTTTGTTTAATCTTAATAAATCTATGCCACAACAACACTTTTAAACAGGAAGAGAGATAGAGGGATGAAGGAAGAGTTGTGCTGAGGTAGAGAGAATTCTTGGCCAAAATCTTGTTCAGTGAGGGGCTAGGGGTGAGGAGGGCATGGACACAAACCCAAACACTTTCCACCCTGCCTTCATTAAGTAAACTTTGAGACCCATATTTTGGGCATTTCCTTTCTGGTACACATTTTATTTTATTTGTATGTTTTATGATAAATTGTCTTTCCATGTTCAAGTCTTAAGAGTACTGGTTTCCCACAGCATATTTGCAGGAGATAAAGTAAGTCTTTTTACACAGCACCCTGTTGGCAAACAGAAATAGCATTTACTGCCAAGTATGAGGTACTTCCGAATGAACTTCAAAAGCTCTGAAACAAGCATTAGCTGCTTCTTCAAAAATGTGAACAATGCCATTGCTTTCTAGCAAGTAGGACTGGTGAGAACAGGGATCAGAAGACGGAAAAATAACAACGGGATGTGATGGATGTTGTAGTAGCACTTGGGATCAGACAGAAAGTATAGCTCTCTGTCACTATAGGATTTGGGGGGTTCTTGTAACAATACTTAAAGTTCTTGTAACAGTTTCCCTACCTCTGCTCTTGAGGAGGAAACAATTTCTGCCCTGATCTCGTATGGAGACTTAGCAGAGCTCTTGGGAAGGAGCAGTCACACAAGCTCCAGGCTGTTGGGAGTGCCGATAGAAGCGAGTTGTGCTGACTCCAAGCCTGGTGAGGCGTTTCCTTACCTACACTCCTTCCTGGTGCTACCCTGCTCTCAGTGAGGACAGAGACAAGCGTACACATAAACATCAAAGCACAGCCCATAACACGTGCCAGGCCTTTGGGCAGAATGTGAGAGAAACAGGCAAACTGTGTTTCAGTATGGCAGGAGGGCTGATTGTGGGCTGGTGTTCCTGATGGGCTCAGGCCTCTAACTAGGTTTAAATAAATGCTTTGCCCACTTGAAAACAACCAGTGTGAGGCTCTGGGAAACTGATTCTGCTCCTGTCACATCCACAGAGCTCTTACCAACCCTGGAATCCAGCAGCGCCTTTCTGTGTTGTTGACATGATGCAAGCTGTCTGTCCAGCTCAAATTTACTGTACTGTTCTGGGCCATTTTCTTGTTCTGTATGTATGTGTATTTACCTACTACATTTAGGTGAGGAATTGACCTGCTGAGACCTCAGATTTTTATGGTTTCTTCCTGCATTTTGAAGGTTGCTTTCAAAACACAAATGCAACTTATCCTGGTGCTGTTCAGTTTGTTTGTGGATACAACGGTGAACTATTTTTGCCATGGAGAGATCTTTAAAAATCGAATGTTTACATTTGCACTTGATATGGAAGTCTTGCCTTTCATGACTGTGAAGCTGTCTTTTATTGCTGAAATGCTCCATTGCTAAGTAGCAGTTCTGCTTTTGCTGTTACTTGAAATAGGTGTAATCAGTCAATAAATGAGGAGTCTGCATAGTATCTAATCTGGTACTTACTACAGAGAGACTTTGGCACATAAGAACTCTGACTTGCTGGGATCAGTGTTGCCTAAGTGCAGCATATGCTTTATCTGAAACTCTAAATGAAGGCACACTCTTCTACAAGAGTATGCTTTATCGCTGGTAATAAGCTGCAGCTGCATGCAGCAGATCTCTGTAGAAAGTGCATGAAGTCTTGTGACAACTTAGGTGAGTTTTTATTACTCCAAGCCTCGTAAGTTAATTTATTTTTCTTGTTTTTAACAGTTCCACCAAGTGAGAAGAGTGATGACCATCCTTTTCCTTACTATGGTTATCTCATACTTCAGTTGCATGAAAGCTGCCCCAATGAAAGAAGCTAGTCTAAGAGGACAAGGCAGCTTGGCTTACCCAGGTCTTCGGACCCACGGGACTCTTGAGAGCCTAAATGGGCCCAGTGCCGGTTCAAGAGGACTGACATCGCTGGCAGACACTTTTGAACATGTCATAGAGGAGCTTCTAGATGAGGACCAGGACATCCAGCCCAGTGAGGAAAACAAGGATGCAGACTTGTACACATCCCGAGTCATGCTAAGCAGTCAAGTGCCTTTGGAACCCCCACTGCTCTTTCTGCTTGAGGAGTACAAAAACTACTTGGATGCTGCAAACATGTCCATGAGGGTCCGGCGCCACTCTGATCCGGCTCGCCGTGGGGAACTGAGTGTGTGTGACAGCACGAGTGAGTGGGTGACAGCAGCAGAGAAAAAGACTGCAGTGGACATGTCCGGGGCCACCGTCACAGTCCTGGAAAAAGTCCCAGTACCCAAAGGCCAACTGAAGCAATACTTCTATGAGACCAAATGCAACCCCAAGGGGTACACAAAGGAGGGCTGCAGGGGCATAGACAAGAGGCACTGGAACTCCCAGTGCCGAACTACCCAGTCTTACGTGAGAGCTCTCACCATGGATAATAAAAAGAGAGTTGGCTGGCGCTTCATAAGGATAGACACTTCTTGTGTATGTACATTGACCATTAAAAGGGGAAGATAGTGGGTTCGTGTTGTATAGATTATATTGAGACAAAATTATCTATTTGTATATATACATAACAGGGTAAATTATTCGGTAAAAAATAATTTTATGGACTGCATGTATGATGGAAGTTTATACAGTACAGTGGTTACACAATCTATTTATTGAACATATCCATGACCTGAAGGGGAACAAAAAGTCATTTGCGCACAAGTTAAAAAAAAAAAAAAAAGACCAAAAAAAAAACCAACAAAAAAAAAGCACCCAAAAAAAAAACCAAACAAAAAAAAAATCAAGCAAACGAAAAAGTCTGCATTACATTCCTCGATAACATTGTGGTTTGTCGCCGTTGCCAAGAATTGAAAATATAAAAATTAAAAAAAAAAATAAAAATTGCATGCTGCTTCAATTGTGAATTAATGATAAACTGTCCTCTTTCAGAAAAATAAATTGAACCAAAACATTCTGTTTACATTTTAGACAGTAAGTATCTTTATTCCTGTTAGTATATATGTTTACTGCTTCTAACTTCTGATAGCATTGGAATTAAAACAATGTCAAGGTGCTGTTGTCATAGTTTTACTGTTTCTCTTTTACTTTTGAACTCCCATCAGATTTAAAAAGGAAAAAAATCATTACCTTATTCTGGATTAAAAACAAATTTGTTTTTTGTATGTTGTGAAGGTGTTTGCAATAGCAATCCAACGACTGACAAAAAATAATAAAAAGAGGCAACTGAAAAAGAATGGTGATGTTCCACTTCACATTGTTGAACTTCAGGCTCAAAGACAGCACTTATTTAACTGTATGGTAACACGCTTTCTTGGTGGGTTTTTTTCTGTTGTTTGTTTGTTTGTTTTTTGTTGTTTTTTTGTTCTTTTTTTTTTTAATTTGCAGTCTTTTGAGACCTGCATTTGCTTATACTATGTTTGTTTGTGTTTGGTATTTTTTCTTTCCCCTTTCCTCCCTCTGGAGGGACATTGGTTGTGATCTTTAAAGTATTTCAGTTACCACAGGACTGGAGCTTGTCATATAGAGACTATTCTATAAGAGTGTTGAGAGCAATGATTTTCATGTAATAAAAGACTGTGCTTGGATCAAATGCCTTGGTGAAGCACTAGAAAAAGGATCTAGAAAGATGATGGTGGATCTGAAATCAAGTTGGTTATGGGACTTAACAGTTCAGCCAGTTCGGGGACAAATAATAGTGATTTGGACTGAGTGAGGCCGTTCCACCTGCAGTCACTACTGGGTGTGGTCCTGTGCATTCCGTGAGAGAGGGAGAGCTTGGCCCTCTACATGGATGCCCTCACCCTTCATCCAGAGCATGCCAGCAGCCTGTAAAGCTGGTGGATGAATTCTGGTGGTATCTCTGCCTGTAGGAGCCCAGGGAATGAGCTTGGGAATGAGGCAGAAAGGAGCCCTGCCTCTGGTAAAAAGCAGTTAGCATTAGGTTTGTGGGTCTCTATTTTGTGAAACGAATACTGTCATTAAAAAAACACTCTCAGAGTAAGTGAAGAGCAGGTGCTGGAGGAGTTGGCTTAGCTTGCTTAGATTCTGAGAGACGTGTTTAGCTCCAGGGTCCCCCTCTCACTGTCCTGACAGAAGGAAAGGGTGGTGAGGCTGAGAGCTGTGCAGAGCACTTGCACTGACTACCGTGGGCTGAGAGCAGAAATAGCTCATTAGTGAGCTCACTGAAGGCTGAGCTCACTGTATTTTTAATTCCTGTAGATGAAGAAAAATAGCTGAACAAAGAGGAATATGCTGCAAAATATATCTGCTCCTGAATGCTGCAGAATCTGCATTAATTAAAACCTAGACCAAGCAAAGTTTATTGAAGTATGATCCCCCCCATAATGCTCTTTGAAGAGCATATTTAACACTGAAGTTATGTCATTACTGGTAGAAACCCATGCTAGAAGATAACAGGCACCTTCAAATGAGTGATTTCTTTTTTTGTTTTGTTTTCTACTGGGGGTAGAAGGGCATCCTCTTCCTGAGGGTAACTGTCAAAGTGCTACCTTTTGCATTGGTCATGTGCCTGCTGGACTGTGAGTGAGAGGAGAGGGTTGCGTGACCCACTTGAACATCAAACTTGATCAGCTTTCCCCATCCATTGCTGATATTCAGGTTCCCACACAGAAACCAGAAATGGAGAAACAAAAACAAACCAAAAAAACCCCCAAGCTTATTGAAATGTCTTAAAACTTCAACTAAGGTGTTCTTTGTGCAAATGAAACTGTAGACTCAAAGAATGTTTTGGGTTGGAAGGGACCTTAAAGATCACCTAGATTAGGGGCAGGTGCACCTTCCACCAGACCCTTTCGTTCCCCTGTGGCCAGTACCTGTGTGTGCATTATAATTTGCATTTAGTGAACCCAGCGTGGCTCAGGAGCTGCTTCAACTGCAGCACAGAAGTGGTGTAATGGTGGCTCCTCTCAAAACAAGGGTGGGTTGCTTATAGGGAGGACAGGATGATGCTGATGTCTGAGTAACAATCAGATCACTCTTAGATTGGAGAAAAGAAAAAGATAGCTAGGACGTGACAGTAGTCTAATTCAAATGCGGGAATAAAATAATTCCCAGTTCAGATAAACTGGATTTCCAAAAGAGAAGTGTTAATGCATCAATCATGCTTGAAAAAAAGTTCCTCGTTTCCCAAAGTTAATTATGGCTGTATCCTTAACTCAGAAATCCTCACCTGGCAGAGTAAGGGTGGTGCTGGTGTGGCAGAATTAGAGCAGTGGGATGGTAAGTACAGAGGGGGAAAGGACAGCCCATGTAGGTGTGGGGGGACTGAAGGCTGGAGCTGGGAACCTTGAGAACTGTGTCCTGTGACTACATCCAGAGTGATATTCCCCATGACATGCCAATTCTATACCCACTGTCCTAAGGGGAAGCTGGCAATGAAGCTGCAGTCCCATGGCTCTCTCCTGCCTGACCTGATACATCCATGAGCACAGGCTGAGCAGTTCTAGTTAAAACAGAGATGGAGAGGGGAGGGTTGGTTTTCTTTCGTATTACTTAATTAAACTCTTGCTGTGGTCTGTATGTGACAAAAGTATATCATGCATGTCAGCAGGCCTAGTGCTGTGTTAAAGACTCTTGCAACTGTAAGTTAATGTCTGTGGCCTTGTTCTCTATTACTCATTTTGTGTAACATAAATATTTATTGTATATTTATATAATTTTATGGTTTTTTGGGAAAATACTGAAATTGGCATTAAAATTTAAAAGCAACTGCGTCATATTGTAAATATAATTAAGCTATATTTAAGTGTACTGATTAACATAATATATGTTTAACTAGAGTTTTTTATGTTTTTAAATATATTTTCGAAATATATATATAAAACTTGGGGGGTTTTGGGGGACCATGTGACTCTTTTCTCTAATTGTAAAACAAACTTGAGTTTTACTATAAAGATGTGTGTTCTTTGTTTTAAAACAATTTTTACTCTATTTTAGCAATAAAATCTCACTTGGAGGGCAGATAGCCCCCTGTTTCATAGCTGGACAGTTAGCGTTGCGAGGGGAGGGGTGGCAAGAATTTACTTCCCATAAAAGCTGGGAGTACTCACAGAATGATGTATTTCCATTTAATTCTAGCACAAAAGGCATCATGAAGTAAAAACCCATTAATGACATATATATGACTTTATTCAGGTGTAAAATAATGCACTTATTTATGATCCCATGGAGTACTAGGGGTGGAATTAGAATATTCTCTACTCCAACTGCCAAGCCTTTTGTATATTTAATTATCCTACAGCCTTAGAACAAACATCCTCATGACAAGTATAAAACTTTCGTATAATGTAAGGGCAGGGGGGAGGGGGGAAAAGCACAAACCCGAACTCATACCAAAAAAATTGCTGTGGATTTCTCGAAAGCCCAGCACCAGCAACATCTGAGAGGAAATGGTGCTCCTGCAGACTGTCATGAGTATTAAACACACATGCCTGCACGTTGCTTGCATTATTGTCGTCTCAAAATAAGCTACCAGAAGCAGTAACAGATACTAAAATCTGTGGTGTGTGGATGAACGGAGCTGCGTCACGACCGCACCGTGTGCCTGCAGGGGCCTGGCTCTGCTCGGCCCCTGCCTCCTCCCCAAGGTAGGACAGAGATGGGTGAAGTTGCTTTAGCTTATTAAATATATGTTAATTATATGTCATGGGTACTTAGGAAATAAACATATTTGAGCTACAGAGGAAGATCTGAGCACTGACCATCCATCCATCCATCCATCCATCCATTCATCCATCCATCCATCCATCCACTCTACTGAGTCCTAGCTCTGCAGGGGAAAAGAAAGGTATTTCCCTGGCTTTTATCACTTGGAGCAAAAACAAAGGCATGTAGTGAGACTTTAAAATTACTCGGCCAAAAACCGATAGAAAGCGGTAAAGGAAGATTTTTGAAGGCTATGTTGTAAGTGTAATGAGAGGGGAAGGACACTTATTTCAGTTTGTTCCAGGTGGATCCAATACACTGCTTCCAGGCTGTTTCCCCTAATTAGGTCCTCATTGAGAAGACACCTTCTGGCAGGTCAGTGAAAATGAAAAAGGAATGGATGTGCTTTTTTGGAGTAAATATAAGTAGTGCCAAGGCCTCACCTTTTGGAGGAATTGACATTTTCAACTCAGGAAGGTTCTGTAGGGTGTGTTTTGGAGGAGGAGGAGGTTGGGGTTCTTTTTCTAAGCCTTTTTTATAGGTGGAGATTTATTTTTTTCTTTTTTTAAAACGCTACCATTCGGGTACCCAAAAAATCAGTCAATATATAAAAATGCACATATAAATCAGTGAATTTAAAGTGATAGCTTTTTTGGGGGGGCCTGTTGGAGAAGGACTGGAGATGGCACAAGTGGGTTCAGCTTTTGCAGGCAAGATTTGGATTCACCTGTGGAACTTGAAACACTTCTGGAAATCAGGTCCTTGAAATCCTGTTTAAATCCTTGGACGAAAGCTGCTCTGCTACACCAACCTTCTACATTGAGGGAAATGGCACGTAGCTGCTGGGTTTTGATTTGCTGTGCAAGGGGGAACCTCCTGTGTGACCTGTTCCATTCTCCATACATTCATGAGTCACACGTATGGGTATGTATTTCCCTCGGTGTAAAGTAGCTGCCGGTGCTGCCAGCTTGTCTCTGTTGGTCTGGCTGCTCTGCGGTGTTGACTCCGTGCAGGATTGCAGCCACGACACCTGTTGCTGCATATCCCTGCTCTGTAGGAATAACGTGCACAGAGAACCAGGAGTGGCAATTCCTGGTAATTCCCAATGCCTGGGAGGACCACGCAGGCAGCAGGGGCTTCCCTGCTGCCGGGAGCCTTCCGCCGCCTCGGCTTGCAGCAGACACCGCTGATCTCATCCGAACAACCACTGCCAGTTTGCTCACACAGGGATTTCAGGAGATGAGGAGGAGGATTTGGCACAGAGCTGTGAGGCTTCTTGCCTAAATCCTCTCTTCTGCCTCTGCCAGCTGGGTGAAGCACCGTGTGGCAGCAGGAAAAGGCAGGGAGCTGCCTGGAACCCCCGGTGTGGCAAAGGAATGCTCAGGTGTGCTGTCCTGCCCACCATCCCGGGACCAGTAGCACTTTGCAATGGGAGATGGTTGTGACTGGGGCTGGAGGCCTTCCAGGAGGGTCAGGCAGACAGCTAGAGTAAAATGGGCTTGGGAAAACCAAACAGAAATGTTTGGAAAAGAATGTTGTTTGTATGTACTAATATCAGGGAGCAGAAAGCTGAGTTCCCAGTACAGGTGTTGCTCTTGCACATTGGTACAAGGTGAGATGTTCTTCCTTATCTTCCTCTGAACCTGAATAAACTCCTTTAGGAATGCCAGAGTAGGACTCCAAAAGTATGTGATTTATTTGATAGGAGCAATGTCTCAGGTGATGTGCAAAGGGATGGTTTACAAGGCAGGAATATGTCCTGCTGGGAGCGCAGAGTTTTGCGCTTCCAGAAACAGCATCTCATATCTGCACTCAGAAAATGTTTCCCCTTGCTAAAACAATCCTTTCCTTATACTGTCCTCTTCTCCCTTTGATTAAAAAGAGACCCTGAGCAAACAGTCTGGTGTAGCTTAAGCCTATAAAGCACTGGAATTACCAAGTTCAAGCTGCAGATCATGTACATAAACCAAGCTATCTTCTCCTGTGTCATGTTGATCATAACAGTTTTAAAATGGCTCAAACTCTAACTAAGGGTGCAGGTACACAGTGTACTAAATATTCCTTCAACTGTCAACCATACTGAGGATTTTAAATTATCCTAATTATCCTAATAAGGTTTTTGTTTCCAGTTCAACACTCTGCTCTTATACACACGGATTGGTACAGCTACAAAACTGAATGCAAGAGTGCACCCAAAACCCCCTATCTTTGGGAGATGTATAAAGAACAAATCTAGAGAGCTTTGTTGAAAGCAAAGTGCAGATGATGGGCTGCTGCTTCCGCTTTTTGTAGCATCCCCACCTTTGTCAGTCAACAACAAATGCACACCTCAAGTCCTATTTAGCTACAAGCAGCAGCCCAAACTGTGCAGCAACAACACTGTCTCAGCAACACAAGTACATTTATTTTTAAAAAAATCAAATCGCCACATCACCTTGTAAATTAATGTCTTTTTTTTGCCCTGTGGGAGCTACTGCTCCAGAGGATACAGGCAAAAGCACGTGGTGCTGATGTAGCTGCAGATCTCTCCTAACAGAAGGTGCTTGCCACTGCTGGGCTGCAGCAACGGGGTGACATGTGGTTGTGTCACCTCATGTCAAATCACCTCCCAGCTTCTTACAGCTTTCGATCACTATTCCCTTTGCGTTTGATTGACATATTAGTCTCGGAGATGCTGCAGTCTGCCTGTTTAATTCTGAAGGGTACAGAGAAAGTCTCACTCAGCCTCAACAGAACTATTCGGGACGGCCATATTTTGTTACACACCTTCTCCTTTAAATTCCCCCTCCTTGCTGCCAGCTGTGCTGGTGTGGAGCACTCACCTCCCCATTTCAGGGGATATAAGTTCAGACATGCCTGTTCAGTCTTGTTAATCGCTGCTGGTACATTCCTCTGAGCTGCACAGGTCTCTGTGGAAGAGCTGTCCTGGCAGGAGAGGGGCTGCAGTGATGCAGCTCCCTGCAGATCCTGGGCTTGGGAAGGCAGAGCAAGGCAGCTGGCCTGCCTTGCCCTGCTGTGCAGCGCTCGAGTAGAGACATAGTAGGTATCAAATGAGTTCTTGTTGGCTCAGTGCAAGTCATGACACAGGGTAGGTGCCCTTCTGCTTAAATACTGAAAGTGTGTAGTCTCAGCTTAGCACTTCAGGAAGAATAAGCCACGTCCCTGTTTTCAGAAGCCTCGTTGCAAACAAGCTGTCTAGTGGAAATGGAAATTCATCACCTGAAGTGCCAAACAGCAGCTTTGTTTTCCAAGGGGAAACTAGGGCAAGGGCTTGCAACAGGCTATTGGAGGGAAAACATCAGTTTGTGTGTTCCCTTAAAATATGCATTGCCTTTAGCTTCCCAAAAGGCTAAAAATCTTCAAGTGACTGTATGCACTGAGGCCTCAACAGTCAGGTGTTTTATTCCGGTGAGCCTGCCCAGCACAGAGACCACAGAACCCTTTTTGACAGCTGTTAAATTGAGTTTGTGCAGTGTGGGACATGGAGGAAAAGCAGATGAACACATGAAATCCCTCCATAAATCTGTCAGATGGGCATCCACAGTCAGCAGTAGCCATGCTGCTCTCGTCTATGCCTTCTCTAAATTAAACCAGAGATTCCAGGCATAATTCTGCATGTCCTTGCAGCTTTATAATTGTTGCCTGCATGGAAAGTCAGAGGAATAATGAAGATAAAGTAGCACAAACAATAGCTACACAAGTTAATTAGCCCTGCCTGTCACTGAAAATAATACAGTGGATGGGCTGATGCTCTAAAGCCTTGCTTGAACTTTCACAGCAGGAAGTTAGTATGAAGAGATCCTGGAATAAAGGGTTCCCACAGCCCATGTTGTTTTTAGGGGTCTGCAATCTATTACCTATGCAATGGTCACATCAAAAATTCCCTTTTAAAACTGCAATACTCTGTTCTGTGCTTTGTAACACAACAGATATCTGTGGTTTCTAAGAATTGGTGCAACATATCTAACAAAGGATGTATCAGCAGGGCTGTAACTACAGTGTAATTTACAGTTTGGTGCCAGTCTAATGAAATGACCACCTACACAGTGATGTGTTGGAGCATTGCAGAACAAAGCTGCAAGCCCGGAGATGCCTCCAAATCTTCTTTCTTGCAGCTTTCGTTTTTCTCTCCTTTAAATAGGACAATTTCCCCTTAATCACAGAGCCTAATTCTGCCTTTGAAAAGCACAGTATCCACTGAATTTAGTGCGAGGATTAATGAGCACTCAATAAATCAATAGAGAATAAGCCTAGCAGAATTCATTCTGGAACAGAATCAGTTTTAGCTCAAGAGGTCCTTGGGATGAGGACTGGCAGAGGGAGTATCCTGGGCAGAGGTGGTTGGCCACCACTTGAGGTCAAGCCACGCCACACTGGTGATCTCGTTTGGTGTGGGCTTCCTCAGAAATGTACTTCTCCTCTTGCAGAGTAGCATGAAAAGGTCTGGACCCCACTGTGATGTGTTCCTGTGTGGCCTTCAGCCCCAGGGACCACTGACCCCACAGGAGGATCGAGTGGGACCTTGCCTGGTCTGGGGGACTGCTCAGAGGGCACGGTGGGTAGAGTCTTCTTCTGGGGCCTGAACACAACCACTTCTTCCCACTGCCTTGGTCTTCGTTCTCCTAAATTGTGCGAGTTTGCCTTTCTGTTAAATTAAAGTCAGGCCTGTGGTCTGTTTTAGATTCACATACATGTATTTGAGCTACAGCCAGCCTAGGGAATCCAGCTGGGATGAGAAACCTGTCATGCCTCCGCAGTGCTACAGACTTCAGTCACAGCCTTGGGCACAGCTGAGCCCCCAGGCTCTGCTCTCCCATTAAGTTTTGCCATTTTCCTGTTGTTGTTGCTCTGAATGTTGCTCATTACATTTTACCAGCAGGTTGCCAGCCACAGAGCCGTGTGCTTGGACATGGGCAGATGTCCTACAGCTGTGTGGCTGGCTGGGAAGTCCCACTTTGCTTTGAAGGAAATGAGCTTGTTCCACCCAGCAGTTTTCATCCCCCACCATACAGAGCACAGACCCTCTGCTTTGGTTCAGGGCTGTGGCCACCATCAATTTTTGCCTCTTGATGTGCTATAGATTGTACCCAGAGGTTTCCATCACTACCCAGGAGGGAGTTTTGCTGCATCTGTCCCTAAGCATTGCCAGATCCCAGCGAGGAGGCGCTTGAGGATTTACCTTTAGGGTCCTGCAGTGTTTTGCAATGTGCTGGTGTTGGAGCAGTATAATTATTTCCAAGTTGCTCTGTTTGCTTTGCATAGGGAAGTTTGGTGGTTTTCAGCAGCTAGGGTGTGAGTGCCATTAAAATCCCACCGGGCTGTGCCAGGCAAAGGCAGCTCATGGAAAGGCAATGCATGGCACGCACCATGGAGGTGCCAGTGTCACAGGCAGCCAGCACCCTGCTGTCCCCTCCCAACCCAGGGCCTGAGAAGACCCAAGACCACAAATGAGTGTGTTTTTGATCTGGAGGAGAGCAAAGCTTGGCCCCTGTGGGAGCAGGAGGATGGGTTACCCAGACCCTCTGCAGCAGGCGAGGGCTCTCGTCCTAGCTAGCTGTGCCAGGTGGGTGCTGTGCTGTGTCAAACCCCATGGCAACACATTTGCCTTGGAGTCCACACTGCTCAACAACCACTGCAGGTCTGCCTTCAGGCACAGAGATTTTCAATACTGACTTTCTAAAATCTTATGTCACCAAACCCAGACAAACTATCCTGAGCCCAGAAAATGTGTATGGGGAGCCTCTGTGGGCTGTATGGGTGCAGAGCTACACCAGCATCCCTCACCTTGGTGATGGGATGGCACCTGCCCATGTCAGGCTGGCATAGATGTCCTGTGCCTTGTCCCAGTCCATCCCAAAAGTCATGACCCCACAGATGTCCATCTAACCATGATGCTTTAACTTTCTATCTCCCATCCCACCTTTGCACACCAAGAGTCAACTCCCCTGCTGCTCTGCAACCTCAGCATCACAATAAACCCTGTGCTGCAGGATGGGGTGCCTGCACATCTGGCTTTGTAGGAAGTGTTCAAAAATGTGTAGATTTGGAAACCGGGGACATGGTACTCTCAGGCACATGGTGTGACTCTTGGGGGTGGTCCTGTGCAGGGCTTAGGGTTGGACTCACTGATCCTTGTGTGTCCCTTCCAACTCAGCATATTCTGTGATTCTGTGATGTTTTAGTGGTGGACCTGGCAGTGTTAGGTTAACGGTCTCTGTGATCATCTCTAATGACCTTAAAGGTCTTTTCCAACATTAACGAATCTATAATTCATCCTGTTGCTCAGCTGTTGGGGCTGAGAGCCCAGGAAACAGTCCTGCAAATCTGCCAAATCTGTGTCATCATGGAAGTTTTAATTGTCTGTTCTTCTGAAGTCTCAGGGGGAAAATTCAGAATGATGTTTTGGAGAACTTCTTCCATTCTAGTGGCTACCAAATGTTCTGAAGCCCTTTGTGGCTTGGCTTCCCCACAGAAACAGACTTCTGTGAGTTTAGATAACTGCTGCTGGGGTGTCTGCCCGTGTAGATGGAAATGGACTCTGTTGACCATGAATATTTGAAAACAAACCAATATAAAACAAAACACGAACAGAAAAGATTTTCCTCCAAAGCTGTGACTGCTGTGAGTAGCAACTAGGGAATTACAGGAACTTGTATTCAAAACACAAAGTTTGAGCGGCAGAGATAAAACTCTGCCTCCTCACACAGCAGGCACACTGATCTGTCTTCTGGGCCAGCTTGGTCTACAAGGCACCAAACCCAGTGTTATTCCTTAACAGATCTATTCTAGGAGTAAAAAATGGGAGGAGAATTTGGGCCAATGAGACCATTTGGGTTGGGAAGTATAACAGGATTTGACTAAACATTAATTCGATTAGGAAAAGTGTTTCTTTCAGCTGCTATCACCATACTTCTGATCTAAAGTTTTCTTTCTTTTGAGATATGCAATATATACCATGCCAAACCCTTTTTTTTAGTTTTGAGAGACATATTTACGAAGACTTCAGCAGGTCACAGGATGCAAAACTCTATCCTTTTTACAAATACGTATTGCAAAATATCTGTTCATTGATGTTAAAATATCTGCAATGTAAATATTTGCTAATTTAAAGATAACTTTACATTTAATAACTAAACAAGGCCCATGACAGGCTGTGTGAGTCACTAGTGCAGATAAATGCTGTATTGATTGCCGATGCAAAGGTCCACACTGTGGGCTGATTTTATTTATCAGAATACACGCACCACTCCAAAAGTGGAAATACTCCTACCTACAGAGTATTTAAAGGATGTTCAAAATAAAATCCCCCTCTGCAAGTATAAAACTCTGTCAAAGACTTCAGACTCCTCAAGTACACTTGATGTTCAAATGATGGAAAATATGGGCTCCAGACTTTTTTTTTTGGTCCTGGCAAGCAAATGTTGTGACATCTCTAGCTGAGGTCCCTGGATCAATCCCGCTTCTGCAGGGCACATACAGCAAGGCAGCCCTTGCACTTGGTGTTTGGACAGGTCCAGCTCAGCCAGGATCCACCACTTTCTGTGCTCACTTCTCACAGATACTCTAATCCAAAGCTCTGTGTACTGACCAGATGGATGCACATGAGGGTCCAGGTGCCTGGGTAATTGGGAAAAATATGAGGAGTTGGTACTAGCTGTCTAAAAATCCCCTGCTGCTTTGTGGAAAGCACCATCACTGGTCTCGTTCCTTTGGTCCTGCTTCCCTTCTGCTGATTGTCTAACTCCTCACTCAGAGGAGAGCCTGGGGTGAGGACAGACTTGCTCCACAGCCAGGGCCACCACAGAAACCTGGTCCCAAGGATAGACCATCTCAGGGCAAAGCCACTCTCCTTCCAAAAGAAACCCCTGGAGAGCCTGTCCCCATGGACGAAGCAGCTGTGGGACAGCTCACAGGACATTTGGGGGAGGCAAGGGGGTTGTGCAGGTCTGTACTTCACCAAGGGAGTAAGACTGATTTACAGCTTCCCACGAATTAAAAAACGGGACAAATCCATTTCTGGCAGAGGGTTTGCCCCAGGGTTTGCCCCAGGAAGCAGCAAGAGGAAAAGTGGAAATGGTGTTCCTGGCTTTTTATGGCCTTGGGAAAAAAAGGCTGAGATGTAGCACATGGAGGCAGCTGGACAGAAAAGACAGAGAAACCGGGGGGAAATGCTGGTACCTGAGTGGGTGTGTTTGCAGGAAGGAGAAAAAGAAATGAGAGCAGTGCAGCCAGCCAGGGGGGGAAAAACCCCTCAGAACTGCGCCTTGACCTGCAGGCCGGGTTAGCAAGAGGCCGGAGGGTCAGGGTGGCCAAACACTGAGGCTTGCCTTGGGGGTTTAGATGTGAGCAGCCTCCACTCAGGGCTTGTTGGTGCTTGCGTGCTCTCGGCGTCTGAAACGGAGCCTCTTTGCTAATGAGCAGATGTTTTCTTCTCGTGGCTGTTACGACATCCGCTGGGGTTCCTGCCGGAGATGTGTAACCAGTCCCTCCCCACCCACGCGCCAGCTTTGACTGCAAGCTGTAATACACAGTTGTGCAAAAAGCATTTGCTTCGCGCTGCTCCTGACAGCCCAAGGTATGTACAGAAACTGGGGCTTTGAAAACAAAAATAATCCTGCTACCGCTGCAGCGATCTGCCTTACCTGGAAACTCAGATTTCGGGGTTCAAAGTGCCAGCCACCCGTGCCGCTGGCTTTGCAGTGGTACCCGGCTCTGGAGCTGCTTAGTGACCTCACCCTACTTCGTACCTGAGTTGAGAAGAGGACACACGGGGTGCCGGAGCTGCAGTCCCACCTGTCTCCTCCAAACTGGCCAGCGTTCAGCATCACACTCCAGCCAGCTCTGCTGTGGGGATGCAAAGGGTGTAAAAAAACACTGGGTTGATGCAGAGTAACAAGTAACTGTTACTCACATCAGTCATGAGCACTTGCTGCTTTCCTCAGTGCTGTAATGAGATATCAAAAACTTTTCAGAGGAAACCCCCAGTCACCTGCATGCACCTAATCAATGCAGGGATCAATTAAACCCCTGGCAGAGATGTACAAAGGACGTTGTTCATGCTGCATCCAGCTGTAAAGCAAAAAACCTAACCCTGTGAGTTTTAGATAGTGCAGACCATAATTGCTGGCTTGATTAAAGCATAACTGAGGCATAAGTTCAATCTTTTCCATTTTTCTGGAAAAGTCTCATTTGGTTTATCATTTATAACCTGAGAATTAATGTGTCACACAGACACCAAAGGAGGTGGAAGAATAAGTATCTCTCCAGGGCTAAAAACATTTTCATGAAAATGAAATTAAATAATAACAATAAGTGCTTCTTTGTTTTTCCTAGTGGATTAGCTGGCCTTTTAAGAAGGATTCCTTTTTTTTTTTACTAACCCTATCTTATTTGAATATGCAGTCCTGTGCTTCTCATCTTTCTGTGTTTGATCAGTATTTCTGAACCTCCCTAATTGCTGCCATCATTTGTGCCTGAGCAGGGATGGGTGAGGAGGAAAATTCTGCTTTGATTTAGGCAGATGTGTTTGCATATTGCCTAGGTTACCCATTTGCATGGAAGGAAAAGAGATCACAACTATGGCATCCTCTGTCTTTCCTGGCTGAACCGTGGCTTGTGGAAAATATTAAGATGTTAAATGCCGAAGAAATCATCAATAAAGCACAACGCTCTGCCCTGTTTGAGCAGTTTACCCTGGAGAATGTGAAATTGCAGTTATTCTTGGAATACCACTGTGAGGTCTGCATGTGTCTCATGGTTGGGTAAACTCAGCACAGAGTGTTTAAGGGATTCACTAGAGATCTCACAGCAAAGTAATGGCAGAATCACCACGTCCCCTTTCTTTACCAAACTGGCCCATCATCTTTCATTTGAAAGAAAATGGGAAAATCCTTGTGCCTCCCTTCCCTGCTCTGCAGTGAGGAAACAGAGCATTTTCAAGGTTTTGAACGAGGAGGCACCTGGCTTTGTGGTTGGGAACAGCTGACAGCAGTGCCAGCAGGCTGAAGCTGAGCCCTTTGGGGCCAGCGCTGCAGGAGACAGGACACAGCTGGCACTGTCCAGGGACCTGTGGTACCCCAAGGGCTGGCAGTGGCCACCCACCTTTTCTTCTAGTCCAGCACTGCCAGGGCACACGGAAACTGGCCCTTGTGCTGCACCCTTGGGTCTGCACCCTCCATCTCTACCTGCAGCTCTGCCGGAGCACAGCGGCCTCAATTTTCCGACATCCATGGTGTGCCTGCAGGATCCACTGCCCCTTGTGTTTGCCCCATTTGAAGCCCTTGTGGCCATTGGCAGGGGAGAGGGCAGCCTTGGGATGTGGAAAGCACCGGGAAGGACCAGCAGGTAATGGCAGAGCCGGTGCTGGGGCAGCTCTACTCCATGACACAACTTCTGCTCTGCACAGGGCCATGTGTTTGTAAGCTGTACTGTGGCTAAGCCATGTGGTGCCCGACCCGTGCATGTCCTGCTCCTGGGATGGACAGCTTACAGTTCTCACACAAAATGTTCAACAAAGATCATCCTTTATGCAAAGCAACAGCATCCTGTTTGCAAAGCTTGCCTTCGCTGGGGTTGCTGTTGGTATTTACCTTTCGAGAAGCTGAAGTTCAAAGGAGAAACAAACCGAATTGGAACTGGGATGGGGGAGGGCCAAGGCTGATCGAGACAGTGATAAATGGTGGTTGTGAGGGTGCAGAGGGAAGCCAGAATCTTCTAGCAAGGTTACAGTCTTGTCTGAAACATTGGGATTAAAAGCTTATCAAGTGCACAAATAAGACTGTTGGAATTAAATTAATAGTTCAATAGAGCTGAATCCCTCGCACAGGCTTCAGCAGCACTGATGAATGGTGTCAAAGCCTGGATATGTAATGGTACTTGGAAAAGGGCATTCCCAGGTTCAGGCTGTCCCAAAGGACAGCTGCTCAGGTAAAGGGGGATGTGCCTGAATCATTTTCCTGCACTCTGTATACAGTGTGTTTTCCCACACAGTTACACTGTCTGTAACTCTCACGGTCATAGAGGCCCAAAGTGTAGAGCTGAAACTCTGTTGCTTTTTTTTTTTAGCCACAGAAGTTTAGGTTGTTCTTATTTGCTTTAGTAGCCTTTGGAACCAAAATTTTCTTAGTAGCTATCAGGAGACTTTTATTCCTTTATTAAAAGCTGAGACTTCCACATAATAACATGATTTGGGTAACCAGAGCTTGAAGAAAAAGGTCAGATAACGTGACAGTTGCAATGAAAGCTCAAAATTTGACAAAGCCATATTTAGTGCATTTCCCAGCTGAATGGGGAATTGCCATTATGCATTCAGTTTAAAGAACACTTACATTTATTCCAGGAAAGCTCTAATGCAAGCTTTTCCTATTAGCTAAATAAAAGATTTAAGTTAATGCTGCCACATATTTTAAAATTTACTGGAATAATTATCATGGGGGAAAAGAAAAGCCAAGAATTTTGAGATGAGTTGCAATGTTGGTAAAACTTTGCTCAGCACCATTCATTAATATTCCCAGTCAATTTCACTAATGATAGTGTGGAGCAACACTTCCTCCTTCCATTTTTTTACCTTTTCCATCATTTCACAGAATTTCTGGTGGTGTTTTGGTGTCAGCATGCACGAGTCTGTCTCCTTGAAAGACAGGGCAGGAGAAGGAGTTGTAGGGCATGTACAGTCCAGAAAGCAAAGGTTTTGAATGGGGACGTCAGCAAGTGGGTGCTGTTGGACTTTATCATGCTGAGGAGTTGATATGGGACAGGGCTCCTGTGCAAATTAAGTGTCCTCCTTCCTTTCACGTGGAACAGTTGCTTGACGTGGGACACCTGGCATCAGCTTTTATCCCTCCAGCACTTCCAGCATAAGCACAAAAATTGTGAGTACAAATAACATGAATATAGGTTTGAGCAAGGAACTTACCTTTTCTTTCCAGCATGGTCCAGCTCAGATTAGAAGATTTTTTTCCGCACTTTCTAATGGATGGCAGATTTGGTGTCCAAAGCACAGGGTGTGCTGAAGACAGAGGGGTTAAAATGACTGAGAAATTGTATTATTTTATTTTTATTTTAGCTAAAAATCCTTTGGCCCAAGAGTCTTTGCAAGGAGACTTGAAACTCTTTCTTTAATGAAAAGGATTCCACCACACACTTTCTTTTTTTTTTTTTTTTTTTTTTGAGAAAAGCAGAGAAATACGTAAAAAATGGTCAAAAATAAGATGCGCAAATATTATTCAAATTGTAAATGGGAACATGAAACAATTTGTGGTCAAATCTGTTGTTTCAGGAAGGATATTTTATTCCATTTCCCCTAATTCCACTACCCAAACCCAAGATTTTATTGTTTTTCATACACCCATGCTTGCTTCTTACCAGCAGCACTGACGTATAATGTGATTTCCCATATTCCCGCCACTGTTTACTAAAATGTTTTTAAATTATTGAATCCGGTCCTGCACTGGCCTTTCACCACAGACTTCACTGCACAGGCACAGTGTGGGATCTGGTTCAGAGCCCTGCTCCTTCCTTTTTGCTTGTTAATTAATCATGTCATGCCACTGATCGGGTTTTGCTGGCTAAAGGCTGTTTTCCTGTACCCTGAAAATACCAAGGAAGTGTTGCTGTAAAGGTCTGGCGTTCGGGTAAGGAGCGATTCCTGGCTCCAGCGAGCATCTAGAGTAGAGTAGCATCTACTGGAAATTAAATGAAATGACAGCTCAGCAATGAAAAGTACAATAAAACCTTGGCAATACGGAGGAGGCGGCTGCTTCCACTCCTCGGGCACAACCTTTCCCCAGCCCGTGGGACAATATGGTCAGATGACTGGCCTGGATAAATCCACAGAGCTGGGCTGTTTGGCACATTCCTCAGTCAGTTTTTATCAAGGCTCTTAAATGGAAGAGAAGCCTTCACAGAGGAGCCAGCTGCATACCTATCCCATCCTCTCCACAGGTTTTCAGGGACCAGTGTCCCAGGAGGACCAGTGGGAGGGGGAGGGATGCTGGGCAGAGCTCCCACACTCTCCTGCACTGCTGCCAGCCGGTCCCTACATTGTACTGCATCTGGCAACTGGCATCCTCCTCTCCTGGGACAAGGCTTTACTTGAAGATCCTCCACAGGAAAGGAGGAGGCGTTTTCCAGAGTTCAAAAGAAATCCTTCAGATTTTGACCCTGAATTTCTGTAGGAGGCTTTCCCCCCAAGCTGACACACAGCCGGCATCTGTTTGCACCGCTCTGCGTAGGTAGCTCAGACTGTGCATCTGGAGTGAAAGAGGAAAGGTACTTCCACTAAGTGGGCTGCCATTGATTTTCATATGTTCATAGGTATTAGAGAGGAAAAAGACCTATTAAATCATCTAGTCAGTATAATCAGGGCAGAACTACTCCCTGCTGGACATTTACTGGTGGTTTGTCAACTCTAGTTCAGGAAATTGAGTTGTAGTGTTCAATATAATGGATCCTGAATTTCCATTTAATATCAGTTTTCTTTGGTTTCTGCTTTTATATTAATGCATTCATGTGCTTTATATTGACTGACTTTTCTTCATGTAATGAGAACAAAATGCCACTTATCATTTAAGTCATTTAACTCAAACTAGCCAGCTATCAAGCTAGCTCCTCCCAGGGGAAAATCGTAATGGCCAGAGCAGAGAGCCGTGTCAATACAGAAGTGTTGGTAAGATAGATAATTTTACAAATGTTTTAATTCATTTCAAAACCATAGTAGAGAGTTACACAGCTGAATATACCACCAAATCCTTCAAAATCACATGAAGTGAAGCAAACAGAGCATTAACCTTTGAGCCAAATCCCTACTTGGTTATGTCCACAACACTACAGAGATCTGCTTGAGAAGGACTGAAAGAAGAAGAGTAAACTCATTTTGCTTTCCCTCCCCTCAACTAACAAAACCTGATGTTGCTGTAGTGGCTTATTCACAGATTAAGCAGACCTAGCATGAGAATAGATGACAGAGGAAGGTTTTGATCTTTATAAATAGGCTGTGGAAAAAACTGCTGTGATTACTGTCATATACCCCTCTAGTACCAGGCTATTAGAAACATGTTCTGAGTTTTAACCCACCAACTGTTTCACAAATGCTGCCAAACTGTTTGCTGCTGGAAGAGAGCTCCAGCGTGAAGATGCAGTGCAGGGTGAAGTGCAATCTAAAACTGCCAGAAAGCAATTAAAATCTTACCATTCTTAGTAACACATCACTGGAATTATTTAGAGCATTAATTCTGAATATTGTGTAGCAGCCTGCCCTATAAATTGGGTGAGAAATGATTGGATTGAAGATGTTGTACTCCTGTCACACAATCTTTGTGCCAGATTTAATAACTTTGGGGTGAAGAAATAAGGCAGATGATACAAAGTTTTCTCTTTGTAGAATGATGCAGTTAAATTATGAATTCATAGGAAGATACAATGAGGAAAAAAGCACCCAGTTCCTTTTTTTCTCTTTCTTATGTTTTCTATTATCATATTTACTGTATTGCAGTAAAGGTCTACACCTTCTCCAGAGCATAAAATTACTGTCAGGAGTTCAGTTTTCACCCAGTATTTCTCTGAGGTGCTCCATTCCAGCCTGAAAATACAAATCCCTTAATGAATACTTTTGACTGTCAAGAGATCTGTTCTCACTCTCTGCCAAAAAAAAAAAAAAAAAGTTAATTACAAATAAATTATTTCAAGAGAATCTGAAGTACACTTAGACCAAGCGAACTGCTGTCAGCAATTCTCAGCAGAAGGTGAAGAATCAGAAAATTTGCCGTGACTTCAGGCTGTTTTCCTGGAAAGGCGTCAAAGATTGAACAGAGGAGAAGGTAGTTGGGACTTTAGCTAAGTCACACTCCTTGTTTCCAGAACTAATTACACTATTTACATATGGCTGCTCTCCAAGGAAAACAAATCTATCCATGTTTTTTCCATCCATCTCAGCTCATTCTAGAAGCTGCTTCTGATTCATCCTCCACAATCTTTATTAACAAAGTCAGAAGGCAGCAGAAGGGTAGCAGGGATGAAGGTCCCTGCAGTCCAGTAGCCTGCCTCCAGTGGTGGCATGAGCAGGCTCTGGAGAAATAAGAACCATCAATTAACATCCTTCCTCTAATGATCACCCTGAATGAGCGATGAGGCAGATGAGGCAAATTCTTGAGCCAATACCCTCTGAGCCTCCTGCTGGCCCCACAGTCGTTGCGTCCTTGGGCCGGGGGTGCCGGGGACGTTCTGTGAAGGGCCACATCCTCCATGTGCCTGTTCCAGCTCTGGCTCTTACCTGGGTCCTGCCAATGCTTCCCAGTGGCTTGTAGTGGAAAAAGCGCTGCGAATGCTTGACCCTCTCTGCTCCCTCCTCCCATGACTTACCACCTCAGTTCTCACCTTTCCAGGCAGAAGAGCTTTAGGCCACCAAAGTGCTCCTCACAGGGAAGTTTCTGACATTCGATCATGCTTCTTTTATCCCCTGGTTCTGATAGCAGACTTTTTTTTCCTGTGTCTGTTTTCTGCAGCTGTTGGAGACCAGAGCTGCATACACGCTGAGGAGGTCCAATGCTCACTAACAGAGGAAGATTATAGTAGTCCCACTGACCTCATAACTGAGATATATATCACTTCTTGTTCTTTGTAAAGTGGAGACACCAGACACAGAATCGGAGGCAGCAGCTGGAGCTGCGTACCCCACGGTGTCAAGAAACAATCATAACAATCCACCACTGGGCTTCTTCTTAAAATTTTCTTTGGAAGAGGATTTTCTGCTCCCATTCTCCCACTCTTCATACCCATTCCTGTATAGAAACTTTCTCACATATTTATTCCTCCTTTTGGGTTAGAAACCCTTTTTCTCCCCTTCTTTTTTGCTCTAACTTCATTCATATACAGATCTTGTCTCCTGTTCTTGTGGTTATGGGTTTTTCCTTAGCTTACAGGTATTTTTCATGTCCCGCCTCAGCTATAGTTTGGCAAAGGCAAGTGAAACAGGCTCTTCTAACTGCTGCTTAGGATGAGCAAATCATTCTGAGACAGTTCAAGATAATCACTAAACTGTGGGCCTGTCACTATTCATGATACACTTGGCTCAAGCAACTGTCCTATAGGTACCCTCCTTTTAGTCACTCAGTAATAACATTTAGTATTCAACACTGAAATTATTAGATGGCAAATGCAATAGCTCTGATACACACAATAACTCTTCTTATCTGTTATATCCTCTGGTGAGGTTATCTTGGGGGACTGAAGATGTATCTTGGAAAAATCTATCCTGGAGATCTCGTAGACGTAACAAGCACTACTTTTCCAATGGCAGTAAGATGAGTTTAGGACATGGTGATCCTCTTGAAAGGTGGTATTAAAGTTTTTACAGCTATGAGCAAAATCCAAAGTTACCTCCTCTGAACACAGTCACTTTTAATATTTTCAGTACCCAGCACGTGCTGCCTCATGGTTTAGGTGCAGTTCCTCCAGTCCTCTTGAACCTGTACATGAGAAAACTGAATTCTACATCTGATGAGAGATGGCCAGAGGGTGTCAGGAGCAGGGGCTGATCAGCTGATTCAACAGAACAAAGAAACCTTATTTTTAAGATTTGTATCACACGTGATCCTGAGATTAGCTCAGCTGGTTAGAGAATGGTGCTTATAATGCCAAGATCACAGGTTCAACCCCTGTACAGGCCATTCACTTAGCAGTTGGAATTGGTGACCCTTGTGGGTGCCTTCCAACTCCGAATATTCTGTGAATTCTGTGACAAATGGCCACTGTTTTCCTAGTGTCCAAATCTACCACGGCAAACAAGGTTTGCGCTGCGTTCCTGTCCCACGGGGTGAGCCCTTCACCACCAGCGCCTGCTGTGCTGGCTCGCTGCTCCCTCCAAGGCCAGTTGGCTTCCTGCAGGTTTGACAGTTTAGGTATTTACTGGCACTTGATGCCCAGATACAGCAGTGCCCACGTGCGTGGTGTGCTCCTGGCAGCGGGACCTGCTGGGGCTGAGGCAGGCGTGCCGTCACTTGTGCCCACTCTGCTTATGGACACAGCTTCATATACAATCCTCCCGTTTGCAGCCACTGGCACAGCATGTTCGGTACTGGGAGAAATTTGGTGCTTCTGATGGCTGCTCGGTTAAACAGCATTTCTTATCCTGTGTGGGTATCCTGCAACCTCTGAGCACAACCACAGGTGTGCCCTGCCTAAAACACAGGTGAAGGCTGCTGGAACATGATGGGGAAAATAAACAGAGATGACTTTCAAGCTAAAAACCACCTGAGAAAAATCCAATAAGTTTGTGCTCATTCCTTTTAAGCAACTCAATCCTCTTATTTTAAGCCCAGGACTGGTATGGGCGTGTCCTGCAGGGCCGTGAATCAGCATGGCTGTCCCTTTGCCAGGGCAAGAAGGGTGCCTGTTTCATGTTAAGGACTATTCAGACAGTATTCAGGTTCTGAGGTGCACCGTGGAAGCGCAGGGCTAGCGAGGCACAGTGGTGAAGGTGGATCAGCTGGGTCTCTTCATCCCACGGAGCAGGAAAACACCAGCAGCTGCCTCACCTGTCTGTTCCTGGAGTGGCTTTGAGGCTGTTCCAGCGCTGCTCTGTAGCTTGTTTAGTGCCTCTCCTTGGGCATCTGCTCATTACCCACCCAGTAACTATCCCTTAGTGCTTTCCCTGCAATTATCTCGGGTTCCTGGATCCTCTCTGATTGGTCCCATAAACACTTTGCAAGCAAAACTGAGCCTTTTCTGAGATGGCAGCTAAACTTTTCCTGGGGCTGTGAGAGTTCCCTGATAAGATCCCACATAACGTGCTGGAGAACGACGTGGGACAGGCTCATTCCTCACCCATGAAATTGAATTAGTGGCAGTTTCACGGTGTATAAAATAATTGGGAAAAGATGCCAGTGGGTGTCAGGGAATGGTGTTGAGTCACAGGATATTAGGCAATGCAGAGCAAGGATTACAGACTCTTGGGGGATGCCATGTCAAGGAACCACTGGGAGGCAAGTGGGAGCCCTCGCCTGACACGCAGGCACAGGCATCTGTCACCACAGTCACGCTCTGGCCCAGGGCAAGAAGGTAAGAAGGGAGAGGTCCCGAAAGCCACTGTGACAAAATGGATCTCAGCTGGGTGTGTTGCTACTCACCTAGGGAAGGTAAAAGGAAAAGACTAGAAAACTATCTTAAAGCAGAGCTAGAAATGCAGCTGCTTATTACAACAAATCCTGATTTTTAAAAGAATCTTTATTGGACTTTCTTAAATAAAGACATATCTCTTTTATTTAGTAAAATTGATATCATTCTGGTGCCCACCAATGTGGAAATTTTTATCTGTATTTTCTGAACTTGAAAATGGATACTTGCTAATTGCTGATTTCTACACTTGATAATGGATAACGGATACAATAGATAATTGCTAAATTCCAGCTCAAGTATTTAATTACAATTTTTAGTACACCTTCAGCTACATATTTTATTTTTCTATATTCTCTTCTGAAATACGAACAGATTCAGGCATGAACAGAGGGTGGCCTTAGGTGTTCTCATCACAAAACATTAAATGCTAAAGGTATGCGGTAATTAACTTGTGCTTAGAGAACTTCCTATGAAGCTGTTGCATAAATCCAAAACCATAGCAGACAGAATTATTTCAGAGTTTATTTCACGACATAAATATGCATCACCAGATCCTGATTTTTTACTCCTGTAGTCAGAAATGGCCAGTATTAGCTAATATTTGTTACCTGCGGTTTTGGAATAGCATAATGCTACGGGTGCCAGAAACAGAGGAGAATCCTTAGTTGCCACAGAATCCACAACACAAAGAGTCCTGGGGGCAAAAAAAAAAGATATTCTGAGAAACTGTAAGTGCAAAATCCTTTTTAATTTCTTGCTAAACAGATATGGCAGGGCGTGGAGAAGAGGCAGTGTGTCTGCACCCCAGAGGACAAGAGCTGGCTGTACTCCTTGTGAACCACCATAAATCACCAGGAGGCCAGGGAAGAGATGAAAGCTGCTTACAGTCCTCCCTGCATAGTAGAGACATGGTTGTGTTGTGTTTTTTTAAATTTTATTTTATTTTATGTGTTTTATCTTAATATGGAGCCCCAGATTTGTCATCATAAGAACTTGTGGCCCTTGAGTAGAGGGAATAAAGCCTGGATCTCATTAGGGTTTTTCTATGTGTATTTGATAACATAATCTTAGGGGTGTCTTTGGGTCTCAGACCCATTCAGGGTTCCAGGTAAGGTTCCTCTCCTGATTTCTTCTCATTTTTACATTACTCTGTGTTCTTTAAAGGAAAGCATTTTGCTATTAATCGTGCCCTGACTTTTGAGTTTACTCAGTATACAAAACCTTTACAAATATTTTCATAAAGTTTGTTTTCTACCTGTGTGAGCCAAAACCAGGCAATATGGCAAGTTTGAAAGACAAATCCATACAGATCTTTTTTAAGAGTAAAAAATATTATTTTCAAATCTTATATTTCAAGGTCACTTTAAAAAGAAGAGAGATGAAAGACTACTTAAAAAAAAAAAAGGATATTTATATCATATTGGCTTCTACTGATGAGATTACATGGAGAAATATGAATTGTCAGGCCATTTAATATGGCGAATAGAATTCGCCATTGATGGTTACATTGTGCTCTGTAGAGTGTCACAGATAGGATTAGGTAAATGTACAACAAGTGGAGTGTAAATTCTTTCCTATTTGATGAAAAGGGCAAGACTGAGTGATTTTGTGTCTGTTCTCTTGCAGGTGTCCTTGCCATGACAGATGTTTCCATTCCTGTTCTGCCACACCTTTTGAGGCAGCAAAGCCCAGCTACTTGCAGGTGAAGGTAGGAAACTGTTGGAAAGCTGCTAGAACAGCTTCTTGAAGGAAGTGATGGAAACTTGCCTGGGGACACTGAGGCTGAATGTTTTCAAGGAAGCACAAGAGGCCCTGAAAGCATAAAAAGTAGAGATAAAATGCAGATGCCAGTCCTGAGGATCCACCTGATATACCAAGTCGAATCGGGTTTCCCAGACTTGTGGTAAAGAGGAAGGAAGCGAAGCACGTGATTTGTCACCACTGATGCCTTCTGCTCTGCTGCTAAGGCAGGGGAAGGACTGCCACTTGCTAGTGACAGCGACACTGCGATTGCAGCTTTGGAGAGCCCAGCTGTTCTACTGTGCTACATGCACAGGGGATAAACAGGGGCAAAAAAATGATGCAAAACTCAGCAGCCTTAAAAAGGCACAGTGCTCAGACATCTGGACCAGGAAATTGCGCCTCTTCATATTTCAGATCCATGTCGTCACCCCTTTTAGAAACAAACTGATCTCCCTTCGAAAGGCATGTTTGGGGGTTTTTGCCTGTTTTGGCTGCAAAGTTGCTTCAGAATCAGCTATCATTAATGACAGACAGCTGTTGATAATTCCTAACTTTACTGCTGGCTGACCTTCATTAATTTATTTGTTGTCACCTATGTCTGTTGCCCCACCCCTTCAATCCCCAGCATATATTCTCCAGTATACTCTTCTCCCCTTCCTTATAAGTTAGTTTCTCCCTTCACCTAATCATCTGAGCAGCCTTTCTTCCCATCTGTTATAAATCACTGGCTTTCATATGTTTGGCAGAAGCAAGAGAAATTCGAAATTTTTTTTCTTCTTTTAACAAAGATTGGAGGAACCTATTTTCCTTGCTGTTACAGGCACTTGCATCTCAAATTCTGGTATTAGGATCCAATTCTGAAGCCTTCTCATGATGGGACTCGTCAAATGGGTGTTCCTCAGCAGGCCAGGGAAGTCATGCAGAAATGCTTTCACCGAATTGCAAGGCTCAAATCTGTGGTGTGTGCATCACTGAAACCACAGAACAAACAGGACCTAGGAAACACAATCCCAGTCTGTAAACACTCAGGCATTGTTCAGATTAAAGTATTTATGTTTTATACAGTATTACACAAGAGGCATAAACTTATCTTAAAATGTTTCAGAGTTGCCAAATCTCACTGTCTTGCGGCTGGACTTGGGTTCTTCCACCATTTACTCACTTTTTGCTATTACCTGAAGCTCTAAATTTCATGAATTTACAAGCTGCCATGGAAATTCACTTTGTCATAGACTGAAAATAAGTAGCAGTTGCATGTACTTTTATTGCCTTTCTATACAAACTTAATTCCACTCCTTTAACTGAGATGTAAAAGGCAAGGAAGCGCACTTGAGAAAAACTAAAACCTTATGTTTCTCAAATGTGCAAATGCAAACAAATTAATAAGTTTCAAATTTCATCTTATACTGATCACCAAAGTATAGACTGACAAATCCTATTACAAATCAAATTTCTTCCTCCATTTTTTAGCAAAAAAAAAAAAAAAAAGTCAAATTAGTTGCAATCCTTCATTCTTTTAGTGCAGGAAACATTTTTATCACCAAAATACCAAATATTTTCCCATGTGCATCGTGCTCCCCCTTAATGTAGTCTATTTAATGTAAGTCAAACTCACCGGCTTCATAGAGGTTACAAGATGAGCTATTTTAACAAAACAAAATTAATCTACCTCTAGCACTATCAGCTTGGAAGCTTTGCCAGGGAGAAGAAAGTTTAGCTAAAGACTCCATTTTGGTAAACAATCACTTTATATTCTCCAGTATTTAGAAAGTAAGTCTGAACATCCTTATTGATGTGGAGAAAATACGTTTAATGTTATATTCTGCATTGCATCAGCAAGTGATCTGGCCCTAGGTAAGTCTATAGAAGGATAATGTTAATTTTTTATTATTCAAATACTTTAAAAGGAAATTTTATGTATTGACTTTGTTTTCCCTGCGTTTTAAATGGGCAGCAATGTGCAACAGGGCACTTCCACAGCTCACAACACTTCAGCTTTGTATTGCTATTGCTAAAAAAACACAGGCAATGCCTTTGGAACTCACATTCCTTTCTGTATGAGGGGACCTCGTTTTGTGGAGATGGAGAATCTGTTGGGGAACCCAAGATGGTGGACGTGGTTTTGAAAGCATAAACAGTTTGACAGTAATTTCACTGTAATGTTACATTAGCAGTTTGTATCCGTTTTGTTACAACCAGACCTCTGAGCTACAGTTTATATAAATAATTTTTGGCCAAAGACACTGGAGAGAAAAAAAAAAAAAAGTCTCTTTACAAAGCCAGAAATGTGTAGCCTATTATACAGCCAAGTCCATCTGCTGCACAGTCCTAAATCCTAAATATATAACTTAATTGGACTGAAATTTTCTCACTTGTACCAGAGGAGTGCAAGAACCACTTTACTGAACTTGGATGGTCTTCTGTGGTTTAGTCCAAGTCCTTCTTAGGTCAACAGCATACATGTAATGACTTAAGCAGAGCTTAAACAGAAGAACATCAGATCTTAGGAGTCAAAGTAGTGTTTTCTAGAAAATTTTCTGATCCAATGAGCTTTCTTCTGAGATAGCTTTTCTAAAGGTGCACAGAGAAATGGATCATTGCAGAAGGACTAGCCAAGAAACACTGGATTCTCAAATACAGCCTAAAACAGCAGACAAGTCACCACAAGGCAGGTGAAAAAGGCCAAAAAGTGAAATCAAGTATCAATACAAACACTGTGTTCCAATGTCTTCTATAGCATCTAAAGAATCTTATAGTCTCTCTTTGTAACTAAATTCATGTCAGCTGGATGTGAAGGAAAAATGCTACCTATTTATAAGACCACTATGGACTAGTCCTGTTAATACAAGAATATACACCTACACACGTTTAGGTTCATACAGAGGGGAAGTTCTATCTTCCAACAGAACTAAAGCAAAAGTTAACACACTGAAAGAATTATATGGAGACAAAGCTAGATAGATTCCATGTGATTTTCTTACTCTTCTCATATGCTTCTCCTTGTCGTCATTCATATAATTATTATTATTATTACTATGTCCACATGAAAAGAGTTTCATAAGAATGACTGCTTGTGTAGCTGTAAACTGTTTGTGTCACTTTCTCGTGAGAAGCTTGAGCTCAAATCTTGCACCCAAGCAGGACCCTGAAGGAAAGTGAACAAAGGTTCTTGAACCATCCTCCTACTTGCATTTTGCCTAGCTAATAATACACTACATCCTGTCATATTTGCATTCACCTGTGTCTAATATCTAGATTTAAAGGGCTCCATTTTTGGCTGCCTGGGAAGAGACTGCCATAAAAAATATTAAGACCTTACTAATTAACCTATAAGGAAAGTTCATCTTCTTACTTTGTTATGGATTAATTTCTTAAACACTGAGACCTCTCACCTAAAACAAACTATGCTTTCATTTTAAATTAGTTTACACTACAGACTGATTCCCATTTTCTTGTAGGCTGGGAATGCAAGTATTTTCCAATGATGACATAGACTATATCCCTTGGTTATTGATAATCCTTCAGCAATGACTCCAGAGCATCAGCCAGAAGTCCTGCTGATGTATCCTATAGCACACAGCACCAATATTTCATGTGGCATTAAAATGCAGCTGGTAACACCCAGGCTAATTCACCAGCAAAGTAACTCTGGTAAAAGTGTCACAGGCTTGAGTGACACAGACAAATGGGTCTAAATTAATAATTGCATTATAGATAGCAAAATACAACAACTGAAGTTTAATGCTTAGCTCTTTCGTGCTTCTCAGCAAATACAAACCTATTTACCTCCTAATTCAAGAGGAGCACCCCCTGCTCTTTGGGAATGGCTTCAGGGACCTGTTTTTCCTTCAAACACTTACCAGGATAGGGGTTTCCTGACTAGAATGGTACAAACAGTTTGCCATGTTAATACTTAACCTGTCAGTATCCATCTGTTGTTTGAATTTTTCTTGAAAAAAATATAGCATTCTATAGACTCAAAAGTTCTCTTCCAGTGGGTCAAGATAGACTTGTGACTTTACACAGTGGCTATTTCTTTAATTTAAATACATTTTCTCATTTGAAGACAAAACTCACACTAAAATACTTCTGCCATAGAAATGCCTGGCTTTGCAACTTAAGAGACCACTGTAAAAATCAGGTAGTCCTGCAAAAACGTAGCAGCGTGCTTAAATGTTACCTCAGAAAAGAAAGAGCAAGATTTTTCTCTGTAACCTGTAGCCCTACTTTCCTCCCCTCCATTGTGGTCCTGCACTGGCATTCCACTTCTTCAACTGGAATTTGAAGCCTGTCTATTGCTAACTATTACATTATCAACATTCTTCACAGATCTCAAGTTAGGAAGACAAATTTTGTTGTGTTTTGAGGTTTGATTGTTTGTTTGTTTGTTTTCTTCAGGTATAAACGAGTGCAAATTCCTGAAGCGATATGGTTTAAGTTGGACAGTGATATGAAGTAGACAGTGGAAGCACTACATACAATTTACTTTTCAGATTTTCTTAGCCTTATAATGTCATTGTCCAGTTCACTGGGTCTACAGGAAATTTAAAGCACCTGCTTTAACTTCTGAGTCTTTAGTCTTACTGAAGTCAGGATAATGGTACTTTAAAGATATGTTTAAACTTGTATTCTTATCACATGTCTTTTGGAAAAGTCTTAAGATTTATGAAATATTGCTGAACCCTCATTTTTCTCCGTAGGCTCATCTGTCCAAAGTCTTAGCAAGCTATTTAAAATTTCAGTCACTTCTAACAGATTGGTAGTTCCTGCACCACTGTGATAGAAACATCTGGATTTTATTCCAGAAGCATTCTACAGTTCTGGCTGCTAAAACACTTTTTCTCGCTGGAAACTAGTCTGTGTGGATTTAATTTTATTCACCTGAAAATTCCATTTGTCTGACCTTTTCACTGAAATGCACATGCAGCATCCTTCAAACTGAGGGGAGCTGATATTAAAATAAATCACAGAAGGGAGCGAGTACATCACTGTCACATTAGCGGACGCTTTGAGACCTGTTGAGAACTATTCTCTTTCAAAGGAAAAAATACAAGATGCAGACAAAATCAAAGCCAAACATGAAGAGTTATACCCTCAGAATAAATTTAGAGCATATAAATACACGTTCTGAAGTAGTCTCCTACTCTTTTACAGAAGAAACTCACACAGTATGTCATGCTTGTACTTACAGTGATTTAATACAGTCAATACATTAGCCCCACAAAGAGATGAAACTGGTGCCAAACAAGAAATGTAAAGCTCGTCTCACATTTCACACAGGCAGAACATTTATAAATGTGTGTATATATATGTATATATATAAAAATGTCTTTATTATAGATAAATACATATAAACAGTTTATATTATATATATTTATTTTTACTATTATTTTATTTGGTTTATTATGTATTTTTATATATTTAGCTATATGATAGTATATATTATTATATGCATTATATAATAAGATCTTATAAAACACAGAATACATAGTATAATAATCATGGAATCACAGAATAGTTAGGGTTGGAAGGGACCTCTGGAGATCATTCTGTCAAAGCCCCTGCCAAGGCAGGGTCCCCTAGAGAAGGTGAGACGGGAACTTGCCCAATTTCAGTTTGAAAGTCTCCAGAGCGGGAGACTCCAGGACCTCCCTGGGCAGCCTCTTCCAGTGCTCCACCACCCTCAATGGAAAGAAGTTCTTCCTCATACTGAGGTGGAACTTCCCGTAATTTAGTTTATGGCCATTGCTCCTTGTCCTGTCTCTGGGCACCACCGAAAAGAGTCTAAAAATATCCTCTTGACACCTGCCTTTGGGATATTCATAGGTATTGATGAGATCCCCTCAAGCCCAGGTCCCACAGTCTGTCCTCGCAAGAGAGATGCTTCAGACTCTTCATCATCTTTGTGGCCTCTACTGGATCCTCTCCAGTAGCTCCTTGTCTTTCTTGAACTCTGGACACCAGAACTGGGCACAGTCAGCTTGTCACCCACAAAATCCCAGCAGCTCAGCACAGCTGCTCTCAACTGGCTCAGCCCCCAGCCTGTACCGGTACTTGGGGTTATTCCTCCCCAAGTGCACGACCCTACACGTGCCGTGGTTGAACCTCATCAGGTTTTTCTCTGCCCAACTCTCCAGCCTATCAAGGTGCCCCCGAAGGCTTCAGGTGCGTCAGCCACTCGCAGTTTTGTATCATCAGCGAACCCGCTCAGGGTGCATTCCGGCCCTTCATCCCGTCGTCCTTGAGAAACAAGCCGAGTAAGACTGGACCCAGGACTGATCCCTGGGGAACGCCACTGACTACAGCCCTTCTGCTGGATTCTACTCCACTGATCACGGCCCTCTGAGCTCTGCCATTCAGCCACTTCTTGATCCACCTCACTGTCCGTTCCTCCAGAATCAAAATTCCCTGAGCTGACCTTCGAGGATGTTACAGGAGGCACATATGTAGTATGTGTGTATGTGTATATATATGTATATACATATGTAAGTATATGCATTTTTCTGCAGATATGAATACAAACCCCACACACACTCCCGTCCCCAGGCCGCACTCGGCCCACATTAAAACCCGCCCTCCCGCAGGGCCCAGGGAGCCCCGCCCCGCCCTTCCGGCAGGGGCGCGTCACTTCCGGCAGGGCCGGGCGGGCGGGGGCCATGGCGGCGCTGGGGGAGCCGGTGCGGCTGGAGCGAGGTGAGCCTTGTCCCTGTCCCTGTCCTTGTCCCAGTCCTTGTCCCTGTCCCTGTCCCTGTCCTTGTCCTTGTCCCAGTCCCAGTCCCTGTCCCAGCCCCAGCCCCAGCCCCAGCCCCTATCCCAGCCCCTATCCCAGCCCGGCCCCGGGCGCTCTGTCCCTGAGCCCCTGGGCCGGCCCGCGGCGGGAGCGGCGGCGATGGCCGATCCCCTCCCGCGCAGGAAGCCGAGACGCTCCTCTCTCCTCTCTCCTCTCCTCGCTGACTTGAACACGGTCCCCGTCCCTCCTGGCTCTTTCAGCGTGCCGGCGGGACTGGCCTCTTCGGGGCTTGCTTGGCTTTACGCGGCCCCCGCTGGGTTTCCAGGGGTGCCGCTCGCCCCGGGCCTTCTGCAGCCGCGTCTGCTGAGCCTTGGCTGGTGCTGGCGCTCACTCAACCTGCCGGCTCTTTGTTCCTGTTTCTCTCCTGGGAAAACCTCATCCTGTGTGCTGCTTTACTTTGGTTTTACTAGTTCACTTTTTTTTAGGATGGAAGGCCACTGAGCCGTGCCAGGGCCCGCCTGCACTTGTTCCCGGTTCTGCTCAGCTCCGCTGCGCTCTCACGTTTATGTTTCCGTCCCGTTTTTCTTGTGTGCAGTCTTAATTTGTGTTGTTAACACGTGCGGGGTGTGACTGGAATTAGGGGCGAAATAGATAAAATATAAAACCTGGGTGGCTGTTTGCCTGTAGTGTGTTTGTGACGTTAGCCCGGGGCTTTTAAGAAACGACGATAAATTACCTTCAGTGTGATTCTCCAGTCCACAGCACCTCAGTGAACACGTGCTTCTACAACAATATACATGATGGGTTCATTGGTGTGTATTTAGGAAAGACAGGGATTGGAAAATGGAATTTTAATGGGGAGGTGTTACTGATAATTAGAAGTCATGTTTTTGAAAAGGAAAACAAGTAGATGGAGTGTAGGTGATTCAATGGACTGTTTTCCCGCTGCCACTCCCACTGCGACCACCACCTTTTGCCCATGCTGGTGGATGCTTTTTTGTAGGCATGTAACGTGCTGTACATACCCACTTTGTTTGGTACTATCACGTTACTAGAGAGCTCAGTTTTTCGGGTTTTGCTGACTCTGCTTCCCATTCCACAAGTGAACTATTTTGTTATGTGTTAGAGTGGTCTGTAAATAGTGACTTACGTAAGGTCTTTGCTTCCCACTGTGCAGCTCATCTACCCTCTCTACTCCAAAGCTTGTTAATTAGGGCAGCTGCTTTGGCAGTGGATTAGTTGATCTTGAAAGGTCCACGGAGTTAAACCTCAGGCCCCATCCTTCTTCACCTCATTACTCTGCCACTATGCTCTGTCCATGAAAACAAACAAATCTGCAGAGTTACTTAGGGATCAGTGGAACAAAAGAGGTATTTGGTCTTCTGGCATATTGGTCTTTTATAAGAATAAAAGGAAGAAAAAGGGAGAACCTTATAATGGACGTACGAAAGCAAGAGCTTTATTTACGGAAAAAAGTTACTCTGTCGGTTGTGTGGGTTTGACTGCAAGATAACCTGACGGTGAGTCATCATCAGCTTGAGAGTGAACATCACTACTGTCGGCATACAGCGTGAGAGAAGAGAGAGCAGTGTGGAAAATGAGCTGATTTCAAATTGTTACCGTACGCCCGCCAGGGCAGTCGAAAACTCTTCTGTCCGTTTTCTGCTCCAAGCTGCGTTGCAGGCACCACCACCCAAATTCACTAGAGGGTAGGAATGAAACGAACAGGTAACATTTCAAAGTTATTCTTGTGGTTTTGTGGTGACTCTACATACAGCTTAGGAATCCAGACTATTTGAGCATAAGCAGTGGAGGTGGTTAATCAGGAGTATCTACGAGGATGCTGCATTTTTCCTCTTTCAGTGTTTTGTTCACGCATATGCTTGGAGTGGTGACTTCTTGCTGGCTTTTTTTCCCTACCTTCTTTTAGTTTAAGTGCGTATTTTTTTTCCGGATTCTGATTTAATATGCCATAACCACAAAAAATAATTTGTGAAGAACAGGCAACTGGTATAAAAAGGATGAAAAGGTTAAAAGAAAATTGATTTTTTAGTTATGTGTGGATTCCATTTTATAGTTTGTTTGATTTTTTTTTTAATTTTTATTTTTTATTTTCTACCTCTGGAGTTATTTCTACGTCGATCCTTGTTGAAATCCAAACACTTCTATACTGAGCAGTAATTCAGGAGGAAGCAAATTACATCAGCACACCAGTCAACAATCTTTTTCTTGCAAAGTGTGTGTTTTGCTACCTGTTCCCAACCAGACTAATTCCTTCCCAAAGTACTGTTGTTGGGATAGATTGAACCTCTAGCTTTTGACTAGTAGTGCCTCATGCAGTTCAGCAGAAGAAAGTTATGCTCAGTTGCACTTTCAGGCTGATAGAATGGGATCCTCTAACCAAGGTAAAGCAATACAAAGTTGGGAACAAAGTGTCCTGCTAATGGGATCCCTTATCTGCATCTACCTGAGCAAGAAGTGTGGTGTGGGAAAACATTTATTGAGTGCTGAGGATCCAACTGTCATGCTGTGTTTGACTGCTCTGGGTTTTTGCTTTATAGCAGCAGTTCAGCCCTGTGATCTGAAGGCCCTTTTTCATTAAAGTATGTCTGCTGCTTTATTTTCATTTAAAAGGAATCCACTGTATTCTAATAATATTTTGAAAAGCTGATTCTGTGTTCTCAGTCTGTGCTTTTTGAAAGACATGGCTTGGATCCCGAAACGAACCGGTTTTACCTTAGGGTATGATATGCCGTGTCATTAAATGTTTTGCCTGTTAGGAGATAAATACATCTCATTTATTTGCAAAATATGCAGGTCAAAAGAGAAATTATCCCATGGAGTTCTGGAGGCTTAATTTCTACAGCTACCCCTTGGATCAGTAGATTGCTGTCACCATTTAAAGTCTCTTGCAGTATCCTAAACAAACTGATAACAAGTTCATACACCTTACAGCTTGACGTAGTTCATGGACCAAGGGCTCAGGAATCTCTGTAGAGCTGTAACCTTTATGTGCATGAAATAATCATTTGTCTGCAAACATCTGCATGTATTTTAGTGATAGCTGTGCTGTAAATTATACACTTGCTAGACTTTTCATGAATATATGGAGTGTTGTAAGATTGGAAGTGCTGCTATTGCCGTTTGATCATTCTACTTCAAGCTGTTCAGTGGGAGACTTCATGAAATTAAGATAATTCATACTGCTGTTGCTGAACACAAGGATTACTAAGAATGTTAGTGATTTTGCATCATCTAGTAGGTCTTTAATTTCACCAACTGTTTTGGATTTTAAATTTAATACAAAATACGTGTTAGGAAATTAAAAGCTTTAGAAGCATTTATTTCCATTTTGTAATTGTATAAGTTGCACATATGCATGTCTGTGTGAAATGTCTCCGTAGAACATGAGATTAGTAATTTAGCTTTTGTTATTGCTGTGCTTTAGATGACTGGTACTTTTAAAGCTTGAGAATACCACATTCTCATGGCACATAACAACCTGAACTCTCATCTGAAATAATTTGAGTCTTGTGGCTGTAGTGATACTTGAGTGTTTTTTTCATGAAGGGAAGACCATTCCATGGTCTGTGAGGTTAAGTTATACCTTGTTGAATTGACTGCACTGCCTGATCTTGGTGTAGTAGTCTGTAAGGTGTGTATGATAATTCATGCAAGTGGGCAGAACATCACTGTGGGCTGTGTCTTGCCAGTGTACTTCACCCTGATTTCAGAACAGGCACCCCACTGCCTTTTCATCCTGTTAGGTCAGTTCTCTCGTTTTACACTTGTTTTTTTGGGAGAGGTTCGTGGCTATTGCACGTCCTCAGTGCTGATGTGATGCCACTGAGCAGACATGCATTGACATGAAAAATGAGTACCTAAAGGTTAATTACAGAAAAAAAAGTAAGTAATGCATTTGGGACTAGCTGTGTCCCAGACCTCATGCTTTTCTAAAATACTCTGTGCATTATTTATATAGTACATTATTCACTGCTTCTTGACCTTTATGATAATGAAGGTAATCCTTTCTATCTGCTTTTCTGAGAGACTGTTCTACTTCTGTTCAAGAACTCGTGTGTTTCGGAGTCATCACTTATGTAGCACTTTGGAAATACAAGTGAGGGATGTGAATGTATTCAGCTATTGTAGAGCTGCCAAGAGAATGTCACATTGCATTTGATGCTTGTCCTGAGTCATACTGGTCTGGAATGAAATCCTTCACGGAGTTCGGTTTCACAAAGCAGCGTTTATGAGAATATGGACAACAGGAACTCTTAGGAACAAATTTCAAGGAACTGAAACAAAGAGGTTTGGGCTTCAGGATTCTGGACTGCAGAGATATTGTCTCTCAGCTGAGGATTTCAAAAGGAGTTTTGTTGTTTTTGTAAGCACTTCAGGGGGAAAAAGAATAGGCCAGATAGTTCTTAGCCCTCCAGTAGGGAAAGTACTGTGTTCAACTAATTTTTTAATACAAAAGGATTGTTAAACAGCATATTTGACAATACTCTAGCTGGTGTTAACAAAATGCTATCAGTGGAGTAGATGAAATGCACTACCAACATATATATATATATATATATACACACACCAATATATCGTATCAGTGAAATATTTCAGTCCAATTCAAGCTTTGAGGGAAAATCAGATTTTCCTTGTAATATGCCTATGGCAGTGATAACTCCAGATATGTTACAGGGTTGGATTGCTGTGGTTGACTTACAGTAGTCTGAAAGTACAGTATCTTGTAGCATTTTGTAAATACATAGTTTTACAGGCAGTGAAACAAATGTGTAGCTTTAAAATATGTACAAGTGCATGCAGACTGCTGCATTAACTTAATTTAAAAAAAACAAACAAACATCCCTTGAATTTTTTTTTTTTTAGACATCTGCAGAGCAATTGAATTGCTGGAAAAATTACAGAGAAGTGGAGAAGTGCCACCACAAAAGCTACAGGCACTGCAAAGGGTCCTTCAAAGTGAATTCTGCAATGCTGTAAGAGAGGTAAGTTAACATAAGCTGAAGGTTATCTTCAGTCGAAGACCAGTATGATTTACTTTTTCCTTTTTGTGCTCAGTGCAGTAAGCTGATTTTTATACTTTGTAAAAGCTGAATTTGATTTACAGAGCTTAATAGAACAAGACTTATTTTTAAATAAGTTCAAAAGAAAATAATTTGGGACAGCATAGGTGTATAAAATAATGGCTCAGGAGCAAGTCACTTCTTAAAGGTTATTTTGAAAGTCTGTCCTTAAGTGGCAGCTAACAGGCTGTTATCCTATTGGAATGTAAGAACAGACAGGATACCAATTGCCTATGTTACTTTTAAGTCAAATCCGCATCACCTTTAGGTGGAGCCTTGGGCCACCTCATCTTCATTCCAGGTACTCTTTTGGAGATTTTTAGGTGTTTGATTATGGCTCGCTATTGCTGTTGGTGATGATAACACCTGGAATGATTTTTAAAAATCTCTTTGTATACACAGATGTCATCTTAGTGTTTTCATTGTACGGAGGACATTTGTGTCTGTTGCTTGGCAAGTGCAGGTGGTTGGCAGGCAGATGTGAGGATGTGGGTTAGCCTTCAATGCAAGGACTCCTTGGCATTAGTATTCTCATTGCCTCTGTGTTTTCAGTTCTGGTTTTCTGAAGTTATTCAATTATTTGCCACTGAAACTGTTTTGTCTCAAAAGGTGTATGAACACGTCTATGAAACTGTGGATATCAGCAGTAGCCCAGAAGTTAGAGCTAATGCAACAGCAAAGGTAAAAGCAAACTCTAATGTGCATAAAATACACTAGTTCATTACTTTAGAAGCAGAAGATTATATAAAATTCAGAAGGATATTATCTAGATGTCTGATAAAATGGATAAGCCTAACGGGTTATTAAAAGGGTATGACAAGATTTGTTATTTTTAAATTTCTTCTATTTTAATTTTATTCTTGGAGTTCTGAATTTTTCATGCTAGTGTTGGTGTGTAGGGAATTAATCTCATTTGTCTTAACACTTAAGTACTTTGAGTTAAAATACATTTTCACTGTGTCTAGCTAAAGGGACTGTTTGTGTCTCACAGGCCACGGTAGCTGCTTTTGCTGCTAGTGAAGGTCATTCCCATCCCAGAGTGGTTGAACTACCCAAAACCGAAGAAGGTCTTGGATTCAACATTATGGGAGGCAAAGAACAAAATTCCCCAATCTACATTTCTCGAATCATCCCTGGAGGTATAGCTGACAGACACGGGGGCCTGAAACGTGGAGACCAGCTGCTCTCTGTGAACGGAGTGGTAGGAACTGCTTTTCTCTTTATGTCGTAGCAGTAACTGCCTGTTTCCACTTGAGGGCACACGGAGAACACACATGGCACAAAAGCTCGTTGTCTTTTGATATTGTCAGAACAGTTTTTGACCTCACAAATACAACTTGCTTAGGTTTTTATAGAGCTGTGTGCATTGAGAGATTTAGGATTATGCTTTAGGTACCTGTCTCAACTAGGAACTGTACTATGTATTTCAGCATTTCAGAATCTGAGGGGTTGTGTAAATGGAAGTGTTTTGTGAAATACAAGCTGCCATTATGGCTTCCTCTTCCATCCAAGTTTCATAATGCAGATTTTTATGAATATAGTTTTCTGCACCTTCTAAGGTAAGTAGAACATTATGCTTTATTGCATTAGACTGACCAGATTCTTATTTTTCCCAATAAAAATGCTACTGCATGACAAAGGCTGTAATGAGATAGAACTACAAGGTGATGTTATCTTAAGTTGTGTGGCCTTTTTTTTCCTTCCACTTAAGTGTGCTGAGGTTCAAAAGCAGGCTTTTTACTGTATTTTAAGGAATATAGGAATTTTTTTTTATACGTGTCCTTTTCTGAAGAGTTACAGAAAGTGAAACAGGGAGGTTGGAAAGAGAAGGTTATGGACAGGCTTTGACTTGAGGCAGCTTTCAGTCAAATGCAAGGAAATACCTCTCAAACACTTGCTTTTGTTTACAGAGAGGCTCTATACTGGCTTAAAATGAATGTTCTCATCATTACATCTGTGAACCGAATTTTATTTTAAGACTGAGGGGTCAAACTAAATCCAGGGGGTGTTTGACACATGAAAGGAATAGTGACTTACTAGGTATTCTTCTCCTGGCTAGCATAGATCCCTGACATACTTGGCTCCTGACCATTACCTGGGAGTGTGGCCTTCTCAAGAGGCATAAAGAGAAATCATAGCTGTAGTGATGCAACTGTCCTTAGCTTAGCCTTCCTGTTGTTTGGAAACATTGAGGGACTGGTGCAAAACTGTCTTCAGACGAGTCCTTCCTCACCCGCAGACCCTCTTACAGACAACAAAACCATCACTCCACCCAAAGCTGAACCTGATCATCAGACAGTTGGTACAGCCGACAGTGACTGTGTATGTTTGCATGCAGATGTGTAAATATATACATGGCCATTGTAAGAATAGAGTGTGAGCATAACTGACTGTTGAGAATGCCAGGATAGTCGCAGAAGAATCACTGTCATCTGACACTTACACATGGAATCCTGTTGTCATAATACATGACAGGCATTTTCCACTTCAGTAATAATAATAATAAAGAAAATGCCAGTGCCAGGACTGCAGGGAATGTGCCTGAAGGCAAGTTTTCTTTTTTTCAGGTGGGAGATCTTGAGTGTACTGCGGAATTTTAGGTGTTTTGATATAATTAAGCATAGAACTTTACCATCTTTTTATTACTGGTTTTAAACAGAACAGCCTACACATCCACTTGAATAACCAAAATGAAAACATTCAAATGTGTGTGTTGTCTAAGTCTGATAGAAGAGAAATAACTTGGTGGTTTTTTTAACTTTTGTCTTTCTTTCTGTAAGTAACTTTATAGTAACGGGGAAACCCTCCAATCAACAGGTACATCACCTGCCTTCTAGCTTCTAGTAGCACCAGTGGGAGGTAGGCTTGGAGTAGTCCTGTCATTGTGTTTAATAGGTTTGGGAGAAATAAGCTTTACTGATAAAATATGTGCTGTCAAGGAATGTATGTTTGGATTCAGTTTTCGCGAACCCTCGCTCTAAAATCGTAATTAGATTAATCTAATATAACCCTAAGAAATTGTGAGAGTTGTTTTAGGAAAGTGTTTTTATTCTGTTCTTCCTGAGTTGGGTTAGGCTATTCTTAATCAGTTTAGAGGAAACTAACTGGAATGTCTCACATTTACTGAGAGATGTGGGGCGCACTAAGATAAGCACCACACTGCGTGTTGGCTGCTCCGCTGCAGGCACCCACTGTTCTGTCTTGTCGTAACGCAGGGTAACATCAAGAAGGCAGTATCATCTTGCAGTTGTCTGTGGCAACTTATTAAGCAAATTGAGGGTGGCTACTGAATTTAAAATGCATGCCAAAAGAAGTAAAACAATACTGAATTTTAAGTAAGCATTCTCCTGAAGGTGTTGATTTTTAAGCGTAATTTCATAATTGACTAGCGTTAATCCTTGAAGAATTTAATTCTTCAGCACAAATCGAACTGAAATTTCTGCACTATTCTTTTGTTAATGAGTATATTTATCATCATCTCATTGGTTTGCTGAAGCATAAATCCTGAACCTGTATGACATGGTCCTTATGCAGTCTCGAAACTAGAATACATATAAATAAATACATATATATATTTGTTTATATAGAAGTTGTGCAAAAAAGAAAAAAAACCACATGTTTTCAGTGTGTCTTTACTAATAACTACACTTAATGGTTTATGCTTTGCAGAGTGTTGAAGGTGAACACCATGAAAAGGCTGTAGAACTGCTGAAGGCAGCTCAAGGAAAGGTTAAATTAGTTGTGCGATACACGCCAAAAGTCCTGGAAGAAATGGAGTCAAGATTTGAAAAAATGAGATCGGCAAAACGCAGGCAGCAAAACTAACGTTGTATGCAATAACTTAAAGAGAAAATATATTCCTTTTACGTATTACAGTTTCTTTGTGACTCAGTTGATCCAATGCCTGGGCTGCAAAAAACCCCGTCCTTTTCATAGAATCATGGAACGATTGAGGTTGGAGGGACTCCTGGAGATCTAATCCACCACCCCCCCGGCTCAGAGGAGGGCCAGCTAGAGCAGGTTGCTCAGGACTGTGACAGGCTGGGTTTTTAAGCACCTCTAAGGATGGAGACTCCAGAAGATCTCTGGGCAGCCTGTTCTAGTGCTTTGCTCTCCCTTACGCTATGAAGGTCCATTCTTAGTTTAAATAGAGCTTCCAGTATTTCCGCTTGTGCCCATTGCCTCTTGTCCAGTCACTGGATTCTACTGAGAAGAGTTTGGCTCTTTATTTACTTCTCCCTTTCAGGCATTTACACAGGTTGGTAAGATCACCCCTGAGCCTTCTCTTCTCCAGGCAAGACAATCCCAGTTCTCTCAACTTCTCCTTGTCTGTAAGATGCTCCAATCACTTAATCGCCTTTGCGGCCCCTTGTGGAACTCGCTCTTGTACCCCCATTTCTGTACTGAACTGGGTAGCCCAAAACTGGACCCAGCACTTGTGTCTCACCAAGACTGAGCAGAGGGGGAGGATCCCCTCTCTCAGCCTGCTGGCAGTGCTTTTGCCAGTGCAGACCAGGAGACTGCCGGGCTTCTTTGCTGCAGGGGCACTTGGTGGCTCACGGCTTACTGCTGCTCTCTGCAAGGCTGCTCTGCAGCTGGTCAGGCCCCCGCTCTCTACTGGTGCGTGGGGTTATTTCCCCCACACCGGGTGTAGGACTTTTGCACTTTGCTGAACTTTATGGGGTTCTTGCTTGCCCATTTTTCCAGCCTGCTGAGGTCCCTTTGAATGGCTCGCTGAGAGCGTGGTCTGTCCCGTCACCCCGGTTGTTCATGAAAACAGACAACAGTATGGACCCCAGTCCAAGCCCTGGGGTGCAGCAGTAGTGACTGGCATCTGGCAGGACATTGTGCCGCTGATCACAAACCCTCAGCAGTTTCAGAATGTTTTCAATCTTCTTGCGTTTCACAGTTTAAGAGGAATGTGTACTTCTAAAATGGCCTAAAATACCCTAAAAAACCATGATAATATTTCTGTTGTTTTTTGTTTTTTTTTTAATAAGTCTCGTGTCAGGCCTTTAAGCAAGAAAGTGAATTTACAGATTTTTCAAAGGCATTTAATAAGACATGCTGGTACAATCGGCATCCTTTTTTTCCTGTTTTCTTCTGGCATTACTTAACATAGAATCTGCAGGGGTTTTTGCTGAATGACTTTTGGAAAAAGAATTCTTATGTAGCAGTATTTTGGCACTTTTCTTAAGAATATGTTGTATATCGACTGTAAAACCTAATCACAATCTACTGTGTAGCTGATAATGATACCAGATTTTGTAATGTTTTGGTGAATACATTGTTTGTACACTTCTGCTAAATTGTAATTCGTTACTCTGGAAATTGTATTACCTCTCCTGTAAATAATTTACAGTTGGTGTTCTCATATAATGATTTTGTAATAGCCAACATTTACAAATTTGCAACAATCATTCCTGTAACTTATATTATTTTGTACTAATTTTAAAGCAGTTAAGGGGAAAAATTGTGATTGTTGTGTGCAGTTCTGGATTAACTCTCTCTCTCTAGATGTATTTTTATATTGAGAAACAGAAGATATATTAATGCAGTGCAAAAGAATTCCAGATGTTTCCCTGACTTTCTGCTGTTTTAAAAGAATTATTCATCTTAATTGTCATACCTCTCTTGTCTTTTTCGTATCTTCTATTGTAGTCTTATCTACACGCTGAATGTATTGGTCCTGCAGTAGTTAGTACCTAAATTACTGATTGTTATGTTCGTAAGAGTAAAAATGTTCTGAGTCTTATATGCCAGGTTACTGTGACACGTGAACTTGTCTGGGGTTTTATTACTGACTGCTCCTGACTTGGAGGATTCTTGTTTGTACTACAGAAGTACCACATCACCACTGCTAAATAAGGACATCTCCGTCTGTAAGCAGTTGATGTCTTTTCTCATGGGTGCTTGATGGTGGCATGGGGTTTGTGTGCCCTCTTGGGGAAAATTTCTGGACGGAGATCCACCTTTTGGAATCTACCAGGTTTGATGCTGTACTTGTGTAGTTTAGGTTTGGGGTTTGCATTTGGTTTGGTTTGGTTTTTTTCGAGCTTCACCTTTTGGTATGTATCTGGGATTAACTTCATTGTCTGCTGGGTGTCTGTTCACTTGTGTGGCAGCTATGAGTGCTTCCTGTTAGTAATTTGATTTTTAGGGGCTTAAACTGCAAAGTGCAGCTCTTGCTGTGTGGCTAATCCCTAGCCTTATTTCACGTGGGGCAGTATGTGAAAGAAAGGAAAAAGCTAGCAATAGGAAAATGGCAGCATGAAGCTCGTGCTTTGTCAGGTGAGCTATTCGAAAATTAAAAAAAAATAATTTAAAAAAAATGTGATTGCTACAGGCAAGGTGAGAAATGTGATTGCTTTCTGCATGTTTGTAAGCATGGTAAGCCTGCAAAAAGAAATCTCGAAGATACTGGTAAATTTGAAATTCAGTATAAGTATTTATCAGTTAGATGACACTGAGCACTGAATTGCATGGTTCGTTTTGTGTCATAGGCCTCTCTCAAAAGGCCTCATGTTACTGATACAACCATGTTGTTGAATTGTATATTTTTATGGAACAGCTAATGTTTAAAGTATCGAGACCAAAATCATTAGTTAGATTAGATCAATCGTGGATGTGTTTTAATTTAATTGTAAATTAGTAGAAGTTTGTTTTAGAGCCATATATAAATATATATATAATATAGAAAGCTATGGATGCAAGATAGAAATGTGCATTTTACGACCTGTGTCCCTTGTGTTACTGAACAAAGAGGTGTGTTTTGTTACTCTAATGAAATACTTACTCTAGTGCAGCTAGAGCTGCTAAATGCAGTAGCATTTTCATTCTGAATTGTGAATTGAATCCAAATGTGTAGCATTTGGGTACAGTTTGTCAGCCACTACAAAATGTGGGGAGGTGTATCTGGGCATATAAATAGTACATGTAGTATTTGATAAGATGTTTTTTTAAATTGCAATAACACAAAAATTAATAACAGACAACTAACTGTCAACTTTTAATACTATGAAAACCCTTTAGTACTAAGGAAAGGGTGGATTAAAATACGCCGAGAAACTTGATCTCTGTTACTACTGAGCAGTGCCTGTACTGTGTTAATATGCAGTCCCTACACACTTGGCGTACTTGGGTATGCAAACAGATTAAGAAGAGGTATCATTTCTGCAAGTAACTTCTGCACCTGTTGCTGCTGTGAGGGATCTTTGGTTTTATCAACGGAAAAATAAAAGTTGAATCTCACGTGCGTTGTGATTGTGTGTTTTTTCTTCCGACTTTCCATTCTGAGTACAGGTTTCAGACTGCTGGAACCTCCAGCGCATAACATGAGCATCCTGGGTGGGTGTGGGCGTCCAGAGAGAAACTTCAAATCTGTGGTAGTTTGTTCTCCCAGTTGCTTGGGAATCTTCCATTTCCTACCCCAGTGTTTTGTGATTTGTTGGAGAAAATCAGAATGCTCTGAAGTGTGTATAGTAACTTGGACTTTCTGCTTTTTTGAGACCTCCGTAGGCTCAGCTACATAAACTCGTTATTCTCAATCAGACATTACCTTTTAATTGTTTGAAGCAAGTATTTAAAGTAATGAGATGCTGAATTTCTGTAAGTCCTTGTTTGAAGAACATGTAAGATTGTTAGAAAAACGTGCCTGGAGTTAAGAACTGAGATAAAGGTAGGAGAAAATGCTTCAGTTCTGAATGTTAAATAATGGGGGGGGGGCTTTTTTTTTGTTTTGGGGGTTTTTTGATTGTTTTTGGGTTTTTAGTGTAAGTAGGCTGGACTGTGAATTGAAAATATATGCAGAAATATTTATGTAAATATTTGATATAGAGGATTAATAACAGTTGAACCGGAAATATAAAAAACCCCCACATTTTCAGTTTTATTTTAAAATGAAATAACGTCCATGACCTGGCTTGTGCCATTGATGTAAGTCAAAAACCAAAGTGCATCGTTAAAGGAATTGCAATGGTGCAAGGAAAGAGTGAGACTATAGATGGTAGATAAACACTGGAATTACAGGGAATTCCAAGATACAGAGCAGTATGGATTTCTGTGATTCTTTGTCTTCTAAAAGCCCGATGAGAAGTTGGTTTCAGAGCAGAGTCTGGGTTGCAGTGCTCACTTTAACAGGGAAGTTGCCCTTTTCTGGGAGAGTCTTGGAAGACTCAAGATGTCTGAAGTTCAGAAGTGTGCCTCAGGATAAAATTGGCAGCTAGTTCTGGTGATAAAAAGCCAAGACAACTGCAACAAAAGTTCTAGGGAAGCCTTTTAAAATTAAGTTACAAATAATTTAAAGTTTTGATGTGCTACTGTTTCTCCTTGCTTTAGAGACACATCCTAGGTTTAGAGCGACAAAATCATGAAAAATAAAACAAGCTCTGCATCTCTCACCTTTGTTGGCTTTTGTTTTGTGGTTCTTTGGTTGGTTGGTTGTTTTGGGGGTTTTTTTTTGTGTGTGAGGGAGATGAGTAAATTGGCTACGTTGTTGTTAGGTTTAAAATAAAATCTTCTGCTCTGACACATGCTAATCATTTCTTCCCCACTCTTCAAAAAAAAGAAAAGAAAAAAAAAAGGAGCCTTGTCACACATTGCAAGGCTTAAGAAACTGGATCTATTAATTCCAAACTGAGCAATCCTCATACCTCTGTATCACTTTTATATCTGTTTAGTTGTATCATTTGCTATATTGATAAATCTTGTCCCTGTAAAGAATGCCTCCTGTTCGTATAAAAGCTGGAGTAAGATGGATACATTCCAATATTACTGGGCGTTTGAGTTTAGTCTTTTAAAACCTTATATGGGAATTGTGTCCTGTTGAGAAATGGTGGTATTTAAACAGTCATTTTCTCCTTCTAGAGTAAGTTTCCCATGTCCCCCCCATTTTTTTCTAAATAGAATATTTTTTTGTCCGGTTAATCTTGTTTGGTAGTATAGAAGGCAAACACGGCTCTAAAAGTTACTCAGGGTTTTGTATGAGGTTACTGATTTTTTTTTTCCCCATCATCTCATCTATTTTAGACACTCAAGACATACTTCTCTCATGTTTCTTTTTGATTTCTCCCTGCTTTCTAGAAAATAAGTTGGGGGGAGAGGGAAGAGGGAAAGCCTGTGGAAACAAGCACTGCCCTCCCAAACACGACCAAAACCATCCAAAGGTAAGTACAACCACCTGGACCTGATTCTTATCTAATCACAGCTCTGCTTCTCTGCCTGAGCAGTACAGTAGCATTGTCTGAATAAAACCTAATCGTTGTTGGAGACTGGATGGCTAACAGCAGGCAAATAAGTCATCAGGCCTTTCACCTACTTCAAGTGGCTGTAAGTAAAAGGCGAAGTTAGTGATTTCTTGTATTCCTGGCATTGCAGCAGCACCTAGAAGTCCTAGGTTTGGGTTGGGGTTTGAAAATGGCCACTGTTTTCTGTGTATTGATTTCTACTCATGTAAATGAGAGTGAAATACAGTGGCCTAGTTTGCCTTTCCTTGCTGTTGCAAAAATAGAGGAAATAAAGACAAGAGCAGCTGAGCAGAGTCAGAAAGAATAGTTAAAATACACATGTATGAAGGACCTTGAGAGACATCTGAGGCTCGGGCGGTTTTAGAGACTTTTTTTCCTTATTGCAGAATGCAATCAGGTTGTTGTGGACGGGCACTGTGTACCTTAGGCACTGGTCATCACACCCAGCACAGTGACCTGTCCAAGCCATGGGCTGCCAGCTTTTCCAGGAGTGTGCCACAGGAGATGGAGGCAAAGGCTTTGCTGAAGTCCAGGTAGACACATCCTGGTGTATAACATGTCAGTCTGAGCTGCTGGTGCTGTTAGGCGTGGATCACACTGCAGTTTAATCAGGCACAGCAACAGCTGTAGATAAATGTGAGGGTGTACTCATATGGCACAGCAAGAGTACTTCTAATCAGACAAGCAGAATGCAACTAGATAAGTAAAAACAATTGGATCACCATGATAAAGGAATGCAGTTAACTTAAGGAATGTGATGGTTCTGTCTTTAAAGTTTCTGTCATCTGCTAAGCATTGCTAAATAGGTTTGTTGCCTTCTCCTAGGTGTTCCCCCCAAGTTTTCACTTTCATTTCCACGTTCTGTAGGAATTTCTCAGCGGTTGATAAATTTTTTCCCCTCCACTGAAAGTATCTTGCAAAGTGCCTGGCCCTCTTGGGGACATCAGTGTCAGCATGTGTCAGTTCTTGAATCAACACTGTAAATATGTACAGTGTTTTACAGAACAAACCTTGAACCTCTCTGCATGGCAAGCCAGAGAGAAATTGTGGGAAATGACTTAGCAGTGAGAAAAAAAGACAAGGATAACAACTCTGGCAGAGAAAAAATAGGATAAAATAGGCCCAAAATTACCAGTGTATGCTTGTACTCCAAATTTTAATGTCTGATGATAAATCCCAATTATTTAGTGTGCTTTGCTTTCTCCCCCAAAAGATACAAAATAGTTAAAATAAGGCTGGGATTCCTCAGTTACTCCAGCAGTAAGGATTCTACTGAAGCCTGGTGAGTCAATTGCCTTTTAACTTTAAGAGTTTTACAAAACTGCAATTTAAAGTCAATCCTACCAAAACTATGGCACCCACAGATTAGTTATGTTTATACAGCTTCAAAATATGGATAAAAATATAAATTTTTGTTCCACTGTAGTATTTGAGCGAGAGACAAAGAACAACACAAAATGTAGGACAGCGATGAGGAATTGTGTGCTGTAGGAAAGCAAACCCAACACTTCTGTGCATCCTTAAGGCTCCATGTGCAGGAAGAAATCAGTGACCTGGTCATTTCAGAGAACTTGCCAAAGGTATCTGGCATTTGTGCAACGTGATTTAAATCAGTGTATTGCACCTAGGACGTTAGTGAGTTTATTTATACTGATAGAAAATTTAAGTCAAAACTTATGGAGTGTGTATCCCCTCAGTCTTCATCACAATATTAAAAAGAAATAGTTTGTTAGCACCACACTGAAAATTGTTCAATACCAAATGCTTACATTATGCTTAATTGTTCCCTTATAAGATCCCCTGTGTTTCTCCCTGTGTATTTTTTTTTTCCAGATTGTTTGGGTTATTCTGTGATGATGGTAGTTAATGTAGCAAATCAAGTTTTCTTTGATAAAGGACTTGAACAAAAGGATTTTATTCACTCTTACATAGGAGCTTTAATAATAGTTTGTTAAACATTTCAGGATCATGGGCATGTGCTGGGAGTAATTTATCATTGAAGATAAGTTTACTCCTTTACATTACTTGGGCTCTACTATAGTTCCTCAAAATAGTGTTTAAATAGGTTTACAGCTACATAATCCTTAAGCTGGTCCTCTGCAAAGGCAGATTTCCCTCTTAAAGCACTGCTTTGTTTAGGTTTTTAAATTCCTGGTATAATGTCTTGCCTTCAATTTTATACTGCTGAGCACTTCAGTGGCTTATAAAAAAAAGTTAATAATAGGTTGTGTGACTTTAAAAATGTGATTCTTATTGTTTCCTATGGAGGATGTCAGAGAAAGGGGTATGGGCAGGGTGGGAGCTGCTCCTGGGTGGTAAAGCCCACCCTAGATGCTGCCTGAGAGCCCCTGCCCGCCCCTGCCCACCCCTCATCCAAAGTGCTCTTCCCACCACTTCTCAGTTGGACACCTATGGTGAAATATGCCAGAATGCACAGAATACATATTGGTAGATATGGACGTTGCCTTTTTTGCTTCTGGTCTTAATCTGCATGCTCTTCCACGTCAAACTCCCATCAAACCCAAATGAACTCATGTCTTTGAAGGGGGATTTTTGCCAGGAGCAGTTATGTTGCTGGAGAGTTTTGTGGCAATAAAAGAAAAAAATCCAGTGTCCATGCTTTTTGTATTTTTTCCCTTCATCTCGCAAGCTTTCCTAATGTCTTTTCAGCAAAAGTCTGACAAAAGTGTCACAAACACCTGCCTATGCATCGGGCTCTAAATCCTGAAGAATTTATGCACCGACACATCAGTTTATGGTGCTTTCCAGTTTCCCCAAAGAACAGGGTGTAGTTTCTCCACAGCTCAGCTAAACTGAACCTTTCATCTGTTTTTTTGCAATTGACTTGATTCTTAGATCCTCATGTCCTTCACCTGGTTTAAAGCACACCTTGGGATTTTTCTCTCTTTTTTCTCTCTTTCGCTTTTTTTTTTTTTTTTTTTTTTATTAAATAAGCTAATCGCTGCCTTGTGCTGTATTTTGAGGGATGCTTCTTGGAATTTGTGACATTAAGGACTAGATTTTTAAACTATGATAGTTTCAAAGTCCATGGGTACAACTTTTAGTGAAGCAGTTATTTTAGTAAAATGCGCCCATTTTTCCCCCAGTTTAAAACACCGTGTAGATCTTTGTTACATAAATAAGCCAGCTTTGCAAAAAATGTTAGAGTTTTCCTTATAAAGGAAAATAAAACCAAGAAATGCCTGCAAACAGGTGTCTGCATAAGAAGAAAGCAAAAGAATTGTGGGTTTTTGATGGAGAGGAGAGAGCAGTGCTCTGACAGTACTAAGCCAGGAAGAGGCAGAGGTTGAAAAACTAAGGAAAGTATTAATTTCCTTAGGATGAGTTATGGACTAACTGTAAGCAGCAAAGCAGTTATTGACTGAATGGCAAGGTCAAATGGATTGCTCCTAGAACAGGAGTTTTGAATATGGAGACTTGAGAGAGCTGCACTATGGAAAATACTCCTCAAGAGATGCTGAGGAAAAAAACCTGAAAGGTTGAAATCAGATAAGGATTTGAGAGTAAAAGCTAAACTGTTCCAGTGTTTCAAAGCAGGAAGAGAAAAAGCAACTTTGCTTTTCTGCTTTTAGTAAAGATCTTTTGTCCTTTTTTTCCAGAAGAGAAGTTGTTTCTGTGGGCATTGCAGGCCACCGCTGCTGCAGTACAAAGTAAGCTCCATGCTACTATTCGTCTTCCAGACGCCAAGCAGGCACTGAGGGTCATTTCTGCTCCCATTATCTTTGGTTACTGAAGTGAGACTATTTGCAGAGGGAGTATAAGTGCTTTGTTATTTTTCTTTGCCAATTGTAGAAGAAAAAGGTCACTTTTTCTTATGTGGCTTGGTTTGAATGTTTCGTTGAAGTATGTCAAGATAACTCCTTTTAATTTTTTTCCCCTACGATTCTGGTTGCTGCTGCTCCATCACTGTCCCTGAGCACAGGCACAGAGGCTGACACGAATGCACAGTCTTTGACCCTGACATTTCTTAGAACAACGTGGCTTTGATGATGCATTTCCCTGCCAAGATCAACCGGGGAGAAGGACAAGAGATAAACATATGTGTCTATATTTGTATGGCAAAGTTTTAGCATACAGTGGTAGATTCAACTTTGAGAGCTTCATATTTCTCATAAGGTACAGAACAAGCACATAGCCCGTTATTAAAATGACCTCTGAAGATGTTCACATAGAATCAGTGTGTCAGGAACAGGATTCCCGAATGGAAGAGAATAACATTTTTAGTGACTAGGTAAAATAGTGTTAGCACTTTTAGAAGAGAGTTAGAAGTTGAAAAAACTTGAGGACAAATGTAGGAAGTAGAGGTGGTGGCTGGAGAATCTATATTTCTAGGGTCCCCACTGTGAACTCTACTTTCTTGGGCACAGGTGATTTTAAATCTTCAGGTCTCCACTGTTTACACGCTTGAGTCTTTATTTTCACCAAACAACCAGTTTTAAACCAAGACTTTTCCTTTTTTCCCCCACCTCAGTCAGTGCAAGGAAGGCTGTCATTAGTCCAGACATCAGCCCGGCACGGGGTGTCCTGTGGCATGTCAGTGTTGCTACGAGCAGTCCTTGAGAAGGTGAAGTGTAAGGGATGGGTGTGAGGAACTGGACTTTTTTAATTGCCTCGAAACATTGCTACTCTATCGAGCTGTGCAAAGAAGCCAGGAGAGTGAAGAAAAAGGCTGAGGGGAGGAGGCCAAATTGTTAACCCTGTGAAGGACCAAGGGGGGGCCGACTCTTGAGGTGTGTGATGCCTTTCCAAAGACGACCAGCAGCGACTCTCTGGGTGTGTGATGCTTATCTCCTCTGAGCCAGGCTGTGTCAAAAGGGGCCCTTTTGTGCACACCCCCACCCTGGAGAACGCCTGGCTTTTAGCAGGGGTGCCTCCCAAATGGCCCCCCCACCCCTAAAATGACTTTGCAAAAACCAGCGCCTCCATCTCTCTGCAAAACCAGCACAACTGTGCCAAACAGCGCCCTCCACATACACGGGGGAGGTAGCAGGACGGTATGTAAACCCACTGAATTTTATATTTCATGGGCTTTTCTCCACCACCACACCCCGACAGACCAAGATACCAGCAAAAACAACCACCAAGTTCGCTGGAGACCTTTGCATGGTGACAATAAACAATTAAAGTTAATTCTTTTTCTCGGTCTTTCATTCTCTTTTATTCTCTCTCTTTCTTTCTTTCTCTCTTTTCCCTTACACGTTTTCTTGGGTGATACCTTTATGCTTGTACATTGCTATATTACAACCAAAATGGCTACATACCTGTTTTCCTTTGCAATACCTTTACGCTTTTATATTGCCATGTTGCCATAGATAATAATAACCCAAATGGCTACATATTGTTTTCCCTTGCAATCAAATTGTTCTAGAATAAAACATACGTAATATATATATATATATCTGTAAACAGTGATATGTGTTTACATGATCCATACTGATCATCTGGTATCGATTTACTTTAATTCACACCAAGGGATTTATTAGCAAAAAACAAGTTACTCCTGCCTAGCAGGGCGGGTTGTAACAATAGGCTCCCTAACTCCTGGCTGCCCTGCAGCAGTGCCAGGCCGGGGTTGCAGTGAGCTTCACTGTGTGTCTGCTGGGAGCAGGCCTGCCTCACCCCTTTGGCTTACCATGTGGCTGCGGGTATTTGGGATTTTTTTGGATGCGATTGCAGGAACTTGAAGTAACTGCCGCCGTGCCACGTGACACCCTTGCTCAGTTGCTTTTACTTTGCATTCCAAATCTACTCCTGGCTTTGGGGAAGCTGGCAGAGGTCAGGGTTTGCACAGTGGTGTGGTTCATCCCATTTCCCTGCTGTGGTGGAGGCAGGTTGTTAGTCACTGCACTTTCTGTACTTCTCCATCATCGACCCACAGAATGAACAGACAGGTACCTGCCTACCTGCACAGATCTGTGTGTGCTCTCTAGGTGCTTGTGCTGTTTGGGTTGGGCTGCACAGACACCTGCCTGGGTGTGACGCAGGCTGGGCCGGCAGGGGAGCTGGGCAGGCAACTCCCCAGGTAAGTTCAGAGCATCAAACGAGACATGTTAAGTAGGTGGTGTGAGTGTGCACCAGGACAAGATCCAGTGCCTTCACAGTGCTTGCTTCAGTCTGATCTGTTGGCTCAGAGCTCCTTATGGAGTCTGGACCAGAGGGAGCCAACAGTGACATGTGCAGTGGTATCTCCAGTGAGATGTGGTGACTGTGTGGATCACGGTGCATGGGTGAGGTGAGCTGAACGTGCACCAGGCTTATTCTTGGCGGTGGCTGCAGGTTAGAAACATCCAAAAGAAAGCATCAGAAAAAGAAAAAACTTGGTTAAAGAGAAAAGCAGCACACAGAGGGTGATGAAGGGCACTACTGATAAGGATGGATGGGTTTTCAGTTTTGTTTCTCTCTCTTTTCAAGGCAGTAAGGAGAAGAGGACCCAGACTGGCACAGGTTTGGTTAGATGTACAGGTTGTATAAAAGCCAGGTAGCACGGCGGTGTTTCCTGCACGAAGCAAACAGTTCTTTAAAAGCAAACCACTTTTGAGAAGAGCTCGGGCTGCTTTGGGAACAGATGTGTGAAATGCTTTATGTCCCAGAGGTACAAGCACAGCATAGCCCTCTGTCCTCGCTTCCAGGGGATGGATGTGCCATGCCAGCTGGGATCCTCTGGTACCGGACCCCGCACAGGTCTACCTTTATCTCCTCTCGCTCCATGTCACGTCTTATTGGTGCCGGTGCCTGCCGGCTGCCGGGGGATGCGGGGCCAGGGGCCCGCAGGCTCCCGCCGCGGCAAAGCTAGAGCTGGAAATAGTGTCCTGCGGTCCCCGTGTGCCGGGCCCGGCGCTGCGCTCACTGACAGACCCTCCCGGCCCCGCGGCTCCTGCTCATCCCGCCCCGTTCCCGCGGCTCCTGCTCATCCCGCCCCGTTCCCGCGGCTCCTGCTCATCCCGCCCCGTTCCCGCGGGACGAGGCCCCGCAGGGTCCCGGCGGTCCCGGCGGCGCCCGGGCAGCGGCCCCGGGGCGTGGTGGGCGGGGCTGACCAGCCGGCCCCGCCCACCGCGCCCATTGGCCGCGGCCGAGCCCTGCTTTGCATGTCGCCGGCCCCGCCCCCGCCCCGCGCCAATGGGGGCTTGGGGGCGGGGCCTTATTAGCATGCGCACCCCTGCCCTGGGCGCGGAGCCGCCGCAGGACGGAGGTGCGGGAGGGGCGGGGGCGCCGAGCGCAGCCCCGGAGCCGCGGCCGCCGAGGGGCCGGGGACCGGCCCGGGACCGCCACGGCCACGGCCGCCCCCGCGCGCTGCCCGCGGGGCTGAGATGAGCGGCGGCGAGCGGCGCTGCGGGCTGTGCACGGGGCGGGCGGGCGGGCGGCGGAGGAGGGCTGACTTCCCGCTGAGGCAGCCCTAGAGCCGCGCCGGACGGAGGCGCCTCTTTATTTTCTTTTTTTTGCTTTTCTTTTTTTTTTTTTTGTGTCGTTGTTGGGTTTTTTTCTTTTTTTTTTTTTTTTTATACGTTTTCTTT
>JAWMRA010000161.1:351151-473890 GCA_035584735.1 Pseudotriccus pelzelni | reverse complement strand
TAGGAAGAAATTCTTTACAGAGAGGGTAATCAGGCATTGGAATGGGCTGCCCAAGGAAGTGGTGGATTCTCCATCCCCAGAGGTTTTTAAGATGAGACTGGATGTGGCATCAGTGCCGTGGTCTGGTAACCGCAGTGGTGTTGGATCAAGGGTTTGACTTGATGATCTCAGAGGTCTTTTCCAACACAGCTGATTCTGTGATTCTATGATTTTCATTCTAGCTCTTCTTGTTTGTATTTTCAGAGAATGGCAGGGTCCCTTGCTTCACTTTTACTTTCTTTGAGTTCAGAAAGGGGCAGGCTTGTGAACTGTGGCTGCCCTAGACTAGAGGACAGACCTTCAGTCATCTTGTGCTTTTGGCCTAATAGTGCTGTCTTTTTGTGTCTTTTTGTGTTATGTAGCAGCCTTATAAGATCAAGACATGGCAGTTGAGAAGATCCTTTTTTCACTTATTTCATACTGCAGGTTGTTTCAGCAGTCACGGGATGTTTTGGTATGGATGCTGTCTGAAAGTGCCTACATGCTCTCGTGTTTGAATGAGATGCCCTGCTTCATCTATATATAAATGGCAAAATGATATGGTTCTGTGTGGATAGAGCAGAGCTTGCCCTTTTTTTTATTTTTATTTTTTTTGTCTTGTTGTCTGTCATTGTTATTTTTTGTAGCATGGTGATAAAGTGCAGTAGGGAGAAGTGAGATGTCCGCTAATACATCTGGTGCTAAAACAGAGATATTTAGCATCCTGCTACGGTCAGATAAGCACAGTAAAGACTTGGTTGAGTTCTGTGAATGCTGTCTAACAGAGTTGTTATGGTGAAAAAGGAAGATATCCAGACGTGACCTTGATTCTGGAAAATGTGACATAATTGCAGTCCTCCTGAGATAGGACTTATCTAATTAGAGGTTTGAAGGTTTTACAGTTAAACCATTTAGTTTTTCAGTTCCCTGTGCCACACACTGGTGATGTGATTGCAAGTAATAATTCCACACTTCTTCTGGAAAGACACAATCACTTCAATATGAGCATTCCTGTGAGTCAGCAAATGTTGTTACATTTGTAGATGCCCCTGAAATCCCACGGGTGGGAGGAGGACTTGAGTTTGGTGCAGCATCCAGTGGCTCCAGCAGCAGTCTCTCCAGCTGATATCACACAAGCATGGGAGTCTTTACGATTCATTTTAAACTGGCTGTTCATCTGTCAGTCTTGTAAAAAAGTAGATGCTCTTAGGTAGTGCAAACAAAAGAGAAGCTGTTGGTTCAAAGTTTATTAGATTTTTTACCTTTTTTATGTTTCTGTTGGTAGCAAATTTGGTGTTTTCCTCTTTTCCTTTTATCCCTCCCCTCAAAAACCCCAATGCTCTGCCATAGCATGTAATTTCTCAGGTATTTGGCATTTATTTTGTATGTTGAGCTCATTCGTATCAGCAATATGTAATTTCTTGTTTGATGCTTACTGCCAGAGGCTTGTAAGTATGATTTGGGAGAGTAAATACTCAGATAAGTCTGCAGCATGGAAAAAAGTTGGACTTTAGTGTAAGCAAGTTTATGCTAGTAGATAAGTACCTTTTCAGTTCTTGAGAGGAATTTACTAGTAACTATCTGCTTGGGAGGGGAAAATATGGAAGCTGTAATATAAGGACTGAAAAACAAAACAAAACCCAAAGAAACCTCCTCTGCGGGGATCTATCTTTGTTTTGTATTCTACATCTAAGCCAGCAATTTTTGTAGAACACAAGCTCTTATTTACCCAGAGAAAATTACTGGCCTAGATTTTAGAAGGGCTGAGCACCCATATCACATTTTAGAGAGCATGGGAGCTGTGGTGCTCCGGGAGCGTCTCTGAATGTCAGAGATCCTCTAGGCCACCCCTGTGCTTTTCCTAAAACCTTGTTCCTAAAGATGAGCCTCTTTTGGGAATGGGCAGGAGCTGATGCTGTGTTTGTGTTCTGGAGGATTTGCCAACAACCCAGGTTTGCCTGCTCGTTTTTTTGCAAACAAGCAAGGGATTGAAATGGATGGGGCTCTTTAGCTGCAGCACGGCTACATGAACTTCATGGCCAGCAGTTATTCTGTTAAGAGATGAACGTGTTTCAGGCAGCATCCCTGTGCTGCCGAATCATGGGTTTGGGGCTCTTTACAGAAGAAACAAAGTCAAAAATATCTTGAGGAAGAATTAGAGAGATCTGTATGATCCTAGGAATAGGAGACAAAGGTGAGAGAGGGCACAGAAGAGATGAGGAGACGCAGCCATTCCTGTTTGAAGAAACCTGTAAATTGAAGCAACAGAGATTTAAATGTTACGAGACCTTTGCTAACAGAGGTATAAACAGCATTTCGTGGGTTAGAGGTCCCTGGCCATCCTCTCCACGTGGTAGGACTCACCATCTGCTTCAGCGGTGACCTGGGATTTTGCTGCAGAGAAGTGCTCTTCTGTAGTCTTTCATACCTGCTGCAGTTTTCTGATAAGATGTTCTCAAACTTTGGTCTGAAAAGAGATTTCTGGTCACATGATATTGGTTCTTGGTGCTCTCCCACAACTAGTTTGCCCTGCTCAGCCTTCTGGAAAAGTGGAGGTGGCTTTGCTGATGGATGGGCAACCAGTCTGGTGATGCAGAATTGCAGCAATGGGTGTCACAGGAGCTCACAGAGGGGAGAGGAAGATCTTGCTGTTACTGTATAAAGATGTGTGAAAGCTCTTGTTTCAGAATCAGGTCTAGATTAATTAGGATTTTTTGTTCCAAACAAAGCTGCTGTGTCCAAACTGGAAACATTTAGCAGTAGGTGTAAGGGTACCTGGAAAGTGTAATTAAATAATGAAAAAGTATCCTGTAATCTACGTGGCAAAACAACTGACCTTTTTACCTTTTTAAAGTGCTGAGTTATTGTACCTGTCAGTGAGTTTCACTGAAGTTGAAATTTCCCAATATTTTCAAATCGTGTGTCATTTGTTTTAAAATACATAGTTGAAATAGCAGAATCCATTTTATTTTACTGTTGAGTGATTTAACTGTTACAGGATTGTGACAAGGTCAGAACTTTCCACTTCCCAGAAACATATTAATGTTGCTGAAAGATTAGGGCTTCACCGTGAATTTGAATGATATTATACACCTCTTTCAAAACAACAGAGAGGACTGTAGTGATCTCAAAAATAACAGCTTAAAGTTGGTGTCTGAAAACTGCTGTTGAATTTGAACATGTAATAGCCAACTGGTGGCATCATATACAACGCCAGCCAGTATGGTAACATAATTTAAAAAAATCCAGATGGCTGTTTTTGAACAGGTGATACTGATATATATTCCCTGGTGGACTGTGAGGGATGTTTGTTTTTAGGAAATAAGAATATCAGTTTATGAATTTTTTATCAGCCACTTTTTCCCCGTGTGTTTTTCATATCTTGTGTTTATACTTTTTGTGCTCTACTTTTTAATACTATTTATACTGAGTTAGAGGAAAGTCATTTTTGTTGGGTGTCCTGTTTTGGAATTAGTAAAACTTTGACTAAGCTTTGGACATTAATTTTTTAAAAAACCTATTAAAAAGTATATTATTAAATATATCTTGTTTAATTTGGTGTCTTCTCAAAGGAAGAATGATTTCCATAGCAAGGCAGAGATAAAGCAGTTAATTCCTTAGGTTTCACTTGTTTTTTTGGATTTCTATCTGATGAGTAAAATTCAGTAAGGACACCTGTGAAGTAATGACTGTATGGAAGATAAGAGTGATATATTTTTTACAATTGAAAAAAGTTTCTTGTGTTTCTCAAGTCATAGCAGTTTTAAATGTATTCAGAGGTTTGTTGGTATAATGTGAGATAAATATAAAACATCTAAGGTCTGTTGCTGAAATTTGGTTTTTTTTGTTGATGTTGTTCAAATTTAATATTGATAAATACACATGTAATTAAAAATCTTGCTTTATAACTTGGTTACCTGTTGGTAACTCAGACAGTGGCTGGTGAGTTTGACAATTCAACCTCAAGATTTTGGCACAGTAAAGATATAATTGAAGTAATTTCTAGGTCTGAATTTTTGTTTTGTTTTTGATCTGAAAATCAAATTTAAAGTTAAAAATTATGAAAGTGGTTTTTTTTTCTTTAGGGCTAGGGAAACTATTACAAAAATCAAAAATACTATAACTTTTTTTTTTTTTTTTTTAAATGTAGTAACTAATTTCTGTAAGCCTCGCACTAAAAATGAAGGAGGAGCTTCTAATCATTATGGTCTGGAACATGGGATTGAAGTTCCACAGAAGGTGCTGTACTGGGGGCAGAAAAAGGGATATTTCCAAGAGAGCACGTGCTAATTATTTACCTTGAAGAAAAGGTGAAGAAGAATCCGAAGTCAGGTGAAGTTGTTGAGAGGACTCTGGAGAGCACCCTCAGGAGTCAGGCCCTCAGAAAGTAAACAGTCCTCTTTGCAGCTCTCACTTGAGCATTTTCTTACTAAAATATAGACTTTTTTTGTTTTCTTTCTTTTAAAGTGGTGTACCTCCTCTCTTCTCTCTCTCCAGACAATCGCGGTGGAATGTTAGGTCTCGCAAGGACTTCTTTTCACCCTTAAAACTTTTTAAGCAAATGTTTCTGGACTTCTAAATGGTAAACGATTAGCAGTGAATCATAAATGAATGTGCAATTTCAGAGGTATGCAGGGGAGGCCTAAACCTGTTTAATTTGGCTTAATAACGCTGCGGAGGCAGTTGTGTGTTTTGTAAGGCTGCTCTGCGAAGATGTTTTTATTTGGGAGTTTTCCCGTTGCCTTCCTGCCATCCGCACGGCTGCGGATGAATAGGCTGACCCGGCGCCCCGGCGGGGAGAGCGGCGTGGCCGCGGCTTTCAATAGGCGCGTCACTGACAAAGGCGACATACGGAATATTTCATTCCCATCTTCACAAGCGATATGCGTGGGGCTGTAAGGGCGGCGGGGTGGGGTGGCAAGCTGGCCGTAGGGTTTGCCATGAGCAGTCAAAATGCTCTTGCTGAAGGCATCGTGCTCTGCCTGGTGCTGGGTTTTGCTGTGGCACCAGAACCCCGGATCTCAAACACTGCTGTGGCACTGCAGTATCACTGATGTGACCGTGCAGTACAGCTCACCGTGGTTGTTCCTTTCTTCCCTGTGTGTGATACCAAGCAATGTTTTTTTCTCAACCATTGGGGCACAGTGGTGGGTGGTATTTGGTGTTCAGGAGATGTGGAAGATGTGAGCACAGATATGGGGCTCCCGCTGGGACCTGCCTGGGGATCAGTCTCCTCCTATGCCCCTTTCAGAGCACAAAGTGAGAGCTGCTGTTCCCTGCCATCCAAACAGGACAAGGCAGCGTGTTAGCCTGTAAAGTGAGTTTGTTTTTCCTGCAATCGGGACTTTGGGGTTTTGGCAGGAAAGTAGGACAGTTTGCTCCTGTTGCAGGAGGAGAAGTCAGGAAAGGACATTTGGGGAAGCTTGTTGCTCCATGTTAGAAGGATTAGTGGTGTTTAACTTCAGTCCTTTCTTTTTTACTAGAATTTGATGAAAGGGATGTCCTGACTGTCCTTTTAAAACTTTGTCTTGTGTTATTTTAAAAACAACTATTACTTCGAAAGTTTCCTTAATGTTTTTCTAAATGCTGATCCAGGATAGTAGCTGATGTGGTTGGTTCATCTGGAAGACTGAAGAGACTGTAAAACCTGTGACTTTGGAGTGCAGGCCTCTATCTCTGGGGCAGAGGGTCTTTCTGTGTGGAAATGTGTCTGGTGTTCTTTACGTGGAGGAACAGGTGGATCTGGTCTTCGCTCTGTTCCTGCACATAAAAGCCGTAAGAGGCTGTCATCTTTTTCAGGTGTAATGGTTGGAGACCCTAGAAATGTGCTGGGTTTTTTTAACTAGGGGAAACCTTTCCCAGACTGGGGTACATGCTCGTAGTGCTCTCAGCAGTTCTCTGAGCTGCTCCTGCAAATTAGGAGCCCCTGAACCTACTGAAGGGAGTCCTGCGCTATTTGAAAGTTTGATGCCAGACTCACACCTTCTTAAAGGGAATCTTGCAAAGCCACTGCCAGCAGCAGTACGTTCATCTCTTGTTAGTTGCAGTTTCATTCAGAGCAGCTGCTCTCTTGAGGCAATAAATGCTCACTGTGCTGGGTGGCCCCTTGGGGTCTTGGTGGCCTTCATGGAACTAGATAGGGAAAGCTGAGCTGGGGAGAGAAAAGGATGTAGTCCTGTGTAAGGAGTCCTGCTCTGAGAATGCAGTTACTGATGGTTTGGGCCTACACGGGCTTTTGGTAATTTTTTTACTGCTGTTGGTTTTAACATTTGGGTTAAAAAAAAAAAAAAGAAAGAAAAAAAAAGTTGATGTGCTAATGTTGACCAAAGTGTTAATATTTTACAGGACTAGTGTGAGTCTTGCTAGGTGTAGAAAATCCATGTCTTTTCCAAGGGCAAATCTCTGGCTCTGTGCTGAGTGTTTACTAGAGGCATTATATTTCTTCAGTATCCAGGTCAATCATTTATTTAGAATTGACTTGCTCTTGCTTGACATTTTAAAAAAAAATTTCAACTAGTTTGTTTACATGTTGGGTTTTTTTGACCTGCTTACTGCAAAGACAGGTCTCTCGTTTCCAGACTAAAAATGTACAATATCTTGATGTTTAGAAGCCTTAAGAGGAATATAATTTGCTTTTAGGATAATAAATGGCAGTTGGTTATTTCTTCAGCAGAATGCTTTGCAATTGTGCAGCAAGACCAGTTTTTCCTCCTTAAAGCTCTTCAACTCTCCTAAGTGACTGTGCCAGTAAAATAAATCTACACGTTCAAAAAAGGTTATTGTTAAAATAGTAATATATCAGAAATCGTGCTTCAGAACAGGACTGCTTGCACTGTCATTGTATCTTCACTTAAGATCTTTTCCCTAATAACTCACTGCATCAATGGGAGAAATTCTGTAGCATACATCAGATAAATATCCAAACGCCCTGCATATTTTTTTGCCAAATATATTCCCTATGTCCTTCAGGCAAAGTCCATCAGCTGGTCTCAGTTGATTCAAGAATAGAGAATAGTGGAATAATAATGTAAACATAAAAAAATATTCCTCCTTCATGTCATTTTTCAGTGAATTTGGTGTCTTCTCTGATTTATTTTACTATAAAAGGGCTGGATTGATACTGTTGGCCACTTTGCTGTGCAGATTGACCTTCCCACCAGTTTGTCCTTTGGCATGTTCAGTGGGAATAGGCAGCTTTTTATAGTTCATCTATAATAGTTTCATCTCCAGCCTGCACCTGCCTGCAGGAGACGCTTTAGAGGTACTGAGGATCCAGTGTTTATGGTATATGTACATTTTTTCAAAGCAGCCCCCCTTCATTCAAAAGGTGGTACATTAGTTGCGTTATCCTGTTACAGAGAAAAAAGGACAAGTATGTAGTGCCCACTGTCACTCATCCTGTGTGCTAAGTAAGTTTTAATTGTTGGTGCCCTTTTTAAACTATCCAATTGAGAAGTAGCCTCTCAAGAGAACAGGTGAGGAGTCACCATGAATCAACAGTCAAAATGCAGAGATAGTTCTACGTATGACCGTTTTCGGTATTGCAAGTCTTTTGCATCTCTGATTTCAAAAAAGAAGAAATCATTGAGAAGCAGCGCCTTGCCTCGAGATTTGAGCCCTGCTCATATGTTTGTGTTGAAGTAGAAGCTTTGTATGGTGAGTTCTGTTTAGCTCTACTCTACATCCATGGAAATCTGTTGGAACACATAGGTGTACAGCTCAGCAGCTTAATCTAAGGACTTTGCCGAAAGGGTTAAAAGGCAAGTGATAAAATTTTAAGGTTTGGTAAAGAAGGCAGAAGGGTTCTTGCAGCAGAACAGTGCTAGCAGATGCTTCTTTTGAGTCTGATAGCAGATCTCTTAACAGCTCCTATCTGCAAAATTATTGGAAAAGCCATAAGGTCTGTCAGTGTTCTAGAATGTTGCTTATGTCCTTTTGGAGCTCAAACATGCAAGTGTAACCTTAAATAGGATTGTTTCTTAACCTGTCCTTTTGGAATAGTTTGTCTTTGGTTTAGGGACTCCCTGAAGTGCATAGGATGGCAGAAATACAGAATGTTGCTCCATGTTTGCTTTGTATTCTTAAAATAGTTAACACACAGTATAATTTCAAAGAATATATACAGATCATCCAAGAAGCTTCAGCAGATAACCGCCAAAAGCATGTGCAGTTAAACACACAAACCGTCCCTATTCTGCTGCCGTCATGTCAGCACCAACAGTGCATTGCTGATGTCTTGGAAAGACTTTTCCCCAGGTATGCAGCTCGGAAGGAGGGGATTCTGTTACAGCTTTTCTTCACCAGTGTTTCAGTGCAAATGACTTTCATTAAGTTTTCACACAATAGCCCAAGGCTTTTGAAGGGAGGACTGGACTAGAGGCTCATCACACATTGCCGTATGTTACCTGCATTTAGACAAACACCGTGGTGAATGAGGTACGAGAGGCCTCTCAAACATTGAAAATCTTGGTCATATTTTAGGCATTTTTAAGTGTTAAAAAGATAGTATCTGTGGAGAGAATAATGAGCAGTAAGTAAACTCTGTTGAATCCGTACTTGCAGAATGTAGTTTAACTGCTTTAGGTTTCAGCACACTCACGTAATTACTGGTTTGCTGTGGGGGAGTGTGTGTGTGTGTGTAGGGCAAACGTGAACGTTTATACAAAGAACGTGAATGAAGTTTGGGGAGTTTACCTTCATGTTGCCTAAACAATCCCACTTTAGATTGCCCCTACCTTAATTTCCTTCCAAGAAAATTGTAGATAGGTCCTAACACACTCGAATATTTCAGTGTTCGCTTCCCCTCTGTGATTTAACATGCACAAGCTTAATTATTCTTTTCTGGCCTAGGGAGAGATTTCCTTCCAATAATTACCTTCACTGCCCTTTACCCTTCTGCACATTAGTTTGTTTGGAGAAACATAGTTGCTCAGTAAGCAATTCCAAACAAGGCAGTGCCTGGAGCTGTCTTGGAAACGTAAATTATACCTTTTAAATAGCATGTTAAGCTTCAGTTTGCAGAAACTCGACTACTAGATGTACTGAATTAGCAAGCTCTAAACATTTCTCCATTAACTAAAGGCTCTGTGAGTTCAGCAGGAAAGCGACAGTTTACATTGCACTTCAGTACTGTAGGGGGGCAATGCAGGTACAAAGGAAAAGACATTCAGGTTAGCAAATAACATCCATTAATTCAGCCATTTCTTTCTACTAGCAGCTGTTTAGTCATACAACATTTAAATGTCAAAAGAAAATGACTCCTTATGAGATGAATGTGATGCAATGCTGCCAGACTGATTGCTCCTGTGATAGCGAAGAAATTTAATTTTAATCTTTTTAATCTTAATTTAATCTTGTGGAAATTTCTTGGGATCATATCCTTCTGTTTGCCTCCCATGCTGTCCTTCCTGATACACAGTATGGATGAAAGAAAAGAAGATACAAATAGTAAAGACCAGTGAGAATAAAGTGCATACATTCTTTGTTAAAACCCTTTTTTATTTGAAGTCAGTGGTAGTTAGAAGAGGTATGATTGATCACTTTTTGGTACAGAATTAGTTCTAAAAGCTTTTTCTTTTCAAACTTTTATTAATCTATAAGATTTACAAAATACAATCTGATATGTCAAAGGGATGGGATGCTTCCCTCTCTATCATATTTACCGTAAATAGTCCTTAGATCATTATAGCTAATTAGTAGTAAATATAAAGAAAAGTAGCAAAAGGTTCCATTTGTCTTGGACCTTTGAGTATTTATTGCTCTTATTAAGGTGGAATAATTATATAACTCTAGTTTAATGACAGCGTATTTTTAAAATTGATTGTCTTTGTGTATATGGAAAAAACAAACTGTTTTGAACTTGAGAAAGCTACCTGTGTTTTTAAATTACACTGCCTTCTTCATTATATTCTGGTGTTTGTTCAAAAACAGCCAAAAAGTGATCATGTTTTACATGTTTTCTCTCTTAAAGCTCTAATCTGATATATTTTTTAAATATTATAATAATTTTGCTGGTGATAAATTTGAGAAATTGGTGTGTTAATGGTAGAAAATGATTAAATTGGTAATGAGGAAAAAGGGTGTCAATAGCACTAAGGTGTCTGTATGAGGAGCAGGTTTCAAGCTGTATGGCAAGTTTTACTGGCCCCAGTTTACTGATTCAGTAAAACTCATAGTCTTTCAAGGTAGAAGAAACCAGACTTCTTTGAAATAAGCAAGAACAAGACAAACCAGATCTTTTTATTAATGGAGCCTGGGAAGGATGTGTTTTGTTCACCTTGCATCTGTTAGAGTTGCCTGAGTGTCAATTTACGTTGATCAGTGGCCTTTAAGTAAGACCTACAGTGTATTTCCTTGCCTATAGGACCGTTTTTGTCATGTGGAGATAGCCATGGAGATAAGGGTTCACAGGCCAAATTTTTTTCTTGGATTTCATGTGTAAAATCCATGTTGCCGGAAAGATGCATGTGCTATTTCTATTTATGAGCAGGTGAGAAATACAGGCAGATTACTTGATTGCCTTTTGTGGGTTGTTTGCTTTTCCCTCTCACATGAATTAGATGTGTTTATATAAAAATTGATCCTATGTACATGATTGAACTTGACAAGCCTTAATCTCTCTTGCAAAGAGTGTGGACTGGATACTTAATGTGGTAGGTCTTTGTTTTTCATGTAAATACTTGTAGTGTTCTGCTTGCATTAAGTATGCAGATTTTTTTCTTGACAATTTAGTGATTAAAATCTGCTCAGTTTTAAATAGGTGTAGTCGTTTAAGTACTGAGAACAAAGTTAAGCTGGAGAGAGAACTTAACCTTTTCAAGGAAATTGCTAGTAGTAAGTGCTTCTTTGACCTCTTACAATTGCAAGCGATGGCTTTAGGTTCTTTTTGGCACAGGGTTTCTGGAAAGATTTCATATGCTTGCATGTATTTTCCTTAAAAATTAGAAAATGGGCTAATTTTTAGTTGGTTTATATTCTTTGGTCAGTAATGGTAAGTATTATTATTTTTATTTATGTTAGGGCAGAATCCTGAAGTCCAGAGGTGTCCTAATAAATTTGGTTAGCACAACTATCCAGTTTGAAGTGCTTCCTAACAAACAAAGGTCATCCTGGTGAATGCCTCCAACGTCTGTCTGCATAGTTTTTTGGGGGTTATCTGGTTTCATGTTTTTTCACAGAATCACATCGTTGTGAGGATTGGAAGGGACCTCTGGAGATCATCCAGTCCAACCCCCCTCCCAAGACAGGGTCATGTAGGGCTGATGACACAGGAACACATCCAGGTGGATTTGGAATGTCTCCAGAGGGGAGAGTCCATGACCTCCCTGGGCAGCCTGTTCCACTGCTCTGCACCCTCAATGGAAAGAAGTTCTTGCTCATGTTGAGGTGGAACTTCTCATGTTTTAGTTTATGGCCATATTTTCGTGCTGGCTTTGGTTTCGGGGTTGTGGGTTTTGTTTTTTTCTAGACCACTGCAGTTTAGACACTGAGCCATGCAGGCAGTGAGAGGCAAAGCCTTACCCTTATGTGGGCTTTAGGGTGCCTGGATGCGCTGGGTCTTGCTTTGCTTTTTTACATTATATTGCAGTGGCATATTTTTGCATTATATCAGTCTTATCAGATATTCTTGCAACATTTATATCGGCTTGATATGAATTTGGATTGTAACTTATGCATTGGGTGCACTTAAGATGACATTTCATGCTTGTTTTTTTAGAATGTAAATTACTTTTCTTGCTCTTTGCTGCTAGAGAGGACTCCCTCCTGGACTGCTATGGTAAATAATCACAGAAATCGTCAATAATGTAACAGGACGTGAGTGCAAACTCCTTGATCAATGTTGAACTGTGTCAAGGTCAGAGGTACAAGATGTTCTGATAAAGGCTTGTGAACAGGCTTTCCAAAAATGTGTGCTTGGAGTTAGGCCTTCAAACCACGTCATGCAGACATTGCTGTGGGTTTTTTTCCTCCTATGTTTTATATAGTTACAGCATATTTTCTTGTAGGAGGAAACAGGAACACCATGTAGGACAAGTGAGTCATGTAGTATTTGTTGGGGCCTTAATTCAGTGGTCTAAGGTAAGACTAGAAAGGGATTTTGCTGTATAGTACCTAAGTAGGCAGTCTGATCTTTGAAAAGCAAAATCTCTGAGTACCGTTAGATACCGTTCCTGAAAGGCAAGTTACTTCCTTGATTATGTGAAACAGAATTACGAGAAGTTGACTCTTTGGTGTATTTCAAAATAAATAAAGTTCTAGGCTGATTTATACTCAGTTGCGTTTTCATAAAATCATAGAATGGTCTGGGTCGGAAGGGACCTTAAAGATCATCTTGTTCCAACGCCCCTGCCCTGGGCAGGGACACCTTCCACGAGCCTAGGTTACTCAGACCCCCACCTAACCTGGCTTTGAACAAGGAATCTTCCAGGGATGAGGCATCCACAGCTTCTCTGAGCTGTGTGCCTGTCCCAGTGCCTCACCACCCTCACAGTACAGAATATCTTCCTCATCTCTCATCTAAACCTACTGGCTTTCGGTTTGAAGCCATCCCCCTTTGCCCTGTCACTACATGCTCTTATAAATAGTCTTTCTTCATTTCTTTGTGGGCTTGCTCAGGAAGGCCACAATTTGGTCACCCCAAAGCCTTCTCTTTTCCAGGCTAAACACCCCCAGGTTTTGCCCAGATGCATGCAGTTTTCTTTACAGCATGTGGTGCTTGTTAAAGAGTGCCTGCTGGGTACACAGGTAGTGCAGAGAGGAGGATTTTAAACCACTGCTTTTTGTGTTCGTTCAGATTGGTGTTTGTAATAAGAACGTCTTTGTTCTGTTCTCTCCTTGTGTTTTGTGGGGTTTCTGTCAGTCGTAAAAAGGCTATTCCAGTTTTCTTGCAGGGGGAGAAAGTGTTTTGGAAATTACCAAAGCTTCAGCCTGTGGTTCTTTGACGTGAAAAATACCCTCTGCTAATGATTTTGGTAGTTTTTGGCTGGACTGGCTGGGCCGGTCCTGTGAGGAAGCTGCCTGTGTGCCTTGTCCTTTCACAGGGCAAGGGCATTTACAACATAATGGACTGCGGCTGCAGCGCTGAAGGGCTGGGACCGCGGTTGGCCGGGTGATGGCTTTGTTAGGTGGTGGTTGTACCTGGGTGCTCCCCACCCACCCCCGTGCCCTTCACCGCGGGCACTGGATGCCCCACAAAAACCAGCAGCCACGTTATCCTCCTGCTTGGCATGGTTTGGAGTAGGAAAGGATTAGATGATTAGGTTTCCCCCAACCACAGCCTGCATCGGTGAGGATGATATTTCAGTAGTATTTTCTTAAAACCGCTTTGTTTCCTATTTGTGGCTCAAACATTGCAAGCCTCTGTGGCATTTCTGTTAAGCAGAGTCTGCCTATGCTGCTGAAAGGCAGAGACAGTCCTCAAACGTCCTTTTTAATACACAAACACCCGTTGGGTCCTGAGTAATGGCGTGCAGATTACCTTCGTGCATATAAAATGCAAGCAGGTACTTAATTGTACACGAGGCCACTTACCCTTCAGGGTTTAATACCTTTGCCTCCACCAGCTCTATTTTCAAACAATGACAATGTGTCATGTGCCGTCTCAGCGCTACCCGGTCCTTTCTCAGCTGTCTGCTTCAGGATGCCCAGGGATGTTTCATCAACGTGCTTTGTTCCACTTGCCTTCGTTTTGGAAGCTGCTGTCATGTGATGGGTTTGAGCGAGCTGTTGCAGTTGGGCCAGTTTTATGCCTGCCTGTATTTACTTTTTTTTTCCTTGACGTAGCAAGGGAGGTACAGCGGACAGTGGGAACAGTAAGCTTGAACTTCTTGTTTTTGAGGATAATATTTAAAAGCTAAAATGTAACAGTATTTCAGTTGTGAATACATGGAAATTGTGTGTACTGCTTAATGTGTTTCAGAAATCCCTGTTACTTTTCTTCCTTAAATACAAGAAAACAGGCGTGTAATGCCTCATTGAAAGAAGCCTGTAGGGGTGCTTTGTGAGGGTCTTAATTAAGGGCTTTGAAAGACTAAACAAAAGGAAAAAGAAAATGCTACAGGGTTATTGTTATTCCAGCCCATTGGCTCGGAGAGCTGACCATCCATTGGTGCCTTCTGTCCTTTTGGGAGCTGAATGACACTTTTGTTCGTGGTTAACAGAGGTGAAAGAAGCCAATTATTGGCTGTCTTTTCCACAGGGCAGCTGCAGACGGATTTCACTGCGGGCAAATATGGACTCTTCTGCCACAAGGATGGTTGTGATGACAGTTATTTTTGTATAATTGTATGAAAGAAAACAGATTTTTTTCCCCCCTCCCTTCCAGTGACTTGTGTAGATGTTTATTGAAAACTACCGTGAATATGCTGGTATGGAATGGGAATGTGTGAGGGACTGGATTCCCTGTGCTAGCAGTACTCGGCTTTTTTTGTGAGTGATGGAGGTTTTTGGGTTTCTTTTTCTCCTCATACTTTGCTTTTTTCTTTGAAATTGCAGTTGATTTTAGCTGAAGGGTTTTTCAAACTGGTGTGCAGTGTGCATTAACCCTCTTAATGACTGCCAGCTCGGGCTGTGCTGGCTCCTTTGTGTGCCACAGTGATGGAGGGACAACCTGTGCAGGTTAGCAGGAAGCCCTGCAACGGCAAAATAGGTGTCTGCATGCCATTAAGGACCTCAAAAGTGCCTCTGTGCCTGGAACTTGTCACCCCTTCTCCCACATCTCTATTGCTTGATCTAGTACATTATAAAAACCTTTTCTCAAAACTGATAATTCAAAAGTCATTCTTTTCCCCCCCAAATTTTCTTGGTTTCAGCCTCTAGTTGTAGTTTAAATGTGTGAAGAGAGTTGGTTAAGAACCAGGTTCACTGACTGTTCGGATTCTGAAGAAATCTCTTCCAGTTTGGGGAAAATTTTGAGCAAGGATCCGTATCTCTGAGTTGATGCATCTTTGTTTAACGTTAGCGGCGCAGCAGGCCTGTCAGTGGTTGGGGTAGGGTGCTTGTGGTGGCTTCTGCATTTAGGCAGAGTTCATAATAATAATATTAAACAAAGGGAAAAGGTGTCCTTCTGCTGCAGGTGAGAGGAGAGTCTGCCTTTTGTCCTCAGACCTTTGGAGGTGGGAGTGCTTATGAGTTCGTTCCTCCTTCGTCTCTTTTTGCATAAAGGAGAGTTTTCGTGCAGCTCATCTCTAAGAGTGTCCTGGCAGATGTTTTGGGCAGCTTTCATTTCAATTCACGTCTAAGGTTTGCTGGAAGCTAAGGTGGATGCTCAACCCATGTCTTCATATACAAAAGGGACTTGAACATCCATCTCAAATAAAAAAAAAAAAAGAGAAATGTAGCTGAAACCAGAATAAAGGTCAGGAAGCTTGTACAAAGCTACTCAGGCTGTATGGATGGCTTCTTGTATTCATCTACACTCCTTGTCGGTAGGCAGCAACCCTGACTTTGCTGTTTGCTAAAGGTACCGTTTCCTGAGAGAAATAAAAGGGTTGTATGTTGGCAAACATGAATGCTGCCATGTGAGAAACTTGAGGCAGACGTTAATCCTTTAAATGTCCCGAAGTGGAAATTACTCTTATGTTAAAATGCTATGCGATAAATGATGACCCAGAATTCCCAAAACTCAAGTTTTACATCCTATCAGAACTGCTCGTGCTTCATCAGCTAATTTAAGGTGCCTTGAAAATTGCTGCGCAAAAGCATGTTTGGTTTTAAAAAGGCCATTCCAGGTGCTGCCATGAAGTCTATTTTGGCACTAGGAAGCTGTGCTATGTGCTTTTAGTTTTCCCACAGCGTATAGGTAATTATAGTGCTTTTTGCCAGAAATAATTTTTAGTTACATCCAAGTTACATGTTCTATAGAATTGGAAAAAACTCTTAAATGCTAAAGCTATTGTATATAGGTTTGGACTGATTGAGATGTTTACATTTTGTCATCTGGCTTCATCATATCAGTGACTGTGTTCAGGCACCAGTTTTGTTGTGCTTTTTAGCTTTTAGTCATCTAAAAATGTAGCTCTTGCCCAAAGTTTTGAGGCTCTGGTTGCTTTCTAAACATTGGGTGGGACAGTAGAAGACCAAAATAAACCAGAAGAAAATGAATAAAATTCAAAGTACTTAGAGTTACTAAAGTTGGCATTTTTATGAAACTGGATTTGTAGCTGTTTATGTTCTCTTTTTGCAACAGCAAAACCACACAGTGAAACTGCAACAGAAGACTTTTATATGGATGTGTGCAATGATAGCAGTGCTTTTCTATCAGTAAACAGATTTAAGTGCAGGGCTCTGTCTTGACAGCTCACAAACATGGGCAGCATTAACCTCCTCCTTCCTCACAGAGATGCAGAAAGATTATTCTCCTTTGAACCAGAGGTTTGGGAAAGGAAAGCAACCTGTCCAAACCCACAAAATGAGTCTCTGCTGGGGCAAGTCGCTGAACCTCGCTGGGTCTTTGTCTGGAGTTGTTGTAAGGGGGAGCTTCTGGTGCGAAACGTTTGTTGTTAGTAAATACAGCGTTGCTAGGTGGAGGGAGATGTGTCCTTGGAGTCCATAGGGTCAGTGTGGCTCCTGATGCTCCCGTTGAGGCGGTTTAAATTTTATGGAATTGCCCTTGAAGCTGTTAAATGGAATGAAACGTGCCTCGTAGGTGTTGGTGGTTATGCAGCAGAAACCTGAGACTGGAGCAGGGCGGGGGGACCCAGATCTCATTAAACTGGTTAGATTACATACTTGGGTGATGTTCCTAGTGTTCCAGCAATGGTTGTTCACAGAGGTTTTCGATAGGGAAAAAATGCTTGAGAACTTCCTCAACTGTAATGAACAAAACCTTGTCTTGAACACGTGTGAAATGTCGGTGTCAGGTTTAAGCAATACGTGCTTAAATTAAAACTCAGATTATGTGTTAAATTTGGGATTGACAACTCATTAAGGAAAATTCAAAGTTAGAGTCATTTAAAATGGCATAGTTAACCTTGGTAATTGATGGTTCAATTTGATTCCGTGATGGTAAGGGCAATTGATACAACTGGCAGTGCTGCCCTATTTTAACTTAGTTGCAGATATAGCGTTAAACTTTATTTACTTAAAACATCACAAATATCTTTCCATGAAACTCCTTTAAGGCATCTGGTGTTGATCTGATTGCAGGCATAGCTACATGTTATATTTTCTCTTAGTGTGAGGTTCCCCCTGTGTTCGGTATTTCTGCTCTCTCCTATTACCTTAGGAGTCTGCTGCTTCACAGTTGGGCTGGTACGGCTCTTTCTGGGGCCATAGCATGTAGGCAGCTAACCCCGATTTCATCTGATTAAAAAAGTGGGGGGAAAAATAAAAAAGGCCGAAGCCCACAAATACACCTGGAGGGTGTAAATGATTGAAGCCTTAAGTGTGTAACCTGTGGCTGCATTTTCCTTTTCCCGATGTGTGGAGACCCTATGGATTAAAAAAAACTAGAAATCTTTCTGCTTTCCTTTCCTGGCTTTTACAAATAACCTCAAGCTTTGCCAAAAACGACGGTTGTAATGCATGGTTTAGATGCATGTGTGTTTGAGCTAAGATGATCTTGCTTTGTATAAATGATTTTAAAAAACTTGATAAAGTCGGAGGGTAGCTGTGATGGAACCATGCTGAAAGCTTCCCTACCACGAGTGTGGGTGGTAGCAGGGCATGCAAATTGGTTACAGAGCAGGGATGCCGGTGATCTGAGTTCCCATTTGGTTTTGTCCATGGACCTCTTCGTAGTTTTGCACAGGTTATTTGCATTTTGTGGTGAATACTTCAGACTGCTTGATTAGCATGCCTGTCACACGGATTGATTTTTTTGTACTCAAATTCCCTGGCATTACTGTATTCCACAGAGTAAATAATTATGAAACTGTGAATAATACGTAATTTTACTCTCCGCTGTAAATAATCTCTAGGTAAATCTCTAACCAATGTAAAAGAAATGCTCCTGCACTGAAAGACACTTTGTTTCCTCCTCCAGTTTACAGTAAGCCCTTCCTTTAGCCTGTAATCTGCACCAAAAGTGTGGCTCTCAAAAATTAACTGAAAAGCGTGTTAATTTGCGCTATATTCCTATTCTGGGATAGGATCGCTTTCATAATAACGCAGTGGAATTTTTTTCTAGGTTAATTCCCCACCATGTGTCAACATAGGCCATTAACCGTATGTGTGATTGCTTAATGGCTGGCATGCAGTGACTCAAATACCAGTTCAAAATAGGGCTTTGCATACAAGTATTGTTCCCTCTAAGATCTTGATGATGGCTTGATTGGCACATGAATAGGGTACATTACAGCTAGTTACTGTGTCTGAAAGAAAGCTAAGACATCATGTTGGAAGGAAAAAAAAAACCCAACTAAAAACCAAAACAACAGGTTGATGTGGCATGGGAAGGAGAAGGCAGGAGAAATAAGTTGGAGATACGGTGGGGGAAAGAGGGGGATGTTATTTCTGGTGCAGGAACAGACCTGTCTGAAATTTTGCAGCTTTTCTGTTGTCGTCAGTAAAAATGTTGTGGGTCCTGCTTCAGCGAAATGCTAAAACCTTTACTAGAATCGAAAGGATTTTTTTTTTTATTTATTTATACTGGAAAAGGGCTTTGTGCATTGCTGTTTCCTAAAACCTTTGATAATCAATATCCCCTTTAACAGCCAGGGGCGGTGGGTAATTTGAAGTTTGATTGTTTCCATGAAAAAGCAGGTTAAATGCCTCATCCCCAGGTGAGCTGCCACCACTTTCCACTTAGAGCCACAGAAAAGTGGATGAAAACGTTGCATATAGGCCGCTTGCATAATAGTTTAATTTCTTTCTGCTGCTACCAAATGGAGAGAACCTAAACATCCAGCAAACGAAAAACTGTCAGAATCATCTCCTGTCCTGTTTTCCTGCTAAAAAGAAAAAGCCGGGGAGGGGGAGAGAAGGGGAAGAAAGGTAATTAATTCGCTTTGGAAGGGAAATGATGGGTAGTAGCTGGGCTCAGAAGATGGGAGCAGCACTGGGCAACTGGAGGGTCTCCAGGCTCTATGGGTGACTTTTGGGCAGCTTAATTCACCCCTGCGTGCCTGTTTTCCCTCCCGTGCTGTTTGTTTCGTCCATTTAAGCTTCAAACTCTTCTAGGTGGGGAGTGTCTCCGGCTGTGTATTTGTACAGCGCCAGTCCCGCTGACACGTTGAGCAGGGCCCTTGGCTTCTCGTCGCAATACAAACAAGAGATGATAAGACGCTGTGCTCATTAGCGAGATAGCATGGGCACTCAGGAAACGGCAAGTGTGTTTGCTGGGTGGGAATGCAACCTGTGTCTTAGCCAGTCACAGCAGATACTGACTAAGGCTTGAAGTATTTGGGTATTTCCTTACATATAAGAGTGTTTCCTGGAAGAATTGAAAAAATGAAACATGCTCATAAATGAAAAATGGCATGTCTGAGAGGGGGTTTTGTGACTGCAGAATGGGCTATGTGTGAAGGACAGGTTTCTGAGCTTTTTGAGTTTTGGAGGTCTCTGTGATCATGTCAGGGGCAGTAGGGACATACTTAAGATTGTTGGCGAGCGATGGGATCACAAGGAGTAAAGGCTACATTAATGCAAAAATTGGTTTTAAATCTTCCATTTTATCATCAACAGATTTGCCCACGTTAAAAGGAGCAGTAGATGAATATCAGGAGGAGAAAAATGTGCTGAGCTGTGGTAGTAAGGATTGGAAATAAGGGATAGTTAATACTGCAGTTTTGGCTGTTGGCACACTCAGTGGGCCCTTTCCACTGGGAGATGGGCATTGGCAGCTCTGGAGACCTTGTCAGAAATTGAGAGAAGATAAGTTTTAAACACAATACCAGTCTAACACTGGGACGCTGGAGTCCTATTACCATGTAAATGTTAGTATAGGTTTTATACTGTTATACTATTACCTTGCCATAATAGATGCAGGTAGTATATGAAAGGCAAGAAATTAATTTCTTAGCATGTTATTTCAACTTTATTTTGAACGCAAACATTACTGTGAACTCAAACACTTTCCGAGTGTAGGCTCCTCTATAAACATAATCTTTGCCTGGTATTTCTTTGCTTCCTGTTCATGATTTCTTGCTGTTGGGGTTGGCATGTCTGCATATAATGCATATCCTTGGATTTTAGCTGCACTCACTGGATTCATAGTGCAGACAGTCACTGTTCAAAGCAGTAGTTGTGAGATGGTGCTTCCGGAAGAGAATTGTTTGCTCCTTGTCATCAGGATGAAAAAAGCAAAACACTCACCGAATTTCTTTCTTTTTATTTGAATGAATTGAATTAGAATTTTCTTGCTGATCCTCTAGGCTTTCTATACTTTCATTGCATACTGAATACAATTAAGACATGGGCACTGTTAATGCAAACTCGTTTACTCCATTCCTTCCGTGTTTTTGTCTTCATCCTGAAGGAACTGGCTAAATGGGAAAGTGGATCTGAACCGGGGATGTAATTCAGCTCCTGCTCTCCCTTGGGACTGGCTGCTGAAGGGTGTGATTTGGATGAAAATTATGTTGGTTTTCATCAAGTGAACATGTTCTTACAAGGAGTTCGGCACTGAACATATTTCTTTAAGACCATAGCACCGCAGTACAACTCCAGTTAGTCTAACCTCGAGTTTCCCTGAGTTTGTGTCTTGCACTTGCCCACTCTTGGCTCCAGCTTCTCTTCCTCTCCCTGCTGCCACAACACCAGGAGTTCTCTTGGTTAACATAGATGGGACCTGGACCAAGATTGAAGGACTGACCATTGCCGTTCAGCTGCATATGCTCGTGTCGCTTTCTTTTTGGCTTTTTTACTTGGTCATTGGCAAAGAACCACTGGTCTCTTATTCGGAGAAGAATATATGTTGCTTTGTCTTGTTTACCTTCACCCATGTTAACGTGTTCAGGTCATTATCAATGGTCCAAATGGTAATGAGTGGTTGATTGTTGCTGAGTATTTTCCAGTGTCATGTTGACATTCATTTGCAATATCCTGGCTTATTTAATGTAGTTTCTAAAAATACCAACAGCCACAGCTTTTCCTAGTACTGCTGAAGCTGGATCATAGTTACTACCTGGGGAATTTTATATAAGATTAAGACCTATTACCTAATGGTTTTGTACAAGTAGGTAGGAGGACTTTATTCAAATATAGATAGCTCTGCCTAAGTAATTTTCTAAGTGTTATAATTAAATAACTCGGTGGCAGAGGGCCCAGACCTTGGAAAAGACTGAATGGAGCCTACAGTATTACATGCTATTATCTATCAGCAAACAGGTTAAGCTTGCTCAGAGGCAGTATTTTGTAGGATTTTAAAGGTGCCTTGTTGAAACATGATCTTCTTTACTTCAACCAACACTCCTCTCTCTTTTTCTCTCCCTCCTTCCCTCTCCCCCATCCTTTCTAAACTTCACAGAGTCAAAAAGCCAAAAAGTAGATAGCTAATAATGAAGTGCAGGGAAGCACAGGGGTGGATGTTGATTTTATTTTTTAAACAGCTGATCTCAATTTGGTTTTGTTGAGATAAAATTTCGCTTTGCCGTAGCTGGGCATTTCATGTTTGTTTGGTTTTTTTTAACAAAGGGGTGTATTTTAGGTCGTTAGCATTCCTGCGAGTTCCGTGCCTGAGTGCGGTGGGAACGTGCTGTGCCCCCAGCTCAGTGCAGATTCAAGGGCTGAGAGGAGGCTGTGAGCCAGGACAGAAAGTGTAGCACCGGCAGCTCCTGTGAGTTTCAGACGTGACAGAGCTGGGTAGCGAGGAAGGTTTCTTTGCCTGAAATGTGCACGCCTTTGGCTGGGGAGATGCAGTGAAGAATGGTAGGAATTGTCATAAAAGACTGTTGCAGCTAAATGTCCCTCAGTTCAGAGAGACTGACAGTGTTTTCCTTTTCAATGCTCATCAGTTACTGTGGTCATTTGCTTTCATTCTCTGCTTACATCTTGGGCTAATTTATCTATAATTTTGTTTCCTTTCTGTCCTACAGGAAGTTCTATATTTCCCATTTGGTGGTCCCTCTTTGTTGTTGCAGCTTTTCTTCTCTTGCAAGAATTATTGTTCCCCTCTTCCCTTTCCATCACCTCTAGTCCATCACTTCCTAGCCAGAATCACCCTCTGGCAATCGGTAACAAAGATGTTTAAGGTAAATCTAACAAGGATGAGGCTACTTTATGGTAGAAGCAGTACTTTAAAACGAGCGAGAAGGCTACCTATGCCTGCAGGAGAGACTGTGACATGCTGTGCATTGCATCTGATTCTCTTCTGTGTCAGGCCACTGATGAAAGCTGTGACTGAAGCCACTTTCAAAAGATAAGAGTTTCTATTTTTAAAACGTGAGAGAATTAGTAAGTTGCTATTCAAGAGACGAAGTGTTTCTGCTCATCCTGAAGCCTGGGGAAGTTTGTCTTTTGGTTAGTGGTAAAATAAAGAATCCTCTAAAAAAAATAATCCAAACAATCAAAACTCCATATCAGGAACTTGAATTCTTGCATTGAAGGAGTATAATAAAACATTTAAGTGCATGATATTTCCTAGTTCATGTTTCTGAAATCTCCACTGCTGGTTGATTTAAACGTGATTAAATCTCTGGCTTTATGCAGGAGATGTTGTGTTCTGTGTTTTTTTACTTTGTCCACCAAAGGTGCTTTCCTCTTCCAAGGAAAATGGACATGACAGCATTTAAGTGGGGAAAAAAACACCTTTTCATTTTCGTAAGGAAACAGAAATCTCATTTGATGCCTGTTTTCAACAGAGGGAATAGCTTTTACTGTCCTTGCCAGTTAGTATAAGTATTTTTAAAGACTTTGAAGTGTTTCTGTGTTAGGTGAAAACAGGTAACTTTGCGAAACTAAGCTGGAAATGAAGATTCAAGTAGTTGTGAGAATAACCTAAAGGGATATACTTGAGCAGGCTGGAGACAGCAGAAGACTGCTGGAGGACCATGGTTTGATTTTTCACCTTTTGCCTTTAAAAATTAGTATCTGCAGTACCTGGGATGGTGAAATAACACTTAGAGTACGTTTCTTCAAGCTACTAGTTTTAGTTGGTTTTATTCTTTTCTGTGGTACCTTCCTGGAAAAAAGACAAAACTTCTGACACAGTGTGAGGAGCTTTATTTATCGTTCAAAACTGCAGCCAGGGCAGCAGTAGCATTGCAGGAGGGAGTGCAGTTGTGCTTGTTTTCTGGTGTTACCTCTCTTCTGCCTGAAATGGCAAAATTGTAACTCTAAGGCTGTGATTCATGTGATCCCCGAGATGCAGCCCTTTCTTGCTAAAGAGGTTACCACCTTCGGCAGTTCATCATTTTAGTTTCAGTGCCAGCTTCTTGCCCCATCATGTTTCCAGGGATGGGGCATCTACCACCTCTGCCTTGGTTAACGTAGCTTAGTGAGCGAAGAGTTAGCCTGGCTGCTTAGTACGGATAAACCCAGTTAATGGCTGCCTACTGAAAGGTGCAGGTCTACCACAGCTGCTCCTTCATTTGCCTGATGAATCTCCAGTGTAAAACTGTGGCATTACTGTCATCTTTTCTCTCTTAGAGCTGTTGTGTCTGTTTCGCTTTCCGGGCAGAAGCTCCCAAATATAAGCGTGCGTCTGAATTTAAATTCAGGTCAGAGCTGTAGTTTGCTGAGGTGACGGCAAACCGGGGAGTTGTTGGAAGAATAAGAATCTTTATAATATAAACCTTTCAGATACTGAGTCTGAACATCAGTGTGCCCCTGAAATTTAGGGCAAGTGTAGGGAGGCTCTGGTGGTTGGTTTGTTGGGAGTTTTGTGTGCGTTTTGTGTTGGGTGGCAATCAAAAGGTTTAGGGGTGTTGTGTTGTTTTTAGGGGGCTTACATCTCAATGTACTCACCCGTAGTGGGTCCTTTAGCTTGGTGCTGCTGAAACGGGGCCTCTTAGGCAACTGCTGACACGATCCTTCTGTCATGTGATAGCATCATTCCCGTGGAATCGTTCCCAGCTACTAGAGGTTGGGAATGTTTGTATTTGTTTTGTTGATTCTTAGAACTTTATTTTATATATTAGGGCCTTGAATAAGCCCTGGCCTCTTAGTCCTGAGATCTTTTTAGTAGAAGGGGAGGTACAGGTGGAGTAGGACAGCTTCTCAATAGAGACGTCTTTGACGTATCTGAAGCACATACTAATATTTATCTTCATTAAATGGACAGCCTTCTTGATACTTCATGGACTGATTATTATTTTTGTTTTTAAGTTTTAAGAATAGTAAAATGCCTATTTCCTAAAACACATGTAGCAAGGGCTTTTTTTGTTTTGTGCTGTGGTTTGGGGGAATTATTTGTCATTATTTTGTCATAATATATGGAGCTAGTCCATTTCTGTTGCAATTCTTCTATTAAGCATGTGCTATTAAAAGTATCTTCCCAAATTAACCAGGTTAACCTCTTAGAGAGTAATTATTAAGCCATCTAATTTTAGTGACCTGAGTGTTCCTAATATTTGTAAATTCTTGCATTGAAGCTGTCACGTCAAAGGACTCTTAGAGTGGAGAGATTTCTCGACCCACCAAGATATATGTGTCTGTTAGTGCCTCAGGGTAAACAAAACCATATCTACCTGACCCACTGTCAGGTATCCCACACGGGAACCCTTCTCCAAATAGATTCACAAGATCGGGGTAATTCGACTGCCCTTTTTCGGGGACTGCCAGGTAACAGCCTAAGGGAGAACCCCTCAGCACGCCTTCCCATGTGTTGTTCAGCACCTTATAAGGGACCCACTCTAACAGTTTACAGAATAACACTCTTTATTAATATGAATTGTGACAAGTTAACAAGGTTCCTGGTCGTCGGTGGGAGGGTCTGGGTGCAAGAAGACACTTCAAGCAATCTAATAATACTACAAAGCAAGGCACGAGCACAAACTCTAAACCACAACAATCTACTAATATATTATGGAGCAAAACATGAGCTCTAGTCCTTAAAGTAGTAATTAGCACATACAGCATAAGCTTCTACCCCAACAGGCATCCCTAAAGAGGGGAAGGCAGGGGAAGACAGGTTCAGCCTGTCAGCCGATCGATCCAGCAGATTTAGTGAAAACCTTCTGATATTTCCTCAGTTCCTTCTTTCCTTTTATACTGTTTCTTTAGGTTTAGGTGGAGTTTGAGTGAATGTAGCCGTAAGTGCTTAATTGGGTACTCTTGGCATCTGTCTTTCTTGGTGGACAGAAATGGGAGGGTCAAAGTGTCACCATGTTCTTCCCCTTCCTGCAGGATGTTTGTGGAGGGAGGTCACAGTGCCTTCGCATCGCTCCCCTCTCTGGTGCATCCTCTATAACAGGTGTTTATCAGAGGCTGGGGAACCTCTGTGGGGCATTGTGACCGTGTTTCATCCGAGAAGCAGCAGCTGGGTCTCCTTCTGTAATTCTTTTTCACCTTTGACTTTTAACCCTATCCATTACTCTACAGAAGCTCATGAACTACTTAATATTTTATGACTGGCATATAATGCTTATGAACTCATTCTCAGAGGATATTCTGTAGAGTGAAATGAAAAGAAAAAATATTTCCTACCTACATCTAGATATATAGATATATCTCAGCAAAGCTGAGAATTGCTTTAAAATTTTTTTTAATTGCTTTAGAACTCATATGGTGATGGTTAAGAAACTTTGAAAGCTGGTGTTTTGATGTTCCCCAAAGTTTGTGAGTCAGTGCTATGAAGATTGGTTTATTTACTGAGTAGGAGTTACCAGCATGTGTAATGAAAGCCAGTACAGAAACTCTGTAACAACTCCAGCTTTTTAGCAAGGCATCATGATAAGCAATCCCTAAAGATTCACATGATAAATACAATCTCAATTCATATTTGTGTCTGTTTTTGTTGTAAATTCAGCTTCACTGAAAATAAATTTCAGTAGACTTTGAGGATATTGATGATGTTTCTCAGAGCCTCATTTTTAAGGTGATCTCTTTCATGTTCAAATCCAAAGAATCTGCTTCCCACATTAAAATTGTAGAACTAACACTTGGAGCTACAGGCAAAAAAACATTCTTTGCTAATTTCAGATCCCAGAGAAAGCCAAAATTGCGTAGAATTTGGATGTCAGCCACGCTGTATGACTGCATGGTTTCCATTGACTTTGTTTAGGATTGCGTATGGCGGTTCTGAAACTGGGCATTTATTGCTCTGGAAATTTCAAGTCCATTTCTTTCAGGTGGATGTGGTTTCTTTACCTCAGCTGTCCTGAAGAGCTATTATGTAGTGCAACAAACGTGGCTGCAGCCAAAATCTTTGCCAAAGTGATGTATAGGCATTCATAAGGTGTTTTCTGATGAGAAGTGCTGTTGACTTATTTTTACTACTACCATTTAATACCACGTGGGTGATAGTAGGGTTTTACGTCACTTGGACAGTCTTTTGAGAGAGGTGTGATTTTTTTTTTTTTTGCACAGGTTACTATATTTTTTAGGATTAGGGTCTCTGTTCCCTTCTTACCATCCTACCTTATTTGTAAATGCTTCCCGGTGGATACTGGCAGGAGATTTGCAGTCCTCTGAGAAGGAGAGGATGAGCCTGGATGTGTGAAATGCGTGTATTTATGACAATTTGCAAAATGCCTATGGGGGTAGAGGGAACAGAAGTTGCGGTCTCCCATGGAGCAGACAGCTGACCATTCACGTATCTGATACTTTTATTTACTTTCCTGCACAAGAAGAAAAATGTCCCCCACAGCAACTGCAGCATTGCATGATAACCGGGCTGCTGCTGACACAAAGCACCTCTTAAAGCATGTGGGCTGTAGAGTTCAGGGATAAATCATCTCCAATTCAGCTCCTTCTGGACCTTAGTAAAGGAGCCTGTTGTGCCATAGTGGATTTTCTTGGGCTTCTCTCACAGTTGGGTTTGTTTTGTCTGTGCTGAACCTTATTTTGATCTCATTGCTCTTGAGTTACGTTAGTATACTGCTAACAGCTGCTGAGGAATAACTCTTGGTTTACATTGGGAAATGAGGAATGAAGTTTTGGACTACTATTTAATAAACATTTAGTTTAAAGAAACAGTTGCCTCCAGATTTAATGTAAGAGCGCAGTGTTCCCGTTGGTGTCGTCTGGCGACCTGTGCTGCACAGTTGAGGCAGCAGACCAGTTGCCAGTTACTTGTTCATGTCAAAATGAATTCACAGACATCAGTTGACATTGTCAACTGCCGTGGAGAAAAACATAATTTTTCCTCAGTCACTATGGGTGTTTGTTTTTTTTTTTCACAAGCTGAATTCTGTTGTCAGTGTAAATAATTTTTTCCTTTTTTTTTTTTTTTTTTTAAGGAGTTATTTTAGACATTATGGTCTGGCAACAGGAGAAATAACGTCGGTTTTCTGCAAAAAGTGGTTCAGTTAGCTACTGCAATATTTTTGGCAGGTTATATGGTACTGGACGTGGCATTTGGTTCATCACAGCCTGAAAGAAGGCACAGATGTCCTGAGACACTGTTTCCCCTGAAGCAGCACCAACCCCTCCACGTGCTCCTTGCTCCCCTTAGGGGCCTGACTCAGAACCTGCTGAGGTCAGCACTGAGTCCTCTCTGAGAGCCATGGAAGATATCCTGAATGGGATTGGTTTTGCTGCCCTTCCAGGATAGTAGGAAGAGTCTCCACCAACCTTTCTCTACCTCATCAGAAACAGTGGTAATTCCAGTTGAGGCAGACACTGGTGGCTGTGGACGGGCTAAGAATGTCTATCACAGCACTGGGCAGGGACTGGTACTTTATTCCAAGGCCAAAGCATTTTAGGTGTCAACCAACATCTGTTGTCCTGCATGAAGTCACTCACCAGCCCTTCAGATCTTCATGGAGGAGCTTCAGTGGTTCTGGTTGGCTGTCAGTGAGATGAAAGGAGTGTTTTAGCGTTGTTTGCTTTTTAGCTGAATTATGTAGAGAGGTAGCACATAGCTGCTAGAGAACACTGTGTGGAGGACAGCAAGCAGGGAGGGCCCTAGTAACAAGTCTTACTGAGTTGCTCGTTATACTTTAAAAAAAAAAAAAAGGCAATAACAAAGTGAAAAGTAAGAACTTGGGTTATGTCACAAATTGTTAGGCAGTTATTAGTTTAATTATCAAACTGAATTGTTTTTGTGCTGCTTTTGTTCACGTTGAGTAATAACTTGCTTCAGAACTGGATTATCTGTGATGGTTGTGTAGGTGTGAACTGAGGTGATGGCACCAAGTTTGCCACTTACTGCTCCTTTGCAAAGAAAAAGCAGGTCTGCATACCTATCATGTAGGCACTTGCTGCTGGCCTGTCTCTGCTCACAGGCTGAGAATGAAATCTGCTTAAAACTATTACCTTGAGGACTTTCGTAGGTTTTGTAGAAGGAAAACAAAAAGCAAAAAAACAAGCAAACAAAAAACCACACACACACGAAAATCAACCCCCCCCCCCCCCCAAAAAACACACACCCCCCAAACCACTCCCCCCACCCCCCCGAACAAAAAAACATGTGGTAGGGCTAGGACATGTTTCTGCTATTCTTGTCAGTTGTTCCAGAAGCCATATTTGCCAGAAGCTATTTATTAAGTCCTAATGCGTGTATTCTTCTTTTTTTTCTTTCTTTTTTTTTTTTTTAAGACACTTGGGGATGAAAATTTGCATGCTGGGTGGTCACAATTTTTTTTTCCCTATGCTGTGGTTTTCAAGAAGTCTTAATCATCTGAATTAAAACTGTATGCACATCTAAGTTGGTAAAAATTAGTATTGGGGATAATAGTAGAGCCTCTTCCATGCATGCATTCCCTCTAGTTTTACGGTATTTATTTTTGTTTAGAGGTTTTGTAAAACTTGATTTTATCAACTTCCCTTTTTGTAGGTCTTTGCTGCAACTGGATTCTCAAATTACAGTGACTTGAAAGTTTAGCATGCAAATTTCTAGGAAGAGATATTACTGTGTGGTGCTAGAATATTTTTTTTTCTGATACTATACCATCTGATTAGCTTTTCTTCTTCTCATCCTTTTTCTAGAGGGTAAAAATTCCTTACTGGTTATTGATAAATCTGTATTTCTTTTTCTCCAGAGACATCAGCATGAATAACATCACAAGGCTACCAGAAGATGCCTTCAAGAACTTTCCTTACTTGGAAGAACTGTAAGTATTTCACACGTGTTAAAGTTTTGCTACGCCATCATATGGCTGTGTAAAATGGAAGGTGGGTGGAGAAACAGCGTTGAGTTGAGCTGTGAACAGAAAAAGCAATGATACTTCAAAAATGTAATCCTGTATATGTTTGGAAACCGGAACAGTAAATGCTACTTACAAGGGACTTTTTACAGTAATTATTTTAATCATGGCTAGAGTGATGACATATAATAATTACAGTGTTATCCAAAGATAACACAAGAGGTGTGTAATTACCATTGTTTCTGAAGGAGCTACAGTATAGCTGTTGCATAAGTTGCACGAAATAGATGTTGCCTCACCTAGTGAGCAGCTGGCTTCCATTGTCCTTGCAAGCTGTAGGTGCAGTGCTCACAAGCCCATCCTGACCTAGATCAGAAATTCAACTTCTGTAGTACAGGGCTTCTTGTTCTTAGTTTCTCCGGCAGAATTTTTTTTTTCTCCACTTCCTATCCCCCTCTTGTCCCACTCTCTTTTTAGATTTGTTTTGTTTTACTTAGGAGATACTTGGACTTCTGAATCCTTGAGCTGCACCAAGGCTCATGTGCCCAGTATTTTGCTGAACTGAAGTCTTACTGAGATGCATTTGCAAAGCTGTAGCAGCATAGCCCTGAATTAGGTTGAGTTTCAGAGTCAATAAACGAGGGAGCAGCTTTGACGTTCAATTACTACTGTAGTAAGTAGTATTATGTGGCAAGGGACTTGTGTGTGCCTTAGTTTCCTTATCTGTGAAGAGAGGGTAAGGCTAATGGTTCAACCTTTGCTAAAGAGCTTTAAGAACTTCCAATACAAAGCAGTAGATAAGACAAAACTACTGCACTTTGCTTTGCTTCTCTTGCGTTTTCAGTGGTAAAGTAGCATTTCTTATATCAAAGTGCGTTTAAAATGCAAAAGTAAGGCTGTCTCTTTGTGACTTTGGCAAGACTAGGACTGTGAATGCTGTATTGAGAGGCTTTTGTAATAAAGGCACCTTAGGGAAAGAACAGCTCATTTCCCCAAAAAGACAAACCCTTATGAGGTGGGGAAGTGGTGTTCTGACTTTACCAATGAGGAAGCAAGCAAAGAATGAAAACCATTTGTAGAGAGCAAAAGGATAAATTAACCCTATAGCAAAACTGGAGATAAAACCCTGAACCCTTTGACTTTGGTTATCTACCAGTGCAACCACTGCACCTCACTGGAACAAAGCTATTGAGAAATTGATAAGAGATGGATTGCCTGCTCCTGAAGAAAGGCTTGGGTTCCTGAAAGCTTTATTTTTTGTACCTCAGACTCACTGGTTGCGCTCTAATAAGGTGTTCTACCTCTCCTTACAATTTTGATCTCTCTTATATCCTGGTAATGTAGCAGCTACCATTACTAATGCACTTAAATACCTCCATTTTCCCTGGTTCTTAAGTAGTTTTGACTCAGGTCAGTACAGTTCTGAAGCACAGTTGAGCTTATTTATGTCAGATGAATTGTGTGCGTTATCTTATTTCATGCTTAACAGGTTCTGGTCTATTCCCTCTGATTTTTAGGTATTGCTTAAATTTGCAGTATAGTTGAGAATGCTTCACGAAGAAAAATAGGTTTTCAGGTGGTGCATTTGTGTAATTGACAGGATTTAAGAAAAGCTCTATGGCACGAGTAGTAAATTGGAGGAGAAAAAAAAGGCCTAGGAAGGCTTGGTTGGCTTCAGAATATATACTAGCCATCATTCCCTATGTGCTTTATAACGTGCTGCTGTGTGTCTGTATGTTTTGTTGAACTAGATTTGTAGTCCCCCTTTTTTCTTTTTTTAAATTCTTCACAGTCATATTTCACACCAAAAGTTGAAAAAAACCCAAACAATTCTCTTTTCCCAACTTGGATGACTATGGGAGACTTTTTCTTTTTTTTTCCCAATAAGTAATTAAGCAATAAAACCTAACTGGTGGGTGTGCGTATTGTGTAACTTCCATAAACCCTGGGGTGTGTCAGGAGGTAAAGAGAAAAGGCAGAGCCTTCAGCCATCATCTGTTGTGCTTATTGCCTAAGAGCCATTTTGCTACATGCACCTCTAAATCCAGCTTTTTAGTTTGAAAAAAAATAGGCTAGCATTAAACTCAGAATCATGTGTGAACACCCAAGAGCTGTAAATCGTTCCTAGCACGCTTACTTGCTGTGTTCAAGCAACTTCGGGGAGGGGGGGAAAGAAACTCCAACCAAAACAGTAACATACCACCCCCCCAGCAATAAGTCAAGTCCAGGTTCTCTTTGTTTCAGCTCACATTCATCTTAAATGGGAACATAATGAAGTGATTCAAGCAAAAGCAGCTTCCCTGTGAAATAGAAATGACCAGCACCAGATATGGCACGTTTCTGCTTCATTCTGCCCATTCCTTTTCTCTATGGGACAGGGTACAAAAATCCTTCAGTCTTTGTTTTTGCTGGTTATGAACAGAAACAGCTATTGTACCTCCCACTGTACAACCACAGTTTTTCTTCTCTATGATTTTCAAACTTTCTTCTTGGATTTTATTTATAGTTGATCAGATCCAAATTCTGACTGACAGGCATTAACAAAAGTGCTTTTTCAGCACACAAAGGTGGACTTGAGTCCCCACCCCAAAGAAAAATAACTTAAAGGAAAAAGTTAAAGTGGTGTTGAAATCTGTGGTAGAAGTGACTTTTCCATCCAGTTCTCCTAAGAATTGCATGTCTAAAGCAAATGAAAATCCCATAAACTAATAGGAATGCAGTAAGTACCCACCTCAGCATGGACTGTAGTAGGTCTGCATCGAAGAGACAGCCCTAGACACCCCTATCTTCATACCATGCTTTAGCCCTGCCATTGTCAAATGCTCTGGCCGATTAGCCCCTGGCAGTTAGTTAATTAATATTGCAAAATAGTATCACAGAATTTAATTGAATGTAAATGCCAGGCAATTAGGTGTATTATTTAGGCAACTGAATTGCACATGTGAAGCAGCAGAGATTAAAAAGTGCAGTAGGAGCCACTTAAAACAGGGGTTGCCATTTCCTCAGTGCAGTGAATTATTTGGTAGTCTGGAGAGATTCCAGAGGATCACTTTTGAATCCTGAAAAGAACACTGGTGGAAGAAGCAAAGTACCAGCCTTGGGAAACGCTGGCTGCTCGATTCAAAGGTGCCTTCTGCGTCACCAAGGGGGGAGCAAATGAGGTGTCTGGATGTGTCGGTCCGGGCTGGTTTTAGATGTACTGGGTTATCCGAGACACCCGCCCTGCAGTGACAGGGCTGACACAGACGGGGAACCAAGGGCTGCTGTGAATGGCAGTTGGGACCAGGTGAAGGAAGACATCTGAAATGGCACCAAAGGGCTGTGTTTAGGCAACTGACTCCCCAGAAAAGCATCCAATTTGCATGTATAATCTGAGTTTTTGTGCCTCTGAGATAGTATCCTATCAGTATTACCTGCAGGTACACGCAAGGGGATTCCAGCTTGTCCATGGGTGGAATCCACCCACTGGGTTTTGTGCTCCACGTACCCCCATTCACAACCTCATCATGCATGTCACTGCATAGCACGCTTATCATATGTCTGTAGGATTCTAGCACTATTTATAAATGTTATAAAAATTCTCCGTGTCTGTGTAACTGATACCCATCTGGAAGTAATTTGCAAATTATTGAAATGGCAACGGTCAGAGCCAGTGAGGAGCAGACCACCAAGGGTTTTGCCTCAGCAGTTACTGACGTGTATTCTCCAGAAAATGCTAACGTAAATATGCTGCAGCCCTGAACATGATATGGAAGCTAAAAATCCTTGAAGAACTTGGCCATGGTTTTCTAACCACACCTTTAAGTATTTATAGAAAGCTAGAAGAGGAAAATGTAGCCAGATAATGCAGTGTTTTTAGAAAGCAGAAACCATTTTCCAGGCTGTGTTATGTTTTGATGGCCTTTTAAAAGGTTTTAGTCCCTTCTACTTATCTGAAGTAGTCTGAAGGATTTTAACTATATGATTTCCATTCACTGTATTTGTGAATGATCTTCCTCACTGAGGAAGGCAAATCAAAATGTGTTTTTTTTCTTGTCCAGTCTTCAGAAGTTTCTTCAGAAACCTGAACCACTTGAATAAAGCGAAAGTACCTTTGACTTAATAACCTTTTAACCTTGTTTTGGTTTCCACTCTTAACCCTTTAAAATGTCATCGTATTTGCCCTGCGCTCATGGTCAAGGTTTAGATGATAAGGTTTTGGCTGTCTGGTCCAGGCAAGCTGTCCTGTGTCTGTAGGTTGCCTCTTTCTGAAAGATGTGTTGTCCTAAGGGGACCACTGGTCCCTTCCCAGCCAGTCAGCCTCGGGGCAGGACTGTGACCCTCTCCAGCAAGGGTCAGGGAGGATGCTCTCAGACTGCTGTGATTTTGAAGACTGTATCGTGCCCAGTAATACTGCAAGGAAAATAATCCTTCCCAAAAGCACCAAGAGATAGGAATGCCTCAATTAACTTCTAGATGTGTACTGATACCAAGATCTGTTGTTGAGGTCTGTTGTGTTTCTGTTGTGTTTGCTCATCCGTGATGTGAAACAGTCTCTCTTCTGTGACATTTTACCTTCAGACGCTGTGGGGGTTTTTTTATCAGGCAAGGGCAAAACTTTGTTATGGTTTTTATTTAATGGCTGGTTGAAAATGGTTCAGGAAATAAAGTAATAAAAGGAAGACTTAGATCAATGACAGTTTTCTCTTTTCAGAAACACTAATGCTAATCTGCTTTCTGAGAGATGAATAAACAGCGAGGGAGAGACTGCGGACATGCAACTGTAATTTTTGCAAGAAAAGAAAGAGTATTGCAACGGAGTATTTGTTCGACTCTTTAATGATATCCATACTGATTACAGCACTAGAGGTCTTGCTTAAATAGCTCCTTACCTCCCTTCCCCCAGCCAGTGTCTCTGATCGTGGCTTTTAATTGACAATATATATTTTAGGAACATAAGGATTAATTAAAATGCGTACTGGCAGTGAAAATGAGGTGGGTTTTTGCCATAAGGTTGTAATCAGGAAGTATCTGCAAGGGAAATGTCTAGTTATTTTCCCTCTTGACTGCAGCTGAAGATGACCACCTGGCTGAAATGGCACAGCTGCTTGCTTTTGTAGTATCTATTTCAGTGTGTAATTTAGATGGTACCCTTCCTTCTAATTTCTGTATCAGCACCAAGTTGCGTTATCCTTGGAGAAGGAGAGGGATTATCATGTCTGTTTTTATTACTTGGGTTTTATAAGCAAGACAGGTCTCGGAGTTATGCCAAGGCTGAGCTGTTAGTTCAGGATCCCATGTCTTTCCTCACCTGGCTGTGGAACATTTGATGGAAGGACCTTTTTGTGTCCTTCAGTGCTCAGTCTTTTAAAGCCAGGCCTTTCAAGGTAGAGTGTTGATGAGATGATGCAACTCCTTTCTCTTTCAAAACATGGGTGGTCCCAAGGTTTGCAGTGAGAAGCTGGAGATGAAGGACTTGTTTTGAGTAGAAAGGGTAAGGATGAATCTTCATGAGAAATCTGTCCTGATGCCTTGTGTTAGCTGACATGTGGTAACTAAAGCTGTGGTTACACATCCTGTAAAACAGGCTGGCAGGATTGGAGACATTACCACCTCCCATCTCTGTCCATTCAGCCCCACCAGCAGAGTCTGAAGAATTGCTGAGAGCTTTCTTCAGCTGCTTTGTTATAAAGTCAACCAGTGTAGGTACCTTCTGTTGGCCTTGGAAGCCGATGAGTGCCCTTTATCCATCTACCAGCTCTGAATATTTGAACAGCTGGAAGAGGTGATTTCCTCAGTTGCTCCAGCCTGAATTCCAGGAGGTAAAGTTTTATTGAAAAAAATGCAAGGTGTAGGTTTCACGTGTGGTAGCAAGTTAAGAGCCTAAGCTTTAACTTGACCAGCCAGCAGACATTAGAAATGCATGCTGCCTTGTGTGCACTGGAGCTTCAGAAAGTGCTTTGGCATGTTGTAACTTGCACCTTCAGATTCTAGTCAAGACAAACCTCTAGGCAAAGACTCCCAAGTAGAATTAACCACAGTCAGCTAAGATATTTTTAAACATCACTTGTTTGGTCTGCACTAGATGCTAAATGATGTTTAAAAACATGTTGGCTAACTTGTGTTTAATTACTGTTTGCTTATCTCTGTGAGTCCTAAGTCAGTTTGATTCTGGATGAGTTTTAATCATGCTGATACGAGAATAATATTTCTGTAGTTTAGAAGGTTCTTGCTCTGTTTAACAGTTGCATATTTTTTCCTGTTTGTGAGGACAGATGCTAGTTAGATTGAGTAAATTCCATTGTTCTTAGAAGATGAGGAAGTTTCTTTCCAGTTTCCTTTTCTACATATTAATTTCCACAGTGGGCATGGTTGTGTATAAGGATCCTAAGACTGGTTATTCTGTTGCAAGAACTTTTAGAGGACAACGAAACTTTATCTGTCCATTTTTTGCGTTTGTGCTCAGTTTGCATTCACACATACACACACAGGAGCTGGCTTAGCTGAATGGCCTGGAGGCTGAACTTGCGGTGTTATTGCACTTCAAGACCAGTCTTACGAGCCTGAATTTATTATGCTGCCTGAGCTGCCAGGCTGGGGCTGTCTGAAGGTATAAACCAGATAAGAAACTTCTGGAGGCTGAGTGGTAGCCTGAGAAGCTCTCAGGCTGGGTCTCTCCAGGTAAAGTTCCCCAAACGGTGCTCGAAGCATGCAGTCCTCCTCCTCCTCCTTTAGGTTTCAGAAATTGGAGTGTGGGACAAAAGATGTGCATGTGTGAGTGAGCAGGTAGCCAGTTCCAGGGTTGGGTGTCAGGAAGAGTCATGTGAGCTCAGCAAAAACCTTGTATAGTCAGACAGAAAAGGAGAAAAACCAAATCCTGTATGTGGAAGGTAAATGCCTTATCCTCTGAAAAAGTAATTGAATGCGTACTGTGACATAGTATGACACTGTATGTTACCATAAAAAGACGCGGTGATGTCATTCTTTTGCCTCCTTTCTTCCCTTTCTCTTGGGTATTTGTATTTTTGTATTTTTTTGTTCCTACAGAGGTACTCTTGCCTAATTGGCAGATCTTATCCTGGCACAGAAGTAGTAACCAGCACTCCTGTAACGTCCTTTTCCTGTCCTTCCTATATAGAAGTCAAATTCTAGATGGCTCTGTTAAAAATATTTGCTCTTATTTCAGGTGGAAAAAAACAAACAGTTGACTTAAATCTGAACCAAAGAATTGTACTGAAAATGACTCCTGTTTCTCTAAGGCCATTCATCGTGAAGGTGTTACAGAACTTGGGTCTTGCATTTACCCAGTATGTATCTGAAGGGGTTAGAAAACTAGTAACAAAAGTTTAATCACCAAATATACGTAGATTTAATCCACCTCCCCATTTTGCAGTGTCACTTGCCTAGATGTGTGGTCATTCGAAAGGACCCATGCCTGGATAGCCAGTAAATGCCCGAACAAGAGACAAGCCTGTATGGACAGACCAAAGCAACTTTGAGGATTTATTGTATCAACAGTAATTTTTTCACCCTTATGTCCGACTGTCAGCATATTTGATGATCTTGGAAACCTGAGCATCCAAATAGCACTGTCTGCTAAAAGCACAAATCTGAGGTTAGTTCAGTTGTTACATCCCAGCTGATCAAAAACCAAGCTTGGGGGCTTTCATTTGTTATCAGTCTCTGCTGCACGGACTAGGTGAGTGAAATATATTGCCACCTGAGTGTCAAGTGATAGCTATCCAGGGAAAGGTCTGTCTGGCCTAGGGTAGAGCAGAGGAGAGTTCCCACAGCATAGTTCAAGATGTGCAAAGGCAGGTGGGGAGAAGAGGACGTATTTTAGAAAATGTATTCTGCAATCTGCTTTGGAAGTGAGAGGAATCAAGATTGCTTGCAGCAACACCTCAATATCACTGCTGTGGACTAGCTGTTAACCGGTTTTCAAGACAACACAGTATGGTTGCTTCTGTTTAAGACATACATGTCCATGTTCAAAAATTTATGCAAACTTCTGGGGTTTTTTTGCTGAACTACAAAGGCAGATTGCTTCTACAGCTCGTACTGTATGATAATTGTTTTAGGTTATATGATTTCCTTCAGTGCATATGTGTTGTAGCCTGTGGGGTCTACTTCAGGAAGGTCTTGCCCACATACAGTACTGCTTGAAAATGGAATGATAGAGCATATTTTGCATGGTTGTTGCCTTCAAAATCCATAATAATTTATTCTCCTGTTAACAAAAAAACCCCCAACTCTGATATTCCACAAAAAGCAATATCATAGAAACATACTTTGTCTTGCGGTAGATGCTGGTGACTCTTGATACAGTTTAACGATAGATTTTTTTGATAGCTTTAGACTTTTTTTTAACCAGTTTAGCTTACTTAGATATTTTAGCTTTTTAGACCAGAGGTGCATTTTGAAAACCAGTAACTACCTTAAAGTTCAGTATAACTTTGCGAAAGGCATTAGTGCTGGAAAGGGAAGGCTCAGGACAAGAACTACTGGATGGAGTTAGTGCCATTTTGGTGCTGGTTGTAGCCACAGTTGTCTTTTTTCAGTCACGACATGTCTTGGCATACGTACCCAGAATTGTATTGGTGATGGTTGGGGTTGTATAATACTGAAACTACTGCAAGAAAAAGAGAAGGAGACAAATCCATTTTCCGGTAGCAGCAGCAGAATAAAGTACCCATTTAGTTTTGTTTGATGGGTGTGGAGGAATTTGGAGTAATCTGTAGATTATTGATTGGTTTCCCGGCAGTGCAGCAGGTTGCAGCTGACAGAAGTCCCAAAGGGGCTGTTTGCTAATAACAGATAAGCAAAACCAAATTTAGGCTGGGGACGCAGCTTCCATTCAGCAGCCCTTCCCCTTCTGCAGCTGCCCAGCTTGGGTAGGAGCTGTTTGCAGAGGTGTGTGCCCTTGCCAGGCAGGCCACGCATCCCTGCAGGGGGGATGCACTGAACCCTTGCATTTTCCTGCAAATGGCTGCACCTCTCCTGTAGAGCTTTAAACCTTGGTGAATAAATTGTGGCACGTAACTATGCATCATCTGCTAAGAAAAACAGAATTCCGTTCCAGAATGACTGCTTTTCTGGAATAGGTGGAAACTGAAGCTCTTTTCATAGGCTTGAGAAAACTTAATCATGCTGTCCAGCAGGTGTTACCTGTGAGGCTACCTTTTTAAAGGTTACTTCTGCTGTGGGAGAACTTGAAGGAAAACTAAAATTTGTGTGGGAAGCACAGAGAACCCTGAAAAAGTGGATGTTGGGGACAGGCACATAAGGATGGCAAAATAGTTTGATGTAAGAGAGCAAAAAAAGTAAAGAGATTGCAAAAATACAAGTGGGAAAGCAGTGGAGTATTTTCCAATGGGAGGAAAATAGGTAGGTGAAAGTTGGAGAGCTAAAAGGAGAGGTTGGGTGGGCAGAGAAACAGTGATGGATGGTCTGTGAGGGATATGAAAGATTCAGTCTTGACTATACCTTAAAATAGGAGTCTTGGGTCTTACCAGAAAGCAGCTAATGTAGAAATAATAAATCAGGTGCTTTTTTTACTATGACATGTCAGGATTGCAGTCTGTGTCACTATTGGAATTTTCAGCGAGGAAGTAAAATTACAGTTGATCCATGGAAAAAGCAGCCATTGTATTTTTATCAGAGACAAGGTAGACAGATAAGGTTATTAGGATCCCAGAATACAACCAAGATGACAAAAAAAAAACCCCAATCCAAAATCCACAGCAAAAACATTTTCTGTATGAGCACAAGACCTTCAGAAGGACAGAAGGAGGTGAAACTCTTTGCTCAGATATCCTGAGGTTCACTACCATCTGGGATGCAGGACAAGCAGAAAGGTTTCCAACAAGTTTGTGTTTGCATCCTGTCATAATAAGAGTGGTTTTAATTGTTACAGACAAAAATGTATCCCTGGGACATCTTGGAGTGACACCAGTGATTAACTTGGCTTGGTTAACATGCAGCGGGGTTGCCAGACTCATAATTGCAGAAGTTTTAATTTCCCAAAAGAGGGAAAACAGTCTTAGCTGAAGTTTCAGTGCAAGAAGCTAAGCTTGCTGTGTCCTCTGGGAATGAGATACCATGGAAGGTTAGTCCTTGGCCAAATTGTATCCTGATGTCTGTAATAACAACAAGGTGTCTGCTACATCTGGAGATCGTTTACTGTGTCACTTAAAATAATGATTAGAGGGTATTGCTCACCACTGTATGACAGGCTAGCAGAACTGTTTTTTCCTCTGCGTGTCCTACTCCGTTATCCTGCTATGCTGAAATTGATTCTGTAAATTTGAGTTTGTCCAAATTTGCAGAAATTTTGTCCCTTTGAAACATTCAATTTTTATTTTTTAAGTAAAAATAGAGAACCATGAAATTCTATGCTAAGCAATTGCAAGATTGCCTTAGGTACCTAAAAGAAAGGTACCTGCTGTGGTCATACATGACAGCAGAAACCTCCAAGGTTTAACTTGGATGCACTAATTCAGGATACCTGAAGTCCTTGGCAGTCTCCTAACAAGGGGAGTCAGGACTGAGTTAGCAGGAAAGCTCTTGGTCAGTGGGATTCACATTTACATCCCACTTTGGATGATGCCTGATGCTGTGTCTCTATGCCTTGATAAGTTAGAGACAGCAAATAAAGTTTTTGTGGCCTTATAGGATGTCAGGACACCTAACAGTGGTTTATTTAATTAAGTCTTTACTGCCTTTGTGTCTGTGCTTGGCTCAGTAGCAAGAGATAGACTTTCAGACCAGGTCTCTACACATTTCCACTCAAAATGGAGGGAAGGGTGGGTACTCGGCTCGGTACTTGACAGTGTAAATGCAGGGCTGCCTCCAGGTGCTGCTTCATGGCAGCGTGAAGGTGTCCCGCCATAGAGCATTGCCCTTGGTAAAGCTGTGATTTCTGTTAGCCCATTTACTCTGTGTGTGTGTGTGTGTATTTGTGTGTGTGAGAGAGCGGTGCTTTTAAAAATATTTAATAATAAATATTTTGAAAACTTGCTGAAAGGAAGGAACATGGAAAACCTGACTGGATGATTTCAGTGACATGTTACTTTAGAACACTGTACGTGCGCTATACTACAGGCTATTAATTTTTCAATTCTCTCTTTAAGATGAACCTGGTTATATAAAGAGAAACCTTTCCACCCTCCCAGTTGCTGCATGTTGCTGCAGAGGGAAGCATGTTGAGAGCAGCGTGTGATATGTTGGTCCTTGCCTGCTTGAGAGCTGCAGTTGGAACCTCCTCATGAGCAGCTCCCCAAGGCCAGGATGTGAATGATAAATGTATATTTGGCAAACTGATTAGTAGAGCCTTTGCACACTTCCTGGAAAGCTGCCAGATAGAGGAGGAACGGAAATGTAATGGATTGCAAGGGTTGGCTTTTTTTTCTGTTGGTTGGTTGCAAAAAAGCTGAATAAACAGGAGTTGCCTTGAGGTAGGCGAAGTCTCGCTATTTGAAGTCACGCAAGCCTTGCTCTGGCTCAGCTGTATCTTGTTTGCAGTGCTTCCTAGGCTGTTGTTAGTGACACTCAGTGGGGTTGGGGGAGGCTATTCAACTGTATTTAGTTTAGTTTAGTTTTTGTTTAATAATCCCCAGCCTCTTTGGGAGAGGGAGTAGTTACAGCAGATGCCTGAGAAGCCACACACCCACCGGATTAATGGCGAACCTTGGCCGAGCTGCAGCCAGAGCTGCCTGACACACATTTACCAGGGCTGCCACTCCTTGAATTGTGTAATATGTAATCAGCATCAACTAGTTCTGTTTGTGTGCAAAATAATGAGGAGTTACAGCCTCAGTTAAATTTCACTTGATTTAAGGATTTATATTTTGCTGTTTCAAGTACATTTTAAAATAAATGTGTTTTGCAGATCACTGGTTCTCTGCTGTAGAGACCCAGCGTGTTGCATCACTATTTCTTTCTGTTTACAGTGAACTTACTAGGAAATTGTTTAAAAGAAAGTTGTGAAATATTGCAAACCTCCCTCCCTGTCGCCCAGGATAAAGTTAATAAGGTTGATTTGGACAGCTACTGACAACAAAATGAATTTTAGGAGAATGCCACCTGGAATCTTTCATTCTCCAGTTGCCAGCTGGAATGTTTCATTAATGTTAAAAATTCAAAATATTTGAAAAATCACATCCCAGCTCTGAAATTCTGATGTCATTTGCAGACCGGAGATTTAAAAAATAAGAATACGTAGATTCTTTTTATTTTTCTTCTGGTTTCAGAGCTGTTTGGTTATACACAAGCCAGGCAGACAAACTTCTCAGCAGTCAGCATGTGTGAGGTTTTTTTTAAGCATGCTTGTAATGATGTCAGAGCCATAGCTATGGCAATTGGGGGGTGGTGGGGTTGAAATACCAGGACTAAATACTGAGATCTACCTTAACAAGCAAGGGTAACACAGTTTTCTAAAAACAAGTAGTATCTGCTGCTGTCACCTTCCTGTACGTGAGAAACCATCCTCTTCTCCCTTGATTTTTAAATAAAACCATCTACCTTTGAGAAACGGATTTGATAAACACAGCTAGCACCCTCTCTATCAGGCAGCGTTTTATGAAGTAATTAATTCTGTTGCAAGAAGATTTATGTAGGCATTAAATGCTTTGGGTAATCTCTTTTATGTAGTCAGAGACTAAGATAAAAATGTAATAGCGTTGCTATGTTCTGGCAAGCTGATACTTTAAATGTTGCTCTCGTTATTTCCTTCATTTGCCTCTTTGAAATAATATTTTCCCCTTAGTGTTCTGGCTTGCTTCACAGTACCCTGTAACAGCAGAGGCAAGTTTTGATATTCTGTAACCTTTGTTAAAGCACATTGATTGGTTTTTAATTATTAACACTTATTGGACTGTGCATGGTATTTCCACGGCTGATTTCATTGCACAACCTTGTCCAACATTGCCTTTGCTTAGTCTTGGATGTGAAACTGAGTCTGAAAGCAAATACTTTGGCTGAAATTATGGCATCTTTTGGCAGTTATGGGTTACCAGGTGTTTTGCATTATTGTCTTTATCCTTCATAAAATACAACTCTTAGCAGCTCAACAAAGGCTGGACCACACAGGGTCTGCTGGTCAGGGGAGAGGTAAAAAGGTTGAAGGAAAAAAAAAGAGTGGGGGAAGGAGGGATGGGCTGTTTGGAAGCAGCTGTTTTGGCTGCTGTTTCTGCTTTCCTGCTTTGTATTCTGCAGCATCTCCTGTATTTATTACTTTTAATATCGCAGTGGTTTTCACAATTTACTTTGTGTTAGTGTCTAGCAGTCTAAGTTTGAAACCAGCTGTATCTTGAGAGTGAGTGAGTACAGATGAGAATCCTGGTCCCTTTCTCCCTCCCCCAAAGCAGTTTCCTTTCCTGAAAAGTTCCTCCAGATAACTGACCAAAAAGTTGAAATATTACAAAGATGATATCTTGGTCACATCAACAGTCAGCCCTGTGAACTTCCAATCTGCTTGTGAATGTTGTTTTCACATTTGAGATTCTCATAAGGACTCTTCCTGCTTTGCTATAGCATTTATTTTTGCCTGACTTCATACTCTCTTTAGAAACTGCTGCACAGATTAAAAACACGTGGGGGTCCCAGAGCTTGTGTTTTAGCGGAGCAATGCTGAAAGCCAGAGGATCATGTCGGTAAATGCGCTTTTCAAACCTAGTGCCACAAGAAGATTCTTTATCATTCTGAGGTGTGGTTTTTCTTGCACGTCTGCAGAAGAACATCCGTGAGGCTGAGTAACGCATTCTCGTTGTTAAAAATGTGCAATGACAAAAATAAGTGTTCAAAAACTTGGAAGGTCGTGTATACAGCATAACTGAATGCAAAATGTTTAACAGCTGCAAGGTTTGATGTATCAGGGATTTTCCTTGTTAGATGGTTGTAGAAGTACTGTATTTTGTGACTGAAATTATTATTGCAATTTTTTTCCAGGCGACTGGCTGGCAATGACCTTTCTTTTATCCATCCGAAGGCCTTGTCTGGTTTGAAAGAACTCAAAGTTCTGTAAGTAATTGGGTTTTAGAGCTTCATAGCTAGCTGTATGCTTTCTTAGTGCACAGCCTGACTGTTTACTGGTAGGCTGGAAGAAATTTTTTTGCCCTCCCTCCCCCTAAATTATAGTTCTCCTACTCTTGTTTGTTTGTTTTTAATAATTTTTTAACAAAACCTGCTGTAAGTGGTTACGGCGAGCTATGGTGAACTTGACTAAACTGTAATTATTGCATTTAATTAGAACATTTACTTGCTTCTGAAGTATATCTTGAAGCAGAAGAATTGGAGGAAAAATCCTAAAAAGGATACGTAAAGCTTTTTGTTGTTTTCTACCCCTTCAGATTAGTCTGTCAGGTGCCCTGACATTATCAGATATTACCAGTGCTTAGAGATTTTATACATTGTTTGACTTTTGACTTATTCTCTACCAGTGATAGAAATAATTTCTATAGTTTGAGGCTTCTTTAGGTGAAAATGGGTTACTATTAAAAAAAGTTTTTATTTTTCTTTCTGAGATAAGAATTTTCATGTCAACTTTTTTTGCCCATAGCTAAGGACAAAAGGAGCTTTCTGTTGTTTGGGGTTTTAAAAACCTTTATTCAGAAATCGTAGCATTTCTGATGATGTAAATATTTTCAAATGCTAGCAGGGTAATAGTTAATTAATCAGATATTTTTAAAAAATAATGAATTCTGAGGCTGTAAAAAAGAAGAAGCGTAAACACACACTATAAGCAGGGTAAGATTAGGGAACTGCCCATCTGCAATACTACTTAGTATGATATTTTGTAAGATGAATGCAGGCACCAAAACCTAGTAAGATTTATTAAGATGTGAGATCTCTGTTATTTACATGCTCTTTATAAAAGAACTCTTTGTCCCATAAGAGAATTGTTAAAAAAAAAAACCCAACAGTGTAGCTTAATTCAGCTTGGCCCAAAGGTGCTTTGTTGTGAACACACTTTGTAAATTAGATTGTTAGTGTATTGTGTATTGATGTGAATTCAGGAAAACATAGTGGTTTGTGTGTTTTGTAGCACATATAGGGTGATTCTACAAGAAAATATCATCTGTTGTAGCAAACTGGAACTAGTGTTAAGTTGTTCAACTTCAGAGAGTTCCCAAGGGAATTTCAGCCTATTATGTCAGAAGCTTGTTCTCTGCAAATTAATCTCTGTTAATTAATGAGATTAATAAGTTGAAAATAAAACTGAAATGGACCGTTTTCCTGTTTCATTGCCTCTTTTCATTGCCTTTGGGTATCTGGTCTTGATAATTCAACATGCTTTTATGTACACTAGAAATCTGTGAAACCATAACAGGACTGTGGGCTTTTCTGTCACCTCTACTGTTGATAAAGATGATTGTCAAATTCGACTTTATTAATACAGTGGATTTTTACAGGACCCTACAGAACAACCAGCTGAAGACTGTACCTAATGAGGCCATCAGAGGATTAAGCGGCTTGCAGTCCTTGTAAGTTTTCTTAGTTTGCTTTTGTTGTTGGATTGTTCTCTGAGTTCCACTTCCAGTTACTCTTTGTGCACCTCAGCTTCGTTCTGTAGGGCTGTGAAGTGTAATCATGTATGTGTAATAACGTACCTGGAGTTTCTGACAGTGCAACTGCAACCGGAGCAAGGTTTCACAAGTAAAATTCATAAGGAATTTTGTTTGTCTTCTTTGGTGGGGTGACCCAAATGCAAACTCTTTCCAAACGCGAACGCAGGTACAAGATTGGTGTATAAATGCAGTGGCGCTGTAGTTAAACTATTACCCTTCTTGCATGTCCCGAGGTGTTTAAGCAATTTTGAAATGTTGTGCAAAAATGAATGATGCCCAAGTCTTTTGTATCCAGAGGAGGAAAAGGGGTTTCTGGGAAGGAGTATTGCTTGAGACACGCATAGTATTGGTGTTACGGGAAGGTGTTGAAATCTCACAGACAGTTATGAATACCTCAGCCATTATTGCTAGTTGCTCATAAGGTATTTCATACATGTTTATACTATCTCATGGCTTATTATGTTTTATAAAGCATTTTAATCAGACCTTAATAGTTAGTTACAGCTCTCTAGGTGGTAGATGCTTATCACTGTGATGAGGAGGCGGAGGTGGGAAGGGCCTCAACATTTTTCCTCCTTTCTGCTTACCTACAGAGAGAGAGAGAGGGTAGATTATCTCTCCCCCCTGTGCCAAAATTCAGGTTTCTGGTCTAAGATCCTGTTTCTTTCAGTGTTGCATCAGATTATGGATTTTTTGGGGGGGAGGGGGGGAGAATTAGTTTTGAAAAATATCTTTCCAGACTATTGCACAACTTTTGCAAAGGTGCTTTCTGCACTCACTAAGCTTGCATCTTGGCCACTGCCTTCTCATAGCTGCTTGGGTATTCCTGACTTTTCCACCTGAAGAAAGCACAGTAAGCAGCAAATTTAATGTCCACATCACCCTCTTGTTTTAGCATGTGTGTAGAAGAAACAACAACTTGGTGCAAATATTATGCATTGTAATAAAAATCCTTCAAATTGCATGATCTGAGTAGCTCTTTAGTAATTATGAAAAAAAAAAAAGGGGGGGGACCAAAACCAAAAACTCCTTCCTTGCTTCCAGCATTTTTGTGATGCCAAAAAGAGGAACTGCTTTAGTAAATATGTTTGTCTACAAATCATCCATTTAATTTTCAGCGAACATTCTTTTTTCTCTACTTATTTACAGTAATGTTTGTTCTCTAATTAAAGTTTAAAATATTAAATCTCCAATTGCTGGTTTGATGATAATGTTATGTGCAAAAGGGAACAGACAAAATTAGGGGGGAAATAACGAATTTATAAATTAAGTAATGTATATATATATTTTAAAAATTCATATATTTTTAATATTAATGGAGAGAAAATCGTTGCAGCCATTTAACAGAATCAGACATTTTAGCTGTTGAAAAAATAACTATATGATTATGTAATATTGTGTAATGTAATCAGTATAATCTTTTGACCAAAACATTCTTACAATTAAAATATAATAGTAACAATTTAAAGTGTAGTGAAGTTTCCTTTTCTGGGAGCTTCACTGTTTAAGGGCAAATGCTAAACTGTATCAATTTTAGGATGGAGAAAATTGGGTTAATAAGTAGTAGCAAGCTTCTTATTACTTCTATTTCTGAGGAAAACCAAGCTGAGATTTCCAAATAGCTGCTAGAAATATGGTGGGCAGATCCAGTCTGGAAGTCACTGGTGTCAGAACCACAGAATATTCTGACATGGAAGGGACCCACAAGGATCATCCAGTCCAACTCTGAGTGAATGGCCCATACAGGGATCAAACCCATGCTCTTGGTGTTATTAGCACCATGTTCTAACCAACTGAGCTAATCTGAAGCTCAGAAAGATTTTATTATGGGGTTTTTTTCCATCCAGTGATGTGGATCAGGCTTTGGTTTGCTTCTTTCTCTGTTCCTGAGGAGGATACCTGTTTGTATTGCAAGGCCACCATAATTGGTTAGAATGGGCAGGAATTTGAGAATAAACTGGTTTTTTGAGACAAGTGTAGTAACAGATGTGTAAGGCATTTTTGCTGTGCAATGTTTACCTCAACAGAATGCATTTCTGTGATTTTAACAAATTCCGGAAAAACTTTTTTTGTTGCATTACTCATGCATAATTACACTAATTACTCATATCCCCTGGTAATGCAGGTAGCATCTTCTGGCAAAGGAATGTAGGACTGGTCCTCTGAATTTTGTGTCTGAGCATGGAAATGTAAATGTCAGCATGCTGCTTTTTAAAATCTATTAAAAAGAAGAAAAAAGTAAAAAAGGAAAACAGTTATTTATTCCGCTCCCAAAGGAATTTGTGTGGATTCAAAACTCCCAAGTTTTGTGACCTTCTTTGAAAGCAAATTGCAGAATATATTTTAGAAAACCTGTTTCTACCCTTTTAATATATAATCTCCATCCCAAATCTGGAAGTTTAACTGTTATTGAACTGACTCTCTTTTTGCCACTTTTCCATTTTACTCTGAAGTAGGGTTTGGGGGATTTTTTTCTTGGTGAAGACAGAAATTGCTTGCTCATAAAATTTTATAGTATATTGATAATCATTTGATTTGAAACTCCTTTAGAACTGTCTGTTTTCTCCCTTAATGTGCTCCAGTTTTTAGCTCCGTAGGAAGACAGTTGCCACACTGTATGTATGATCAAGTTCAGTAAACATACCTGGGTAGAAAGAAGGACTATGATTATAGGACCTTCATTTCATGATCTCTGATGTTTACATTAGAGCTGGTGAGTAGCTAGCCTGGTTCAGAATAAGAAATGACAGCTCTTTATTTTCCGTTTGCATTGGCTATTTTCTCAGCTCTGGCCTCCAAAAGAGAATTAGAATAGAGTTCTTTTTTTAATGGAGGTGATACTTAGCAAAATTAAAGAGTTTTACCTAGTGGAAACTCACTGTGTAACACCCCAGAGAAGTTTATCTGGCAGGATGAATTCTCGCCCTGCAAGACAGTGTGAGAGGTGGGACCGTGGGACTGCACCTACCAAAGGAGAAGGCACTGGTTGTCCACCTTGCAATGATTTCTTTGGTTACACTGCTTATTCCAAGCTTTGACCCAAAATCTGGGGGTTTGTAAAGTGGGTCTGTAAACTGCAGCGACTTCTAGGGTTGCTCTGATTTTCCCCAGAAATCCAGCTACGTAGGAATTTTTAGTCATACCACAGAATATTCTGGTACAATCCGCAGTGTGTGACAGGTAGTGGAACTGTGCTATTTAAACAAAGATTCTTTGGAAAGGAAAACTATTCCACTTGAATTAAAAAATAAAAAGTCACCCTAATTGCCACCGTGCATTTGCCATCAGACCAGGAGTCATTTTTGAAAGCCTGTCAACAGTTGCTAACATACTGGGCACAGTTTTATTATAATTGCAGTTTGGGAATGACCAAGTTACTGTCCCAGCATGTGTTCACACATGCAGGGAATATTAGAGTGTTCTGCAGCAACAGTTCAAAGCACTGCAGCTTATCTGTTCCGCCAGATTCCCAAATTGTGGGATTTGGGATCATGCCAGTGTGGTAGTCAACTGTGATAGCTCCTGCCTTTCTCGCTGTGTGGGTGTTCACCTGAGCTGCAAGGGTAAGTTTCTTCATGCATGTGGTCAGCAGTCATTTCGTGCTGCACCTGGTGGCAGTTCTGGCTCCCTGAGCAGCCTGGTCTGCTCACAGCCTCTGCTACAGGATCATAACCACTTGTTCAGTCTGTTTTCCTGTCTCAGGAGGCTGGAGCAGGCTTGAGGCAAGATGAAGCAGGAGGTGTGAATGTGCTTCACCGGGATATGACTGTATTTTCTGAGAGTGGGACTCATCTTGGCCCAGGCAGGAAACACGAGGGTTCTGATGTGGAACTGGAAGGAATGAGAGTGGGATCTTGCTTTGCAGGGCAAGGATGTATGGTTAAAACATGGGCACAGAGAATGGAGGCGTATTTCATCCAAGACATAATTTAAAAAAGTGCTGTAGCCCATATCTCCTCCAGCTTTTCATTTCTAGCTTATTTTAGATCAAGTTACATCTGTACTTACCAAAAAAACTAATCAAATCTAGAAACATTCTGCTGGTAATGAAACTGCACATTTTTAAGGTGTTGTTCACGTTGGTGACAATTTCAGGAAGGTAAACCCATAAGCATGTTGAAATGTATCAGAAGGGAAGATCCCTGAATTTGGAGAGGACAGCGCAAACATAGTCTTAGACCAAAAACACACAATTCTGTTCCAATTTTGCTATTTTCTTCTTGAAGATTGTTTTATGGCTTTAGTCATTCTGGATTATAGAGTTGGGAAGGACAAGGGGTATCTGTAAGGGCAGTCATGTCTGGGAGGCTGTGGAAGGTGTTCATCAATAGCAATGACCAGATGAAGTTAAGCATTAAATGGTTTTGTATGTAGGGTGCACCTTTAACGGTGGCAAGTGGTTTTTCCAACTAAGCAGCTTTTAATGGGATGCCTCCAGAGGTTTTCTGGTTCCTGCTTTGCTGTTCTTAAAGGGTTAAAGGGGATCAGATCTCAGGCTGAGTCTGTGTTAAGCTATGGAATTAATCAGAATGAGAAACAAAGAAATTCACACATTTTCTTTTTAAGCCGCAAAACGAATACAAGCTTAAATTTGCTGAATATGGTTTTTTTTTCCCTTGAATGTTTAAAGTATGTATAAGAGCTCTCCTGAACATGTTTGATTGTGCTGAAAAATCTTTAAATATGTAGCAGTTTAAATATACTGCTTCATACACTTCACGTACTTGCTGAATGACAAGAGTCTTATTTTTCTATGCCATGTTCACCTTTAGAAGCTGTCATGGTTTACTTGAAACTGAGGTATGGGTGTTTCTTATGAGCTTCAGGAATTTCTGGGATTTTTGTAGCTTATTTAACTGTCTGGGCTTGCTTAAGGAATTGCTGATGTTTAAATAAAAGCAGGGAATTATTTAGAAATTGAATGATCAGAAAATTAATCGAGATGGTGGAAGTTAAACAGCATGCAGGCAAAGATCAGCTGAATCCTCTATGGGTAATTTGCAGCAAACTTCACGATCTCTGACTAGTACCATCTTGAACATCTAGATGGAAGAAACAGATGTGCTGGCCCATCAGTAGTGGTGATTGAGCTTTGGCAGGGATCATTAGATTCTGAGAGCTGCTGTAAATATGTCTTTGAATAAAGCAAATCCTTGTATTGATGTTCTCAACACCTAATGCACAGAGGGCCACTGCTGGATACAGTGAGCAAACTCTGAGTGTTCTGAAGGGCCTCTGTTAACATGGGGGGTTATTGCCTCCCATTGTAGCAGGATTTCCGAGGTACCAGGCTTATCAGTACTCAACTTCAAAACTTAAAAATCTACATCCACTTCGAGTGATTTCTTTGTGGTTTTTGAAGGAGCACTTTAAAGTTCTTTAATAATCACCATTGAGCAGAAGTGGTTTAACACAAGAGCTGGGAGTGATTTGTCTTTTATCAACATCAGCAGTAAACTCCTGCTATTAGTCCAAGGCTGTTAAAAGTTCCCAGCCAGTGAGGCCTGGAAGACTGCCGTGGTCACAGATGAGAGTAGCATGGCTGGTCCTGGAAGGTTTCACAGGGGGTGCAGGCTGCAGGGCACTTGTCCTAAGCAGTGTGTGTGTGTGTCTGTGTCTGTGTGTGTATAAGTAAAATTTCATTTACATGTGTGTGTTAGACCTGGAACTCTTACGCATTTGAATTGAGATAGTTCATAGTAGTCCTGGTTTCCTTAAAGCAGAGCTAATTGTTTGAAGACCTTTCAGTTGTTATGTCCTTGTTTTAAAGATATATCAGATACTGATGTAAGAACTGCTGAATGTATAGGTTTCTGTCATCCTCCTGCTCTTTTCTTCTTGTGGAGCTGGTATTTGTGTGAGGAGGGAACCTCAAAGGCAGTAAAAGTGAAGATGACAGCTCCCCAAGTGAACTCTGAATTTACAGACTAAAGTGTAAAGGTCTCTCACAAGCCAGTGCCTATAGGGAAGCTGGAATTGGAGTAGCTTTTGAAAGATTAAGGAACTAAGTACGTGCTGCAAGCTCTGATTTAAAGAACATGGTCTTATCTTTAACACTGCAATGGAAAAACACAGTCTTTGTACAAAGTTCAGTCCAAGCAAAGAATATTACTTGGACTTTGTTAGTTATCGTAGCTAGGGAATGTTTCCTCATCCACCTTAAAGAAAAGGTGTGGTCCTTAATTGTTAATATTTTGTGAAAGTTGTCAAATATGTTAGGTTTGCTTTTCAGTTGTTTCACTAAGTGCTTCATTATGTGCATTTTACACTAAATAGAAGCATTTCAGCTGTGTTTTATGCATTCAGCATCATGTGGATAAGTTTTAACTGTTTGGAAAAGAAAAATAGCGTATTAAGCATACTCTAAAGGACATGAAGGAACACAAAAAAAATATGGGTGAGACAGAAATGGCCAAATAAGTTAAAACTCTCTTTCACCCTCCAAACCTCCCTGCTCAATGTCAGTGGGTGGGTGGTGGTGTTCTTTCCCCCCACTCACATCTTCACTGCTCTGGGCAGGACCAAACAACCACAGCAGACTGGATGGCTGCGAAGAGCCATCAGTTTAAGGTGCAGTTGTTACTTGGGTACTCAATCTGCCCATGCTGGGGGACAGAGATCTTGGCAAAGCAAACTAAGAATTCAAGGTCTGGCACCTTCTCCTTGACTGTCTTTTTTCTCCCTGTTTGAGAGTTGTACTCCCTCGTTGCATGCACCCGTCCTTCCCCTGGTTATCTTCTGCTTTAAGGGTAGGGGAGGAGGAGCAGGACTTGGGGCTTCCTTGTGTATTTTTGTTTTCCAGAGTCTGTCAGAAGAAATGGAATTTAGCAAAGAGCCAGTGGAAGTGCAAATGGACTAGACAAGTAGGCACAACGATTGAGGTCTGCCTCTTGAGTATGCTGCTTCTCTTAAAAGAACCCCAAACCAACACCCCTTCCCCCCCCAAAAAAAGAACAAAAACAAAACACAATTTGGGGGGGTGCAGAAGACTCGGATGTGTTTATTCCACTGGGAACTAATTCTTTTGATCTCAGGGAGCTGTATGAATTTAGGAGAGAAGAAAGGTAATTTCTAGTTGCCTTTTTTTTTTTTTTCTGAAGCAGAGCCGCAGGCTTTTTTCCTCTCCCCCTCTCCTTTTTTTTTTTTTTCCCCTTTATTATCATCAGACTTTAATTTCTCTGAAATGATCTAGTGTCAGTGCAGCCTAAGAACATTCAAACAGAATATCATACACACCTGTCAGACCATGGGGCAAATGATAAGGGGATGCCAGTATTAGAACCATAGGAATGAGCTCTTTGATGTACACTTTTAGAGCTAATGGCACCTCACTCTTCTTAAGACAGAGCTTTGACTGCAGACAGTTTTATAAGTTCCCACTTGTATTAGTATATTTGTTGTTTAATTTGATGTATTTTTTTACTTTTTATTAAATGGAAATTCAGCTGCTGACTTTTTTCCCCTAATAACTTGAAATATGTAAACCAAGTGCATCACAACAAACTGTTTTAAGGAAATAGATTAAGTGTGTTAATTCATGATCAAGCTTGTCTTCTGCATTAATTCTTTGTCCTGCTCATCTTCTCCCTTTGAATTCTGCATATCCTTTAAGTGTTGGGATCCAGAACCACTTTCAGTACTGTGACTGTGCCTGGGGACAAGCACAGCACAGTCACTTGGTCCACGCTGCCTGCCCAGAGAGGGATGGGATGAATGGCTGGAGGCAATGACTTCTGAAACTACCAGCTAGACTTTCAAGAGCATGTCTGATCATGGTTTTAGAAACACAGTGAATGATTAATATAACTCCAAACCTGTGCTGATTTGTATCATAATGAGCATCAGTGCTAGTGGAGGAGGGTGTATCTGTTCTGTCTCTCCAGACAGCAGCCGTGGCTGGTACAGCAGTCATTTCAGAACAGTTATGCAAGGTGTGTTCTTCTGTGTTTGCAGTGAAGTCACTGTGTGTGCAGCCAAGTGCTAGGCTGTGTGTTGGCCTAGAGAAGGACAGCCTCTAGGTCAGAGCACAGTCAAGAGTTGCTTGGTGCTCTCAGATCCATTACAGTCCATTTTTATAATCTCGTGGGCTATCACTGCTTTATAAATGTTTTGCTTCTTCCTGGGCCATCCCTTTCATTCTTCTCATTCCTGGGGCTTTTATTAGGGTAATTTTCCACTTTTGTCCCAAACACATCTGGTTACGTGGCATAGAATAGCCAAGTCTGAATTGTTCCCTGTCTGTGTCCTTTGTCCGCCCTGGCTGCCAGTGGTGCTGCCCGAGCAACTGCACTGCTAGTGTAGGGAGATTCAAAAACAGATTGGTTCAGAACATGTTGCATGAGGAAAAACCACGTGTCGTTTGCATGAGAGTTTCAGTTGTCACTGCCAGAGCCCGACCGAGTTGCAGTATCAGGTTTGTCAGTTGTCACAGATCAGGATTCTGGTCTGATGGTAACACCTGTGCCTGCCGTCATGAGGGCTTCACATCTGGAGCATTTTGGCAACCTGGCTTTCCAGGTGTGGAGTTCTTTTGTTTGATGCTTTGAAACCTGAAGCAGAGGTGAAACCCCATAGCTTAGGTAAGCTGGTAACTGTAGCAGTTACACGTGGTTTGATTTGTCTCTGTGAAAGATAGGTAAGTCTCCTTACCTTTGTGTTCCTGTTGCGGTTTAAGAAGGGTGTTCTCCAATACTGTGCTCCCACTGAAACCACACTTCACTCACTCGCTCCTCCCTCCGCTCCCTTCTCCTGCAGTGGGCTGGAGAGGAGAATTGGAGGCACAAAAGGTAAAGATAACAGGTTGAGAGCAGAACAATTTACTGGAAACTACAATAAGACAATAAAACAAACAGAAACAACAACAATATTAATGACAGAGGGTACAAGAAAGAGGGGAATGTTTCACATGGAAACAGCAATAGCCACCTGCTTGCCCCCAGCACTGTGTGGACCTGGAAGGGACCCCTTCTTCCCAGAAGAGACTCCCTTCCTCCTGGCCCCAGCAATGGCATCAGGTGGTACAGAATAACCTCCAGGTGATTTCAGTAAAACTTATATAAGCTTGGGGAGTGGGGGGCGCAGGGGGAAGAGTTATGGGACTTCAAGTGATACTTCTGCTGACCTGTAGTTTGTGAGTTTTTGCTACAGGAATTCTTGCTGTTTCAATGTAGGCGTTTAGATGCCAACCACATTACTGCCATACCAGAAGACAGTTTTGAGGGCCTGGTGCAGCTGCGTCACCTCTGGTTGGATGACAACAGCCTGACAGAAGTTCCCATCTATCCGCTCAGCAATCTGCCCTCTCTGCAGGCCTTAACGCTGGCCCTCAACAAGATTACACACGTTCCTGACTATGCATTTACAAACCTTTCCAGTCTTGTTGTCCTGTGAGTATTTGTATTTCGTGGGTCACTTTGCTTTTCCCCTCGGAAAAGCAGTTTTGATTAATCTGGGTTGACACTGAAAGTGGTTGGTTTGCTACGTTTTAGCTCAGTTATCTCGAAACAGCCTGTACTGCCAACACCATACCACGTGTACTAGAGAACCCGCTGAAGGTTTGCTCAAGACTCTCCCCTAAACAGAAAGTCAAATGGGCTATGGGTAGTGAAATTGATTTATATATTCCTGATATCTCATAGGAATGAATATTTCAAACTAGTGGTTGTCAGAGAAAGCTTTCACAGATACTAAAACAAGAAAAAGTTGTTTTATCTGAAACCTGGTTTTGTGTAGTCTTGAAAATCTCCAAGAAATAATATGAAAAAGTAGTTTGATATATATGTTTAAATCATATATTTATCACACTTCTGGATAGTGAATAAAGAATTAAAATAGCTTGTCTTGACTGCAGGCAATCTATTCTGTTCACATATGAGGATGATATATTTCTGTCTGGAAGTGAAAGACATTCTTTTACGAAATCTACCCCATGCAATATTTTTTTCTAAACCATTTAACTCTCTTGAGTTCATAGAAATATCTGCTAATGTGTTAACTTACAGGAAATCATTCACTTTGGTTTGGTTTTGCTTTTTAGACATCTTCATAATAACAAAATAAAAACTATAGGAAAACACTGTTTTGATGGATTAGACAACCTGGAAACCTTGTAAGTATGTTTCTTAAAATAATTTCTTGTTCAGTGTTTGTCTCGTTCTCAGCTTAATCCAGGTTACCATACTGGTATGATGAAGGTTTTGGAAATCAGGCACTGTGCAACACATGCCACTAACACTTAGGTCCAGCTCAGGTTTTGGAACTGAAGGCTGGTATCAGTGCAGTGCTCCACCAAAACTAATTAACTCTGTTGAGAAGCAGGTAAATATTAGCCTGGGTGAAATGTCACGCTGGATGATGTGGCTCTAATGTTCTTAGCCCTGATCTAGCTGGTGTATCTTTGCATAGCACTCCACTGAGTCAGGTGGATATATCACAAGTGTTTGAGTGGCCCCAGGGGTGACAAGGGACAAATATTTGTTTCTCAGATTTGCTGTAGGATTAAACATATTTAAAATACGTTGCCAAAACTGTTGTGTGACAACAGGAGGTTTCCGAAGGGGCCCCAGTGGGCTGTTTCTCCACTGCTCCTCCTCCTCAACCTCCCGAGTGCCTCATGGGCAAGGAATGGCTTTCAGCTGCTTGGGTTACATTTCCCATTTCCCTTCAGCTCACTCAGTGAATATCTAATAAGTGATATCTCCCTCAGCAGTGCATTTTATTATGCTTAGGAGAACGTTAAACAAATAAAACTAATGAAGGAGGGCAAGGGCAAGGCAGTGACAACCTCTATTAACATGAGGAATTTGGATGAGTCCAGAAATGCTGCTTACTCCATCTTGTCATTGTCTTAGAACCTCAGTTAAGTAGTGAGATTGTGTAAATATGCACAGCTGATGTAAGACTGAAAATGGGGTTTGCTGGTTATAAAGGAATCCCTTTTGCGGGAAAAGAAGGACTGTGACAGGTCCTGACATTACTGCTAGAACAGTGACGTGTTAACTGAGAATTCAGCAGATCCCTGTCACTGATGTGGATTGATTCAGTGTCACTAGACTTCTCTGGGCTTCTAATTTTTTTATTTGTAATTGCTTTTGCTGTGAGGTCTGCTGTTACCTACTGGCTTGTTTACTGTTTGTTTTATAAAAGCTGGATGAAAAATGTTCTTAGTAAGCTAATAAAGAGTAAACATTTGTACTAGGTTTTGATTTTGGGTTTGTTTTGGTTTGGTTTTTTTTAATAATCTTCGAAATCTTAGTTCATTTCCATGTAAATTCTGTTGGAAGAAAAATCTGTGAGGTATTGAAAAATACTGAGCTTTGCCGTAAGGAAATAGTATTTGACTTAATATGAATAATCCTCTGGATAATATTAAATATCTTACCCAAGTTATTAGCTGGTTATAAAGCATGTAAAACATCAGAAGACTAAATCTAAGTTGAAGTTATTCTATGATCTACTTAAAGGTGTTCTGAGAAGTTTTTACTTTCATTGGACTGTCTTAAACAAAAACTGTTTTAACAATTCATGACTACTATTAAAAGTTTTTTATGTTCTCGCTTTGTTTCTTCTAGGGATTTAAATTATAATAACATGGTAGAGTTCCCTGAAGCCATAAAAGCACTCCCAAGTCTAAAGGAGTTGTGAGTATTACTTATTCTCCCTTTTTACTGGTTTTCTTTCTCCTTTCCATAAATAAAAAAAGAAAAATTCCTGGATTTAAGAGTGTTTGTTTCATTATGCAGCAGCCTAAATCAGTTTAAGTTATGCTAAATGAAGCTATAATTAAAGGAAAATATAATCATCATCTGGAGAGGGAATGCGTTGAAAATTATTTTGGAGTTACATAAGCAAGCAATTTATTCAGGAGAACCATTAGCATAGATCTTAATCACAAGCTGGTTTTGGCCTCCAGTAGCAGAATTAAGTATTCATTGATCATACATATTTTCTTTGTCCCCTCCTTAAGAGAGGAGTAAGAAAAGTGAAAGTACAGCATCATTTTTGGACAGAATAATTTCTTTCTAATGAAATATTTTCAGTTTAGCTGATGTGCAGTGGACAGAAATCATACCTTTAAAGTTATTCCTACAGTTTAACTTATTCCTCTTTCATTGCAATCTTGGTTTTGGCAGGATTGGGAATTGAGTAGATGTGAAGAAAATGACTCTTGGTTGAATCTGCTGGCAGTGTATTTTTAAATGTTGATTTTCTGCTTTGCTAATATCTTTAGGGGATTTCACAGTAACTACATTTCCATAATTCCTGATGGTGCATTTGCAGGAAACCCCCTTCTAAGAACGATGTAAGTAATTTTCATGCATCTATTTTTAGCTGTTAGCAGACAGTGACTCTAAGAACAACCATTGAAACATGTTTTTCATTTCCCAGACATTTGTATGATAATCCTTTGTCTTTTGTGGGGAACTCAGCATTTCAGAATCTGTCAGATCTGCATTCCTTGTAAGTACTCTCTTGACAATATAGTACAATAAAGGGGTATGAAATGTGGTGGCTGAGAACTCAAAATAAATAAATTTTCTGACTCCCTCTTATCTTACAATTTTGTTGCAGTAAGTTTTAACAACATTGTTATTGTTGGGAATACCAGTTTCTTAAGAAGCTCTAGTAAATATGCTCTACAAACTTTTTTTTTATTACCTTTCATAAGGCACATAACCCCAGGCCAAATACTCAGGTTCATACTTAAACAAACTGGAATATGTCCTCAGTGGTTTTTTGAGCAGGGATGCACATTGTGAGAATGTTTTGCAGGTTAGTGCATGCATGCCCTCAAAAGATATCAGTGCTGGGGGTGACAAATAAGCAAAATGGAGTGAAACTTTGAACTATAAACTATACTTTTCATATGTGTATTGATAACACTCTTTCCAGTTTGATCAGTTCCAGTTGTTTCCTCGTGGAGGATTAATTTATCAAACAAAGAAACAGTATAAAAAGCAGTTAAAAAACATCTTTCACACACTATTCAAGTGTAAAATTTAAATAAAAGCAGTGAGAGTGTTAGAATGTCTCCTTACCTGATAAGAAGATTGAATGCCACAATTCAATTTCATAACAGTTTACAGCTAATTTCCATGGGGATTTTTTTTTCTCTTAGGGTCATTCGGGGTGCCAGCATGGTGCAGTGGTTTCCTAATTTGACAGGAACCATAAACCTGGAGAGCTTGTAAGTATCTTCAGCAGAAATAAATTCCGGTAATTTCTTGGGCTTGCCCCCTGTGAAGTAATTGAAATACAATAAGTGGATCTGGAGAGCAACTGCATATAGTCCTCTTCCTGTCAGTAGATGTAATGATACAGTTTTTCTCATTGTCACACCTGGGTGCCTCTTGACTTTTTTTTTTTTTTTTTTAGTAGTGTAAGCTGATAAAGGCCTGTGAAAAGGCCATTGGTACTAACCCCCTCTCACAGAACTGAAAAAGAGAAAAGTTGTCCTCTTTCCAAAAAAACCAAACAAAAAATTATGCTGGGTGAACCTAGCACCCTGATAGCTGAGACACCATCCTTATTCTGCTGTTGTATATGCTTGTTATGCCATCTGCCATCAACAATACAAGCATTTAGATATGTGGCTTTGTTGATGGTTTGGGTTTTTTTCCCACAGAACCCTAACAGGGACCAAGATAAACAGCATTCCTGTTAATCTATGCCAGGAGCAAAAGGTGCTTCGAACTTTGTAAGTAGCCTCTCTTTTCATCTGCTTCAGAATGCTTTGAAAGAAACTTAAATCTAATGTAAAGCAAAAGCATTGCTTTGAATCCTAATAGTTCTGTCCAAGTTGGAAATTCTGGTTTCTTGACTCTTCATATCAAGACGTTTGGCAGAGTTGATGTAATGCCTTAGACTCCCTAAATGGAGTCCCCTTTGTAGGGATACGCTGTATTTCTTTCACATGTTATAAGGGATATGTCAGATGGTGCTGCAGAGAAGAGTCTTTGCATCTTCAAATTCACTCTGCCACCATTCATCCTTAACACAGCCGTAGTCATCTACATTCAGAGGTTAAGGAAGAGTTTTAGTTATAGTGCTTTGACTTTTTGTGTCCAGGAACACAGGACAGAGCATCAGGAACTAAAAGAAATGGAGATGAAGATTAGGAAGAAAATTGCAGTACAAAGTTCAGACAGAAAAAGCAGTAAGGATGTGTTAAAATTAATGCAAAAACCCCCAAACTGGTAACTGAAGCCATCAGGACAGCAGGGACAAACCATGTGTGCGAAGGATGCGTGCAGGAAAATGTGGAACAAAAGCAAATCTTGAAAAAGGGAGGAGAAAAAGTGGGCTGTGTTTTATAGAAGAAAAAATGGGGAGAAGGAGTGATAGGGTAGGATTTATTTTCAAACGGCAGTTTAACTTTTGAATGGAGATTTTAAGATTATTAGCTTGTTTCTAGGGGTTTGTTTTTTGTGCTGCATAGTTGCAGAGTACATTCTGAGCTTTCCTAGCTCGCTTAAGGAGGTACCAACACACTACATCAAAACTGGCACCAAATTCCTGCATTACATACAATTTATCCGTTGTATTTTGAAAAAGCAGGTTATCAATAAGCTTTTTTATATTACAACTTTCAGAATTCAGGGAACTTGTACAGTATGTTTTTAGGGTATGCATATACCCAGATAACCACGTGGGGTTCCCTTTGTGATTTTCTCTGAACTGCCCTTAGTTTTTCCACAGAATGTTACTAACAGGAAGATTTTTCTGTGAGTTTATGTAATAGTTGCCAGTGAAGGGATGTTTCAAGTAGAAAGGAGTTGAACTTAAACATCTTTCTCCTATTTTCTGTTTTGAAGGGACTTGTCTTATAACAATATAAAGGACCTCCCAAGTTTTAAGGGCTGCAACTCCTTGGAAGAAATGTAAGTAGAAATAACTGTTGTTTATCTTTATTAACTCCTTATTATGCTGAGTCCACATCCCCAGAAACTTTTTTGCTTCACGTTTGATCATAAGTTTCTAAAATTAAGGACAGAGATATGACCACCTTCTGTGAGGAGTGGAGTGTGCTGGACAGAGAATTCAACCACGTGTGTTTTCCTCAACTAGCTAATGTTTAATTATCCCTGTGGCACAAAAGAAATGAAAGACACACCTCAATCCCACGTTTCAGAGCACTATTGCTGTGCACATAAATGGAATGAGCATTTATGTCTTTTCCTTCCTGCCTGTTCTCTCCCACTCTTCAGTTCCCTCCAGCCATCAGCTCGTGCTTGTGTAAAATGAGTGTTTTCTTCTGGTCCCTGTAAGACACATTTAAAGCCCATCTTTGTTTTTCCTTACTTCATTGCTTTAAATCTGTTAAAGCTTAATTGACAGACCCTACACAATTTTTCCACCTATTCTTACTTCTTCTCTTACTTGCATTTCTGCCTCTCAAGTTTCTTTCCTCTTTGAGTGGGGCTAGCAGGGACTTTTGTTATACTGTTGACATCTCCAGACTCATTCCCATTGTTCATTGTAAAGGGAGCTAGTGAAGTGGAATTAAAACTTTCTCGCTAGCTTTTGAGGCATTTATCAATATTTTCCTTTCATAAATCTGCATTTTGGAAAATGGAAGTGTACCCGTGGTTAAAATATGCCTAAAAACTTCCTGCAGAATGGAGTAGAGTTGTTTTAAATCTTAGTGTGACTCTTCAACATTTACAAATTGTTATTTTTAGCTTGTAAGTAATTCAGTCCACACTTAACAGTCCTTTCTAAATTAAATGAGTTGTGCATTGGGCAAAGGTGCCACGAAAATGCTTCATGGTTGTATTAATGTAGCTAATGCAAAATACTTAAACAGTCTGCCCACAAGGGGAAATGAGAAAAACCCTGCCATTGATAAGACTAAATGCATGTATTAGCAGGTACCAAACTCTCCCTTGGTTTGAAGTCAGTTAACTAATTAGCCAGTTAGCTAATGAAGTTCTGTTTCTGCTTCTTCCCTTTGCAGTTCCTTACAACATAATCAAATACATGAAATTGCAGAGGACACCTTTCAAGGCCTGTCCTCCCTTCGTGTCCTGTAAGTGTACATAGCTGCAGTGCTGAGTAAAACAAGATCATGGTTTTGATTCCCATGTAAACTGATGTCAGGGTTTGGTGCTATAAATTTGATTGATGGCAAAAGGCCAGGTATGCTGGATCCTAAGGTAAAGTAAACCAAGTACAGGAGATACTAGCAGCAGCCCGTTTCAGGCCCATCCCTTCTGCTATCTTATTTTTTTCTAGCCTATATTTTTTTATATATGGAGACTGAAAATGAGATTTTTTTTTTTTTCAGTGCTCCACTATTTTGCATTATAACTGTATCATTCCATTATATAGTATTTATTGGTGAGATGCTGTCTGTTTTCCCCAGGAGGAGCAGATCAGTAAACAAAATTATACTCTCCCCTTACATCTCTAGGTATATGAAGATTATATGAGAAACATTTTAAAATATCAGGGGAAAAAAAAATCCACAAATTGACAGGTATTTTAAAAAAAATAAGTCATGGTGGCCCAGCAGAAGCTGGAGCTGGATTTTGACATCCAAAAAAGCAGATGCTCTTCTGCCTGTTCTTTGGTTGTCTTCCCCCACCTCTGCCAGTGTGTCCTGCTAGAGGTGCAGTTGTCACCAGAGTGGTCATCCTGACACCTTTGTGCCGGGAATTGGTGGTGCCAGAGCCAGCCTCTGCCTTGGGAGCACAGGCTGTGCTCCTAGCAGCAGAAAGGAAGGGAAAGGGAGCTGGAGTGGGAGGTGGATTCTGCTTTGGGGATGAGGTGAAGCAGGATACAGCTGCCTTACCAAGGGATTTGGCTGCTGCTGCACCTGGCTGACTGGGAAGAGAGGGGAAATGATCTGCTGTTTTGACAAAGACATGATGTATATGTTACCTTTTAGCTTTTTTTCTCAGTACAGTGGATGTTACAAAGATTTGGTGAAACAGCTAAAATAATCTCCTTTGGCATTCATTGCAGGGACCTCAGTAGAAATCGGATTCGTCAGATCCACAAGGAAGCTTTTATCTCTGTTGGAGCACTTGTTAACCTGTAAGTAGGCTATTTGTGCAGTCACCTCCTCTCTCTATTATAAAACTGCTGAGATAGTAAATATTTTTAGCTTAAAACTGATATATGCCCATCATTTAATATCTGTAAATCGGGAAGCCTCTTGCTAGCTGAGTAGATGCAGGGCACACTTCTTTAGAGTGCCGGCTGCACTGACAGGTATGTGCCAGACCCCAGCTTTCTATGAGACTTTAAAAGTCCTTCCTACTTCAGTGAAGTGTATGCTGTAGGATCTTCAAACTTACTTACTTTGTAACACTGTCTTAATATTCACATTCCAGAGACCTGAGTTTCAATGAACTCACTTCAGTTCCAACTGAAGGACTGAGTGGACTGAACCAGCTTAAACTCACAGGCAATTCTGAGCTGAAAGAAGCTTTGGCAGCAAAGAACTTCGCAAAGCTCCGGTAGGTTGGTAAATAACACCACAGAGTGCCTCGTTTATTCTCACAGCAACAAGCAATGTGACAATAAGTGAGGCCGGCTTAAACAGTACCCATGACAAATGATCAGGCCCTTTGCCGAGTCCTGTAGTGCCTCAGTGTTGGTATACATAAAAGGGCATCTGACTCTGCTGGTACAAGAAGCCACTTGCAGACAATTTTCTTGGTATCTTCTATTTTTCCCCCACCACTTTCCAGGAGGACACCATCTCACTTGGGTGGAGTGGTTTGGGTGGGTTTCCATTTGTTATTGAGCTGAGCACATCTGTCTTTTACTGTGAAAAATGGGAGCAGATGGGCAGGTGTCTCATTCCATAATTGCCATGCTTTATATACACCCTATTTATTATCGGAGGCAAATGAGAAGAGTAACAGTAATCACTCATATGGAAACTTTTAACTGATTTCTGTGGGAGGTGGATCAGACAGCGATGAACTGCTTTCCGTTCTCAAAGAGCTTTCTGCACGTTAAGAAGAAGCAGTTAAAAATTATTTCCCACGCTGTCTGGTGGAAAAAGTGGAGATGAAGCTACTGTTAATTTGTGTAAGACCAGCAAAGGAATCCATGTCACTTTTAGACTCAGGCTTCAGCAGCATTGTGGAAACAGCAGATTACTGGTTTTTAGGTTTTGATCTGTGTTTGAGAATTCATGCTTTCTGGGATTCTTTAGACTGACGTTCCTCCTAAATGTTTGCAAGAAGAGAATTCAGGAACAATACTGCAGATGGTTGATAATGTAGTCTTGAGTCAGAAAAATTAGCTTCTGGTCTGCTATTACTTCATTGCTTATGTGGATTTTTTCGAACTCTGTGCAGATATACTTCTCTGCCAGAATAATAGTACGAACCATTTCTGCCCAACACATATGAAAAAAATTAGAAATCTTATTTCGGTACCACAAGAGTGAGAAGAAAAGATGTAACTTAAAAGCTTGTAGTCATCTGGGAATTAACTTTCAAAACAGTTACTCTTTAATAAGCGTGCTTAATTAGTTTTCAGTTTAACTTGTACAGCAACGCCACAAACACTGATCAGAATTTGGTTTGTATATGGAATAGAATGAATAGTAGAGAGCTAAACACAGTACCATTTTCTCTGTGCTTCTCACAGCAGGCAAGATATACACATCACCTGTCCTTTATCTCAGTGCAAGAATTGGTCAGAAATGGTTACTCCTGCTCCAAATCGAAGTAGTTTTTTATTAGCAACTGTGACAAAAAGAAACTTTAAGTTTAGCACTGAAGTGTGCTCTCTAAATATTTTTAATAGATGGTAATCTTAACTTTGGTTACAAATGCTTACCAGTCTTCGTTGTTCTGCCTGTATTTCAGGTCACTCTCTGTACCATATGCTTACCAGTGCTGTGCATTTTGGGGTTGTGATTCTTATTTAAACTCTCATGCTGAAGATTCCAGTCACCAAGATCAAGGTGCCTTGATGGATCGTGAGAAGGGTAAATGTCTCATCGTACTTAACCAGCGCTATTGTTTTGTGCCAGACTCGAATAACAGCATATGTTGTCTTTGAATAAGGGAGCATGAAAAATGTAAATCTTTATAGGGCTACAAAAGCTGAAAGTGCTTAGCAATTGCTTACGAATCAGCAGTGCTGTGTTCCTTCTAAATATGTGGAAAGGTATTTGTCGAACACTGTGAGACTTGCCTGTATGGGGAAAAAAAAGTCAATTTTTTAAAAAGAAGCAGTACTTGCAGTTTGAATTTGTCGTGGTTTTATCATTCTCAGTATTTCAACCTTCCTATTCAGACAGGGCTTGTCCCTTCCACTGTCTGTTTTAGAGTTCTGGTGATCAAAGATGTTGCTTTGTTATAAAGCATTGTGAGTACCTGGTCAGGCCGTAGTAACTCAAACTGCTGCAGCCTTTTCTTCACTGAGCTTTCGACCTTATGTGGTAAACCAGAGCAGCTCCACTTGTTAAAGGCTGGAGTGCTGGTGAACTGTGAGGTCTTTGATCCCTCAAAAGATTGCTCCCATCCTAGGCAGCTTCACTGCATTTCACTTTTATTTTCTTTCTACAACTAACACGGTTTTTCGCTTTTACAGCTGATGTTCTGAGAAATGAGGAAAATGAGGAACTGGGACAGACTATTATTCACTGTACACCAGCAACAGGTAAATGCTATAATGTGCTTTAGCCACACTATGAACTTCAGGCATGGTGTTACGCAAAGAGCTGGCTGCAGAATTACATGTTTTATTCCTGGTAGTCATTCTGTACACAGAAGGTTAATTTATACAATGCTTTGGGTGAAACGTCACTTGATGTCAGTTTTGGATGGGCAATCACAAAGATTTGACCGAGCTTTAGACACATAGCACTTTATTGGAGAACTGTGCTAGAAAAAATGCTGGAGTTTCTTTCCGTAAGAACAATCAAGACTGTAATACTCTTATTTGGAGTCTTTCTATTTAATACACTGTGCCCCCTAATTCTGCTTTATTTTTGCCAGGGCAATGTCTGTGGAGCAGACTGTATGAATGCTCACCTGTTTCGGTGGCAGTTCAGCCTGTGCTTTAAAAGCTTGACTCAGACTGCTGTCATTGGTGGCTTTAAGGAAGCTTGATGTCTTTGCAGGAGAGGGGATGAGGAACACTCACATGATCTGTCCCCAGCCCTGCTGTAGCTGCATTAAGTGAGAGCAGAGGGCTGTTACACATAGCTGGAGCAGGCAGTAGCATCTTGAACTGCTAGAGACACTTGTGCAATGAATAGTCTTATTAGCATACCAGAACTACCAATTCAGGCTTGAACTCCGTGAGTGTTGAAAGTCTTTGATTTTGCAATGAATATTTCCATTCTGCGCAGCTTTTTTCTGCTCTTCTGCTTCTCTTTCTCAAACTGCAAATTTCCGTACATGGTTCCACTCAGCTCCTAAAGCAATTACGGTGGTGCTTCCTTGCCTTTGCCACAGCCACTCCAGAGGATTCCTTCCATACGTCTTGTACGCTCTTGTTTGCACAGAAAGGAACACATAGATGGGGGAAACAGTATGCTTCCAGTAAAGTTACTTCTGGATGAGCAGGAGTTATCCAAGTCTTATTTCATTCTCTTCTCTTAACTGGTATTTTACAGTATGAAAATCTGTTCATTCTCCATCTTTTGGGCTAGCTCCAGCTTTAGTATCCCGAATATCACAAGGATTTCTTGATCACAGCCAGAAAGAACTGTGGTCAGACAGTCCAATATATTATTAATGTAATTGTACACAATCTGAGAGTTAATTTGTTAATACTGCTTATTTGCTTTTGATCTCCTGTTCGCAGAATGAGAATTCAGATGGTGTGTTACATGGGTTAAATCTTTGAAGTCTTCAGCTCTTTCTTTTTGCCCATGCCAGAAATGCTGTAGTAGATCTAAAAGGAATGAAGAGCTTGTTTTACAAGTTCAAAATTTGCCTTGTTTTTCACCAGTCCCTCCCATACTAACAAGTTTGTGTGCCATGTTGTCATCTGGTCATAAGTAAGATACTCCACCCACCATGTAAGTTCTGAATCACTGCTCAACTCGTAGATCCACCTTTCACTTTGCCTAATGGCAGGAATAGATTGCTGAACAGTGGTGTTCGAGTAGCTCAGGCACTCTGAAAGATGTGAAACTCATCCTTCCGAGCATCTATTTTTCCCCTCCTCCCACATGGGCTGGAAATATCAGTGAGAGAGGTTCAGCTCTTCTAACTGTTACTTAAAATCAGTAGGATTTGCCTATGGAATAAATAGCAATTAGCAGGGTAAGCAATAGTAGTGACCTTTTCTCCTTGCCTTGCCTCCTATTATTTTGCTTGTTGGGCTTTTTTTACTGTTTAAGCATTTTTAAGTGGTGAAAGAAGAAGAAGAAAATCATTTTCCCATATGTCTTTCCAAGCTCACAGTGCATTTCAGTGACAGGGATGGAGGACAGGGCTTGTGGTAAATTCCTGTTCTTATTGAAGCTGATTAAATTGAACTTGTCGGCTGTTTTACAGATGTTTCCTTGTGACCAAAAGTTACTCCAGAAGGCATGTTTTGTGAATCACTTTTTGAGAGAACATGTTCCTTCTAAAAAATCCCTTCCCCTTAACAAGTGGGTTGTGAACATTTGCTTTTACATTTTTGTCAACCTTTTTTTATGATGTATAAAATCTAAATAAAAATAAAAAAGTATTTAGGTGGCACTAATAAAAGCTATTTTGAGTAGCTAAAAGGTAATTAAGTTTGTTTAGCTAGCTTGTTTATACAAAGTGTTCTCAAGTGACCATTCACTGTGGTAATTATTATTTCAGGCATAATTAATTAGTAAATAACTTCAACAGAGTAGTTTACTTTCAACTGACCTATTTAGCAGTTCAGCTGTGCACTCTATTCATGAATTAATGAGTGCTCTTGTAATACCTTTTCAAAATCTTGCTTGTTAAGGCAGAATTTTTTCCTAAATTGGTTGTCTTTCTCTTTGTTTTTTGTTTTCTTCTAGGTGCCTTTAAGCCTTGTGAATATTTATTGGGCAGCTGGATGATTCGACTTACTGTCTGGTTTATTTTTTTGGTTGCTTTGTTCTTCAACCTGCTTGTCATGTTAACAATATTTGCATCCTGTACTACATTGCCATCTTCCAAGCTGTTTATAAGCCTGATTTCTGTCTCTAACTTATTCATGGGAGTCTATACTGGTATTTTAACTTTCTTGGATGCTGTCTCTTGGGGAAGATTTGCTGAATTTGGCATATGGTGGGAGACTGGCAGTGGTTGCAAAATTGCTGGGTTTCTTGCAGTCTTTTCATCAGAAAGTGCCATTTTTTTCCTGATGTTGGCAGCTGTTGAACGGAGCTTCTCTGCGAAGGAGTTCATTAAAAAGGGGAAAAGCAATCGCCAAAAACAATTTCAAATTGCAGCAGTTTTTGCTTTCCTGTGTGCCGTGGTAGCAGGATGCTTACCACTTTTTTATAACGCCGAGTACTCGGCATCCCCCCTTTGCTTGCCCTTCCCCACTGGAGAAACGCCTTCACTAGGTTTCACAGTAACTTTAGTGCTCCTGAACTCGTTAGCGTTTTTGCTAATGGCTGTTATCTACACTAAACTGTATTGCAACTTGGAAAAAGAGGATCTCTCCGAAAACTCCCAGTCCAGCACGATTAAGCATGTCGCTTGGCTAATCTTCACGAACTGCATCTTTTTCTGCCCTGTTGCGTTTTTCTCGTTTGCGCCGTTGATCACTGCGATCTCTATCAGCCCTGAAATCATGAAGTCTGTTACTCTGATATTTTTCCCGCTGCCTGCTTGCCTGAACCCGGTCCTGTACGTGTTCTTCAACCCAAAGTTCAAAGAAGACTGGAAGTTGCTCAGGCGGCACCTGACCAGGAAGAGCGGAGCGGTAGCGATTGCCGTCAATGCCCAAGGGGGCTGCACGACGCAGGATTTTTACTACGACTGCGGCGTTTACAGCCACTTGCAGGGCAACGTCGCCGTGTGCGAGTGTTGCGAGTCGCTCCTCTTATCCAAGCCCGTGCCCTGTAAACATTTAATAAAGTCTCAGAGCTGCCCCACGCTGGCAGTGGTGCCTTGCCAAAGGCCGGATGGCTACTGGTCGGACTGCGGCACCCAGTCGGCCCACTCGGACTACGCGGACGAGGACGACTCCTTCGTGTCGGACAGCTCAGACCAAGTGCAGGCCTGTGGCCGTGCGTGTTTCTACCAAAGCCGAGGGTTCCCTTTGGTTCGTTATGCCTACAACATACCAAGAATTAAAGACTGAAACGGCTTTCTGCCATCAGCTGTTCCAGTAAAGAGGTATAATGCTTTGCAGACTGTTGCCTGTTTTGACCTTTCAAGCAGGAAGCACTTTTGTAATCATTGTTTAGTGTCATTTGTAAAGAAGGGAAGCGGGCAGTAACTTCTTGAGCCATACATTTAAAAAAAAATTTTAAACAAATAAACCAGTTGCCCTGACTGTAAATAATTGGTAAACCAAATTTGTTACCCGATATTTTTACTCTTTCCACGCAATAGTGGTTTCTTTTATACAGTTTTTACATGCTAATGGTGTGTTTCCACATTGTACTCCAGTTGTACTTTGCTTCTGCTGTTGGCGAGGTAAGTTCTGTTGATTTCTCTCCCACCTCCCCCTCCCCCGCCAAAGCACAATATAAAGGACAGCTGTTTGATACTCTAGAAATTATTTTTAAATGTAACTTTTCTATAATTAAGCAAAAAAATCTCTTGCTAGCTTTGTATAGTGTATTCAGCATTGAATCTCAGGATGAATTTTATTGCAGGGCCAAAAAAGGGATTTATTCTCCCATACGTAACTGTGACAGCAATATAGGAATACTATGTTTGTTTTGTATTTTAAGCCAATATTCAGTTTTAAAAAAAAAAAGGGGGTTGTTGCAGTAAAGGACTTGTAATCCAAAATATTCTATAGACTAGGGGAATAAGAATATTAAGTTGTCAGGAATAGTAGGGTTGAACACGTTTTTCCAGCGATGATGCATTACTTCAGGTGAACCACAGCAAGTTTCTTCAGTATTATGCAGTCAAGTCATACCATTGGAAGGAATGTTGATGTGTCAGGGGGTGTTAGCAGTGCTGTCAGTGTACACAGCTCATGTCTTTGCGGAAAGACTGACTAATGCTCTGCAGCCTGTTGAATGTTACGGCACTCCAGGGATACTTATGGATAGACTGAGCAAACGGAGGGAAAATGCAAAGCAGTTTGGCAACAAAGAAAAGCATTTTTCCAGTTATTTTACTGAGGGGTGAAGTACACTCTGTGAAGTCACTGATTTTCACATGAATCAGTGCAATCTTTTTAAACCATTAAAGTCCTGAGACCCAAATGATTTAAGTACAATCAGTGATCCATTTTTTTCTATATTTAGTTTGAAATCTGATGGATATAAAGTTATGAATGCATGATTAAGTATTTATGTATGTTTCTTGAGCAATACGCTAAATCAAGAGCAAATCCACTGCCGTCCCAGTCACTCTGGAGACATTCTCGTTAAGAATTAAAGCTAGATTGCTGTTTTGAGAATTAAACTGTATATACTGTTCATACAATGAATTTTTATCTTTGTATTGTAAGTTATTTGATAGAACCCATGATGGAAAATGTGGCTTCAGTTCATTTTGTTAATTAAAGCTACCTCCTAAACAATAGTGGCTGCCAGTAGCAGAGTGTTTAAAATGTGGTTTATATACTTTTTGCATTGTAAATAGATGTGGTTGTATATTGTCACTGTAATAAAAACAGAATCCTTGTATATCAAAATCATGTAGTTTGTACAAAGTATGGGAGGATTATTTACTGTATGCTGTTAATTTTGTAAGCCAAAATATTCACGTGTAAAAAGGGAAGAAAACCAACCCAGAGTTGTTAATTCTTATATTCACACTCATGAATATTACATCTGCAATTAGCATGGAATGTTACACTGAAAGCAAATAAAGGGTACATGAATATTGATTGTTATTTATCTCTGTTTTTCTAAAGTCAATGCTGAAAATGGTGCACATGTAGAATTACTGAGCGTAAATAATGTGTCATCTGCTCTCAGCTGCATGTGGTGAGTTCAGGAAAGAACTGCCAGAAAAATAAGAAAGTTGCCAATTTACATGTGGATTTATGATCTCTGACTAATGCTGAATCTTGGCATTCAAAAGATTAAAACCTTCAGCGAGGGGTTTGTCCTCTTACAAAGCAATCTCTTGGCTAAAGATGTTATGTATTGTGTTTGAGTTAAAATGTTTTTAGTATGGCTTGGATAATCATACAGATTATAATTTTCATATTGGTACTTTTTTTTATGTTGAGAGTTGGGGAGGATTTTTGAGCTATCATTTTGTAAGAGTCACAGTCTGTCCCACATTCCCCCTGTTGGCCAACCTGTCAAAGGTGCCAGGAATGCTTCTCGAAAAGGACTGTAACTGTCAGCTGCCATTTATAATCGGGAGAGAAGGAAATCCAAGCATCAAGCTTCCGGAAAGCCAGTTGTATTTTCAAACAATGTTGAGAATGGATTTATTTCCTCTGTGTTTTACAAATGATTCTTCACTGAAATGCTATTAAAAAGGCCAGATGTGATCCATTTGAAGCTCCAGTACTTCATTTTACATCACTATGTTTGTGGGGTTCGGTTATGCTAGTGGTTAACCCTTCCTGCCGTCAGCCCGGTGTTTTCCAGCACACACAGGTTCTGTCTGCTGATGGTAGAGGTGAAAGAATACAGGCAGCAGCCACTAAAACCAGCCCACCAAGAAGCAGCACTGCCAAACTTGCCTCTCTCACCATGACCACGTGCCTGAACACCCACGGATGATCACACAAGGAGGATCCGGACAAATCCAGCTGCCAGGTACTTCATGCCACCTTTGTTGTGTCTTTGCTGGTCGAGCGGATCTCGGGCTAGGGCACAGTGGAATGTTCAGATGTTCACATCCACTGAGAATTCGCTCCTGCTCCAAAAGCAGTATCAAATGTATGGACAACTTGCCTTAAAGCGGTGTTGTGTTAGCTATCTGTGGGATTTTTGTTACCCATGTGCCAGTGGCTTTTTGAGGTATCCCCCCAGCAGCCTCCTCTTCAGCTGGGCAAAGCTCCCTCATTTCAGTTTTGAGGCTCAAATAAGAGAAACCTCACGTTACACCCTTCTGGAGGTCCGCAGAAAATAAATCCTCCAATTTTCTAGAGCCTAAAGCAGTGGCAGTGTCACATACCTTGCTTCTAGACCTCTCTAAACAAACTGTCCTACTGAACTCTAGTGCTGGATTTAGCAGTCAAAAAGGATTTGCTGTTGACTGTAAATAAAAAAAATTAGGGCAAGGAGAGAGCATTTTTTTGTTGTTGTTTTTCTTCCTCATCTGCTGTTGTGAGGAAGCAGCTTTTTGCAGGGAGACAGTCACAAATATTTTTGCCAAAGGTATTCCCTACCTTTCCCCCGTTAAGAGTAATTCCTTACAGATGGCTATTAGCCTGCTCTGTGGCAGCATGCTGGGGAAGTTGAGTATTTTCATTCTCTTACAAAAATAATGCATCTGCTTTGCAGCTTTTTTGTCTAGATGACTTTTGCCTCTTTTCATTTCTTTCCAGTGGAATTTCCTGTGTTTATTCATAAATTTACTCAGAAATTTCAAACTTACACAAAAGAGATCTCAGTAATTCTTTTTGCTTTGGCTACTATTTTTAAACCTTCAGTTTTAATTTACAGGGTAATATTTTTTAATTAAAAGCTCAATGCAGAGTTTGTTTCATACGTACTCTCAGTAAGTTTTAATTACATAAATGCTTTTGATCTTTTACTGCTAGCATAAGTTTTTCAGCAGGAGACTTTTTTAATATTACTTTTCACGTATTGTACTGTAGAGTCTGATTTAGCCCTAGATGTCAGCTGAAGATGATTCAATAAATAAGGAAATGAAATCTGAAATGAGGTAATACATCACAAATTGCTGTTTTCTGTACTGTTGTGTACTCTATGAACTTGGAGGGTGAATGGACTCATGTGTTACCTTCATGGCACTCCAGTAGTATAAAATATCATCGTTTAGGTTTTACTTAAGGAATACTAGTTCGTGGTCACTGTGGTGTTTGATTACAGGGAAATTATTTCAATTTGAGGGAAACAGAATATGAAGTGGTCTCACTGGTTTCCAGTAACAAAAGCATAACCCGTGTCTTGAAAATTTCAGCCCAAAAATGAGCAAGTTAATCTGTTACTGTCTGATGCTTTGTGCAGAAGAGTAAACTAGCTAAAGAAGTGAAGGCTGGTCAAAAGCAGGAGAGCTGTGATCTTCAACTCACATAAAACAGCTAGGTTGAGTGGGAATCCTGCTGGTGATTTAAAAGGGTTTGATTTTAAAATAACAAGAGAAAATTTCTCACCTCAAGGCCCTGCTCCTTGGAAGAGATGGCTCCACATCTGCAGGCAGCAGAGTCTGGGCTGGCGCTAGTGGTGTGTGCAGTGTACTGCAGCGATGGGAATACACCACACTGCGAAGGGAAGTGAAGCAATCCAGGACCTCTCAGGTTTCACAGCCTCTAATCAAGCAGAACTACACATTCAGGCACAAAAATAGCCAGGAGACAAGTATAGGCAGTGCTTGTTTCAGCTCTGACATGGAGCGTGAGCCAAGTTTTTCCCTCGCTCCCGTGCCTGCCACACTATTTTTTGTCCCACTGGAAAATCAGAAGACTTGGGAAAACTTCTTAAATTCATCTGTATTTGGTTCAAATTTTCTACTCTTTTTAAAGTTGCAAGTAAAATTGAGATCTATATTCTTCAACCTTAAGGCATGTTGTCTAAGCCTCTGTTTCTGCCTAAATTTAGTAATTTTTTTTTCCCCATAGGATTATTTTTATGCTTCTATGCTCCTGAATACAAGTGTGGAACTAGACATTACATCTGATCTGATTATTTTCATTAAATCGGGGTAGTAGTCATCACGCTGAACTGAGAAGTTTCCTTCTGCTGGCTCTCGTGTTTTCAGAGATTGTTTATCGTATTACAGTTGAATTTCTAAAATTGAAGTATTTCATAAAGAAGAGTTGGCAAATGGAGGTACTTAGTGATTCAGATTAGTTGATTTGTGCCTAGAATTTGATTAATTTCTAAGTCTGTTACCTGTAAAATTGCTTTCTTGATATTTTCTGTGTAAAAAGTTTTCTTGAATATTGTGGATGGCAGTTAGGGAGCACTTGAAATTGTCTTCTTGTAACTTTAACTGGCATGAAATTTAGGTTCTAGTGATATTCTGTTGTCTCTAATACTTAAATCATCAGCTTAAATTATTGTAATTTTTAAAAATTAATTTTAATGATTTTAAATTATTTTGATGGGTGTAATTCATTTGTTAGACACCGTGGCTGGTCGTACTTGCTTCTGTGTTGAGCCTGATTATGATCAAATAATCTGTAGCATCACCAGCATCAGTTTGCTGCATGGGGATGTCGTCAGTATTCTGGGGATGCTTGGATCAGAGATGCATTCAGGCCCTTCTTGTGGGATTTTTTTTTTTCCCAGCTTGCTGGAAAACCATTCCAGATGATTAACTGGTTATCAGCACATATGATCAGCGATGGGATAATATTTGGGGTTTTTTCTTTCAGAAACCAAAATGATATTTCTCCAACCTGCCAAAACTGCAGTTCCCATGAGATGGTAAGACAAAGGAAGAAGCTCCACTGCTGAAAGGGGGAAGTCACCTCTGCCTCTCCCTTCCAGTTTGTGGCTCTGCATTCCTGGGGCTTGCCTGGTTTTGGCCTCAGCAGATGTCAGACATATCCCTAAGCTTTAACTTGCTCAGACAAAAGTGTTCACTTGCCCAAAGAGTTTTCTACTACGTTAGTAAGGTTTTGTGGGTCAGTGAAAGGTCTGGTGAACCAGAGGGAGGGAGAAGTATGTGCTCCCGAGAGACAGGAAAGATGCAGCCCTTTTGGCAGAGAAATTATGGACTGGGGTGCCTGTGGCTCTGCAGCCCACCCACCGAACAGCCCATCTTAAAATTTCCAAATTATGATCATTTGGGCACTTTTTACATTTAACATTCATCCAACTGAAAATATGTTCCTTGTTAAACTCGTACACTTGGAGAATCTTGGCAAGAACAGTTAATATAGCACCCAAATTTACAATCACCTTCAAACTTTCATATTTCGTGTTAATATCGGTAATGCTTCTGCTTAGTCAGCCACAGCAAAATGACTCAATGAAGTTTTATAAAAATTTGCCCACTGCTAGTCAGTACTTATCTCCTTGGATGAAATTTGAAGGCAATGAAAAGCTTTGGTGATATATGTTTGTTGCTGATCCTGGGTCAAGGTGGCCCAGCATCAGCAATGAAGAAGGGACTGTGCACCTGGGATTTGGAACCACACTGGAATATCGACAAAAAAAAAATCTACTGGCAAACAAGAATAGGAATATATATATGAAATCTGATCCATTTCTAACAAAATAGTTGTTGCTCGTTGGGGAATTAACTGAGAGGAGAGAAGGGAAAGGACACCATTTGCCCAGCAGAGATGTATGAAAATCGAAAGCCTTTAGCATTTTAAATCGGAAACAAGGTAACAACGGTGGTGACCGACACGGGATTTTTGCAGCTCAGCACAAGCAGGGGTTGCAGCCTCGGGCTGGGCGGCCGGCAGGCGTCAAGTGCCTCCTCCTAGCGCGCTGCTGTGTCACCTGCAGGGCAGGTGGCTGGTTCCCGTTTACTGAACCGCTACCCGCGCAAAAAAAAAACCAAAACACTGCTAAGGAAAGGACAGCGGGGAGGAGCTCCTGCAGCACAGACGGCGTATCGCGACCCCGGGCCGGGCACAGGCGAGGCGAGGGCGGGCCAAGCGCTGGGGGCGGGCCCTGAGGCGGGGCCGGGCCCTGAGGCGGGGCCGGGCGGGGACGGCGTCCCGGTTGCCGGGGCGGCGGGGCCTGCGGGGGCCGCCGGGAGCGCCGGGCCCGCCGGTAACCGCCGGGCGCTCCCGCAGGGGCCGCCCCGCCCGCCATGAGCGGCGGCGCCGCCCTCAGCCCGCCCTGCTCCCCCGGCTCCGGGGGCGAGCAGCGCCGCCGTCCCTCCGGCGGCTCCTCGCTGCCCCACGCGTCCCGCTCCAGCTCCCCGAGCGGTGAGGAGGAGGAGGAGGAGGAGGAGGCGGGGCAGGAGGAGGAGCGGGCGGCGGCCGCCCGGAGCCCGCCGGGCCATAGGTAACCGTGCGGTGGGACCGCGGCCCAGCGCTGCCCTGTGCTGCCCCTGCCCTGCGCTGGAGACCCTGGGGGCAGAGCGTTATTGTACATAAATACGGGCCTGCTTGCAGAGATAGGCGCTTCAAGCGCTTTGTGCCGTTTTTTTGGGGTTGCTTGGGGTTTTTTGTTTGTTTGTTTGTTTTTTTGTTTATTATTTACTTTTTTGTTTTGGTTCGGTTTGATTTGTTGGGGTTTTCTTTCTTATATCGTGGAAAGTCTTCTCGGGGGGCAGCTGAGTATTTGTTTTCGGGGGTTGTAAACTGTCTATAAGCCTCGGGGTCTTGGCCAGACGAAAATCAGCCTTTCCTGCCGTCCTCTCAAAAGTTCTTGGAGACCGAAGGGCTCTTTTTTGCCTGGTGTGTGTAGCTGCATTCAGAGTTAGTGTTGCTTGTATGCACACAGCACGGTGCCCTCTCCGGTGGTTTAATTATATGCAAGCCTAGCATGTCTTCTTTTTACTTGGGATCTCACCAGCGTGACTGGAGAATAAATAATTCTTATTCCTCCCTTTAAAACAAAAGAAGGAAGAGCAGGCAGTGTCTGTCTTGTTCTGGAGTATTTGCCATAGAAACTTAAGAGACTTGTGCATTAACTGGTGGTGAACGTAACTGGTGAGGCTGAACTGAGCTAAAAGTGCAGGTGGGGCAAGGGTTCAGGATTCCAGAGTGGTTCTCAAACCTCCATGGAGAGCAGTGCAGGAATATGGACCACACTGAACTTTGATTACAAGCATTTCTTGAAAAGGACGCTAAGAGTTCAGGAAAAACATGTTGAAGCATAGTCAGAAGCTTCAGAATGAAAAAGATATTAACCAGTTTATGGTCCCCTCTCTCAGCTTTTCTGTTACCTTACCATTTACTTCTTCCCAAGATGGAATTTTTTTCATGTACCTTGAAGTTCAGAAGCACTTCATTCAAGCTCCAGCATGTCTTTACAGCTTGAGATGCTCTTTGAAACAGCTTTCAGTTTGGGGGCCTGTTGCTGCAGTATTCTCTGGCAGCACTAAGATGCAATTGAAGACGACCCGTCTTAGGCCTGAGTTAGCACAGTCTCGTTAATATATATATATATATACATATACACACACTATATATACTTCACTCACGCAAACACCACTTCTGAGTAATGCTGCTGCTGTGTTGTGCTAAGTGCCTACCAAATGTTCACACAGCAGATTCCAGGTGTAGGTGCCAGGATCTCAAAAGTATAATAATAAAAAACACTTCTTAGGTAGCCACTGCCCTCCCCACGTACGCAAATGCCCTATATCTTGTTGTTGTCCTCTTAAAACTGTGCAAAAATTAGCCAGAGGCAGACATTGTGCGGGAAATGCAATATTTGCAGAAGAGAAAGGATGTAAACAAGGCCTTGTGAAACGGTGTTTAGGCATTTTCATACTTTTATTATGGACCAGTGGTGTTGTGTTTAATGGTGTGATGTGAATATATGGCAAATGGTAATCACAGTGTGTTCAGTTAATCAGACTTCTCTTCTAATGCCAAACGTGTCTGCCTTCTGGTGCAATCTGAGAGCTTGAGACACAGTACTGGGGAAGTGTTTCTCCTAAATTCATATTGAGGTCTTCATATTGAGTGTATTTTCTTCTGTTGAAGCTCCATGCTTATTTGTCTACAATAAATTTTTAATCTATTACTGTGAATCATTTTTTGGAGAAGTTGACAGCTTGCACTTCATAATTACTGATGCAAGAAAAACACGGAGTAAATGTTATTTTTCTTAATTTGTTCCTTCTCCTAGTACTTTTTCTGAGGTTGATTTAATGCGTCAGCTTTATTCTAGTACTAGGTGCCATAATGCAAATCGTGCAAAGCAAAAGAATGCATTGAGGAAGTATCCCTGCCCAAAATGTCAAGTCTGTACAAAGTTGTGGGATTTTTTCCTGAATTTGAATACATAATACTTTTATCCTTATCTTTAATAAACTTTCAGAGAGTTATTTTCTAACAAAATGTGTTATTATGCATTCTTAAGTTGCATCCCTTGTAATATGTACGTGTCTAAAAGCTGTCTGTTAAATTTTTGGTCTTTGGTAACGCTGCAGCATAAGAGCCCCAGGGTACAGCAGAATGTGTTGGACAACTCAGGCTTGGGAGTGTTTGGCCTGTGCTGCTTCTGTCCTTGCACTGCCTGTGTGTCAGAGTGTCCCTGTCAGTTCTGTCATGCCACGTGTCCGTGGCAGCATAGCATGAAAGAGGGCTGGGGGCTGATGTGAGGAGAAACAAACCTGTTCCAGGTGAGTTTCAGCGTGAATCAGTTCCCCCTAACGTGTCACGACCTGAGCAGCGAACAGTCGTGTTAGCACGAACACACCTAGGTAAAACAACAGAGGAGAGCAGGACAAAACTCCTTGGCGTTAATGTTGTCCCCAAATGCTTCCTATCACAGAAATATATTCTAAAGATGACTGGGACAGAAAATGTTTTACAACATAGTGTTGGAGTATTGCTGTTTCCCATGAATATGTTACACTTTTATGTTGATAAAACCCAGCTATCTTATGTTTAAAAGATTTATGTCTGGAGCCATTAGCACAGTGGATCCTACTTTTGTAGCTTAAATTCAGCAAACAGAATTGCTCACTGTCGTGAAGTGAATCTATAGGCAGGTATTTCCAGAACCCATACATCCATGTAAAATACTAAAGTGGAGTCTAGTTTCACTGTTTTGTTGTTAAGAAAAAATTTTTTGTCAGATGGAAGAAATCTTTAAAGAAATCTGTTCGGCGTCTTTTCAATATTTGTTGACTTTGAGCCTAATATACTCTCTTACTTAAGGAATAGTGTGTGTATGGAATATTATAAAAGATATTTCTGACCTGGGGCTAGGAGTGCTGCATTATTCATGAGTAAAGAAGTTGTGAGTGAGTTATGAAAGGTATTCTCTTAAAATTCAAATAGAACCTTGTATAATACCATGCTTTCTGCATTTCTTAAGCATGTTTCCTGTGGAAAACTTTCTCTCTTAGAGTGAATGGATTCATAATGCTGAGGTGGCTTGGTATCATGAATCCACTTCCATGGTATTTGAAAGAAGAGAAGATATTCTTGCTCTTACTTTGCTTGTGCTAAAGGCCACTTGATACATGAAGCCTCTCTGTGGGCAAGGACAGGACGTTAATTTTGATCTGTTTTTCCTTGTTTTCCATGTGTGAGAAGCAAGGTGACACTTTGGGGTTTTTTTTTTTTTTTAGATTCCTCAAACGTGACAGTTGGATCTGTTCCACAGTTTGGAGTGAGGAGGGCAGGGGGTGTGCCAGAGGTGGGGAAATCACTAACAAGCTAGAATTTAACAAGTAGAACGTAGGATATAAGCGGGATGGGTCAGAGGTGCACTATAAATGCCATTTATCAGTTAAGGGGGTTACTGAGCAAGTAGAAAATGATGTCACTGTTGTCACATTATGCCATAAAAGTAGTTTTTCAAGACAGTAGCATTGCTTAACCTTTCAATCCAATACATTACAGATAATATTCTCTTATGTTTCTCATTTTTAATTCAGGAAGGTTGAAGACTTGGAAATAGTAGGGGAAACAAAAGAGTCACCTTTGAAAGATAATCTTTCACCATGGGAAGAATGGTTCATTGGCAAAGAGAAGGAACTGCGTGCCCGCTTCCAGGCTAGAGCTGAAGAGGTGAATACAGCCAATTGGTTTGATGTTAAATCTAACAGATGACAGGAAACACCAGTGATGTTTCCTTTGTGGAAACATGAGTAGTGTTGTCCACTTTCTTGTAGCATCTTGGGCCTCCATCGTGTTTGTGTTTGACAGTGCTGGCATGAGTCATGTTATGTGCATTCCCTTTTGCTAAATGTTGTGCTTCATTGAGGTGGTGCTGTGTAATATTTTGCTTGTCCGACTGTCAGGTAATGGTTCGAGTTTGAAAAATTAAAACGTAGTTACATAACTGGTACCTCGTTTTCCATCTCGGGTACATACACCTGCGGGGAGGCAGTAAAACACAACAGGGTGTGTGCTGGCTGTAACTATGCCAAGCTGCTTGGTTAGATTTGAGGCACAGTATTGTTACCCACCGAGTGTGTAATTTTACAGCTGTTTGGTGTCCTTTCTCAGGATCGGGTTCCCTGTTACAGCGCTTCCCCCCCTCATTCTGTCTTTTGCCCCCTTGCAAATGAACAGTTCTTGAATACCAGGGCTGGGGCACAATTAAATGAGAGTACTATATCTTTTATTGATTAATATCTTTGTAATTGCAGTTGATTAAATGATACTGATGTTGAAAATCAAACTGTGGAAGTACTGGGTAGTGATTAGAACAATCACATCAAAGTTAGATAATTTCTCACTTTAGTTACTGATTTACTATTTGACCTTGAACAGTGTCCTAGCCTTTCTGTGCTTATCTGCAAGGTGCATACAACTGTTTTATGTGGGCTACCTCATGTTATTTATAAAACACCTACTGATGGAAGGTTCTGGAACAGTTTCAGAGGTCAGCAAAACACCAAAGTAGTTCCTTAAGCTTGAGGAGTATGTTCTGATCCATTAGTATCCACCAAACGTTTCATGACTTCCCCTTTATATTCTAATTTGGTAACTGTCTTTCTCTGTGTTGATTTTTTAAGTACAAAAAATGAGCCAAAGCAATTTCAGGCATTATGTAGAAAATGTGGTTTGTGTATGGACCTCTCATGTGGTCTTGATGAGGAACCAAAACAATTTATTCTCGTGTATCACACAATAACATTTACACCATACTAAATGTAATCTAGCAGATGTCTCTCAGCTACGTATTAAGAGGAGTCATGGGACAGGCATTACTTAAAGCCACGTAGAAAATGGCTGTATAGGTAAAAGTTTTGTTTTTAGTTTGTAAGATTTTGAAAACATTAGGTATTAAATTGCAGCATAGCAGCACAAAAGGCTTATATTTGGGGGGGAAAAATACAATAAACATTTTTGTAAGATGCCAGAAGAGAATGAAGTATGTGATAGTGATATAAAAATTTATTACTACATCTATATATAAAAAGTACTCTAAAGTGATATCGTAAGAAACAACTGTGAAGTCCCAGATCTTTTGCTGACAGCAGCACCAAGTTTGTCCCGATTGTCAAATATGTAGATAAACATTTGGAGTGGATAGTGGATTGTAATTACTTCCAAAAGTAATTACAATGCCATCAGTTTTTATAGAAGCCAGGATCCCTGCAACACAGCTGTCTCAGAACTCAAAGGAGTGGTGCTTTCTGTAGGCTTCACTTGATGTCCTGCTAAATGGAAATTCAATTCATAAGATAAAGGGGTTCTCTCTGAGACTGGCTGCAGCATAGGGACCATAAAATCAGTTTCATGGAAATCCATCTGTCTATGTTTGAAGGTATGAATTTTCATTGAAAAAGGGCACTTTGTGCTAATGCTACTGTTGGAGAATTACTGAGAGAACTCTCAGAGACTGAGACTTCTCCAGTTGTCTTACTCATGTTTTTCCTTTATCAATTAACTTCATTGGAGATACATAAGTGAGTACATACATACTGTATGTCATGTAAAGATACTTCAGAATTTCTTCTCTCTTCTTCAAAATAAAGCTTGTGTTTCAAAGTTGGCTAAAATCTGCAATAATTTTGGTTTTAATTAGCTTTGGGTTAAGCCAAGGTTCCTGTAGCTCTGGTACTACAAATCACCAGTGAGTAATAGTTCACTTAGCTTTTCATACCGTCCACTATGCAGAGCGTTACACAATGTAAATTTTAAGTACTGTAGAAAGGTACTGTTGCAGATTAAGATTCTGCTGACTGAAAATAAGCTGAGGAGCAATTTGTTCCATTGATTTGCTTCCAAAGCCTAATTGACATATGTATTTCTAGTTAATACTCTAAATTATAGATTTCCATTTAATGTATTTCATAATATTTCTGTGTTGACTGTTTCCTGTCTTCTCCAAAATCTTAATGAAGGAAAAATACCAAAATCTAATGCTTACATCGTTTAAACTGCAGCACTATTTCCAGTATTGATGTAGATGGTCACCACGGATTAAAGATGTATGCTTTTTCTTTAATTAGGAAATGAATATACGGCTTGAGAAGATGAAGCAAAAGCAAGAACGTGAAAGGAGGAAAAGGATAGCTGAAGAGAAACACAAGGAATGGGTCCAAAAAAAGAGAGAAGAGGTAAACATTGCTTTGGCAAGTACATGCCCTGCTTGAGTAAACCTATGTAAAATTTACTCAGTCTGTTTGGACACCCATGTTTTAAGTTTGCTGAATGAATGGCTGCTTTAATTGAAAATGATACAACCCTGCCAAAACATTTAAATGTTTTTCCAAGAGTGATCTGTTTTCTTCCTTAAGGTGTAAAGTGGTTTGTTTTCTGAGTACTCAGCCAACTGACAATTGGCCTACGTCCTGTGCAGTGGCCTTCTGCTGATTCTAGCTGTGGTTCTGGTCTTCAATGTACCCTACTCTTTCAGACTTCCTAGGTTCAGTGCCCAAGCACCTTGGGTAAAGTGTACACCCTGACTGTGTGCAATGCCTTGTACACCAAGTAGAGCCAGAAAAGGATTTAGTGAAGTACTATTGTGGACAGACAAATAGTATGGTAAAGTTTAGAGGGATAATTGAGGTGTGGAGCCAGATTCAGGAAACTCTTAGTAGACCACAGTTAGCAATAGGGAATTCCTTTATCCGAAAAGTAATTTCTGAGTGGGTTTGAAAGATTTTTTAAGTTTTTAAGTTTTAAGAGAGGGATGCCTTAGTCCAGGATCAGAAGCAGCCAGAATCTTGATCTCCATGAGGCTCTGTACAGCTCTGGGTCACATGATGTGAGCAGATGCACTGGGTGACCAAAATGGGAACGCTTGGGAGACTTGGGCGTGTTTGGGCCCCGGTAGTTCATGGGCATATGCATTCATTGTCTAGTGGTCTGGAGCAATACCAATTGTTCACTGTTCTGTACTTCTGGTTCTGAATAAAATCAAATGAAAAGTGGTTAAAAATATCATAATTGCACTAGCTGGGCTAGATATCCAGACCTCACAGAAACACAGAATATGTCAAGCTGGAAGGGACCCACAAGGATCATCAAGTCCATCTGCTGGCCCTGCACAGGACCATTCCCAAGAATCACACCCTGTGCCTGAGAGTATAATCCAAACATTTCTTGAACTATGTCAGGCCCAGTGCTGTGACCGCTGCCCTGGGGAGCCTGATCCTGTGCCCAACCACCCTCTGAGTGAAGAACCTTTTCCTAATATCCAACCTGAACCTCCCTTGACACAACTTCAGGCTATTCCGTTGGACCCTGTCACTGGTCACCACAGAGATCAATGTCTGGCCCTCCTCTTCGTCTCAGGAAGCTGTAACTTGCAATGAGGTTTCCCCTCAGTCTCCTCCAGGCTGAACACACCAAGTGCCCTCAGCTGCTCCTCACACAAGGCCAGGTCAGAGCAGAGTGGGACAATCCCCTCCCTCACCCTGCTGGTGATGCTTTGCCTGATGCCCCCCAGGACAGGGTTGGCCCTCCTGGCTGCCAGGGCACTGCTGATTCACGTTCAGCTTGTCATCAATCAGGGCTCCCAAATCCCTTTCCATGGCACTGCTTTCCAGCATCTCATTCCCCAGTCTGTCCATACCTCTGGGGTTGTCCCATTCCAGGTGCAGAATCCGGCACTTTCCCTTGTTGAACTTCATACAGTTGGTGATTGCCCAGTCCTCTCATTTGTCCAGGTCTCTCTGCAGGGCCTCTCTGCTTTCCAGGGAGTCAGCAGCAACTCCCAGTTCTGTGTTATCTGCAGACTTGCTCAGTGTCACTTCCAGTTCTGTGTCCAAGTCATTTCTGAGGATGTTGAGGAGCTCAGGGTCTGAGATGGAGCCCTGTGGAACCCCACTAGTGACAGCTTAACAGTCTGATGTTACTCCAGTCACTGTACCCTCTGTGCTTGGCTTGTGAGCCAATTGCTCACCCACCTCCTGATGTGTTTATCCAGCTGTGAGCTGGACAGTCTGTCCAGAAGGATCCTGTGAGAGACAGTGCTGAAAGCTTCACTGCAATCCACAAAGATTCCATTAACTGGCTTCCCTTGATCAACTAGGTTGTATTTGGAAGAATTATTATAGTGAAAAAAACTTTGTACCAGTTGTGCTCTTCAACAGCTTAAACTACAGCAAGTTTAAGTCAGATTTTATAGTGTTGGAGGGCATAGCTGTAAAAAGAATTCTGTTTTCACATCTGGATCTCTAATGTTGAAGTTACAAAAGCTACAGAAAATGTATTTCTCAGTTCCAAAGTTTAGTGTCTATCCAGGATTAAATATGCATTTTTTTTTTTCTCCCCAGAAAAATTTGCTGGATAGCGTATTACCGTCATGGCCTTAAATATTCAGGATGCTCTAAAATGGAAGTGCTAAGCTAAAAATCATTAAAAGTGATTTTTATCCATGTTGACATTAGTTTTTTATCCTGTAAACAGCTCCATGCAGTCACAGCATCAGTTCCAGAGATTAAACACTCTGACAATGGCCATATGAAAGATGGTCAGATTAATTTCTTACCAAACTGAATTGATTCAGCATAAGGAATGGAAACCATCTGATGCATTTTGCAGATCAAAGCTAATTCTCCATCGACACACATGCACTTGAGTAGCTGTGTCTGTGTGACAGCTAAATTATAGGAGTGCTTTCCACACACATTATCTTGTCACAACATAAGAACATCCTACGGTGCTAAAATACTACTTCCAGAAGAAACATATAATTTCCCCATATTGCTGGGGAGGATGCTAAGCAGATTCTTTCTTTTTACATATCTTTTATTTTCACCTTGTATAGGCATGAGAAGAGAAACATTTTTTAAAAAGATTTGAAAACGTCATCTGGTTTTACCTGTGTCTTTATCCTCTTCATCTTTTGTTTAGGGAAATGTGTTGGTAGCTGGGCCTATGGTTGGATGGAAAATGGTGAAGGAAGATGGTAATTTCCTTGTAGAGTTTAGTTGCTTATTTAAAGGGAATGATCATAAGGTTTTCTCCCCCTTTTGCGCATTAGGGAAAGGGAATGTTTTTAAATTAAAATTGTATTTGTATGCTTGTGGAAATTTAATGAATATTTGGCAACAGCTTTGTGGTACAACTTTCACACTCTATAACAGTTGATACTGTGCAATTTGAGACTAGGGTTAGGTCAGCCCAGACTTTTGAAAACTTACTCTTTACTGAACTGTGGTGTTATAAATTAAGCTCAACTTCTCTCAGCTTCTCATAAGACTGTTCAACATATAGGGCCTGGACGTGTAAGAGGGCACTGTTAGCAACTGAACTGAGACTGGGGCTGTTTGTGTCAGGGTTTGTTTGGTTTTCAGCCTGTTGCAAAGAACAAGGACAACTGCAAAAGTATAGTAGTTCAATTCAGCATTTAACCCTTGAAACAGTTTCCCTGCTTTGTGATGCTTATCCTAGGCTTCTGGTTCAGAAGACAAAAAATAATGGTTAAAATAATATTTCTCTTCCACAGCTACAGGATCATGCTCTTCACTGATGACAAAATAATAATTTAAAAAAAACCTAAAAATTTTTGCTCATTTTTTAATGCGTATACCCTTTTTAAATAGCATGCTTTTTTTCCCTCCAGCTGGAAGGTGTTGATTTGAAGTCCTTGACATGTGTATGGCCACCCAAAAAAATTCTGGTTTTCAGTGCTCATTGAAAGTCTTTTGCTGTGTGAAAAGTACTGACCCGAGCGCTGGTTGCCGAGGTGATGCCCTTGTAGGTGTGTGTCAGCACCTTGCCCTCTGTATTTCTGTTGCTACTATATGCAAGACAAAGGAGCCATAAACTTCTGAGATTATTTTAATTTCGTCTTCGTTGCTCATTTATGCTGTTTCCTGAAATTCTGGGGAATATTCTGCCCCAGACATGACAGTTGTAGAGCACCTGGGGTGAAGGTCCTGTGTGTCAGCCTCTGCACTCCAGACCCGGCTCAATAACTCCCAGAGTTACAGCTCTTTGGTGGTGGCACTGTAAGAATGATTCAAGGTACAGTGTGTAAATTATTTTATTATTATTTTCCTTTCTGTTTCCCCCACCCTTTTTTTTCTTCCCCTTTGGAAACGCTTATTGCTGTGTGGAGCCACAATCGGGCACCGTGACAGGTGTGTGAAGGGTAATCGAATCTACTGAATTACAGACTGGTTTGCTTTAGGAGGGACCTTAAAGATCATCCAGTTCCAACACCCCTGTTGTGGGCAGGGACGCATCCCACTAGACCAGGCTGCTCAGACCTTCAGCCAGCCTGGTCTTGAACACTTCCAGGGATGGGGCATCAACAAATTCTATTGGCAACCTGTGACCAGACTGTCTAATCATGCTCACAGTAAAGAATTTCTTCCTAATATTTAATATAAACCTGCCCTCTTTCAGTTTAAAGCATTCCCCCTTGTCCTGTCACTACATGCTTTGTTCAAAGCCCCTCTCCAGTTTTCCTGTAGAACCCTTTAGGTACTGAAAGGTGCTAGAAGGTCTATCTGGAGCTTTTTCTTTTCCAGGTGAATTTCTCTAAATATTTTACAGGTTAGCATTCACCTTTCTATTTGTTGATTATTTAAATCCACATTTTATGCATCTGTCTCCTTTGGGGTACTGATTCAAGCAGCTTTCCACAGCTTGATTTTGGTTTGTAGCATTGCTGCTCTTTTGGAGGAGCTCCCTTGCGCTTCAGGTGTGGTTGGCACTGCTGAAGGTTTGCACTTGGCTTCTCCTGCCATACCCAGGTAAGCCCTGGATAAAGAGAAGTGACCAAAGGAGAAGTGTGGGTTTCAGAAATAGCTGAAATACTCCAGTTTTCTCTGGTTTTGGTGTGGTCCGTGAGAGGTGGGTGGGCCTCCTGTGCTGGCCAGGGATCTGTGCACACGCTGTGCTCGCTGTGTGGGGCTTCATCTGAAAGTCACTCAAGTCACTTCCACCGGTGTAAAGTGGTTTTATGGGAGAGCTGATTTTTAATGCTGACTAAAATGACAGCACGCAAAAGCACATGAGATGTCGAGTCTCTTCATATTATTTACATGAACTGGGCAATGTTTTCTGCTTTCATGTTTTTCTGTGCATGAACAATGAACATGAGAAAAGCAACTTTTATTTCTCAGTTTAACAAAGCCGTTGTTTTACAGAATTTCATGACAATTCTTGATTAGGGGCTAGAGAGGTTTAGACCATCCTGTCTGTCTCAGCACTGCTAACATTTCCCCTGCCTTTTTACCTGTATTAAAATCACATATCCTTAATCTCTCACATGACAGTTGGTTGCCATGGAAAGAATTAGGTCCCATAAATGAGTATGTTTTGTGTAAGAAAAACTAGAACATAGGACTGCTACTATTGCAGTAAAATGTAGAAAAACATGTGAAGGAATAGAAGCAAACAATGTAAAAATAAATGTGTATCTCTTATTTAAGATTCAGGATGTTTGTATTGTAGTATTACATCATGTCTTGTACATACTTGAAATATTGATTATCCAGTCTGAAACAGTAAAACTTAGCACTGCAGTTTAGCCAAGAATTTTGGATTACTAATTCATTAAATAGAGCTGGAGCAGTACATTCTCAACAAAGGAAGCATTTTTTTTAAATTTATTTTATTTTATTTATTTACTGTAGTCTTGTGTATATGCAACAGAAAAACACGTGCTTTTGGTTTTGGTATGAATTAGTCACTGGCATTTCCACTGTCCTATAAGGGAACGTATTTTCTTTTTCATAACGCTGGGCAAACTGATACTAATAAAGGAAACTGTTCTGTGACAGAATAGTACAGAAAAGTGCTGAGTTATGAATACAAAAAATGCGAAACCATTTTGAATTGTCACCGTTTTCTCATGAGAAAGGCTCTCGAGTAGCCTATCAGTGTTGAGCTGAGTACGTTTAATGATGCCGTGCTCCAGATCCCTGTTTGTGCCCCGTACAAATACATGTTTATAGTTTCCCACATGGCACATGCTTAGTGGTTACGTGCCTGGAATCCTGCTGAGAAATGACAGCTCATGGACAGCCACTACAAAATAGCAAGCTTGACTTCAGAGAAAAGCTGGTTTTACTTTTTGCATCCCATGACAGTGAGCACTCAGGGAGCCGAGTAAAGAAGGTTTTTGCTTTCTTTCTTTTTTTTTTTTTCCCCTTGCTTTCCTTCTCAATACATCATGTTCTGTGGATTAGCTCTTTTAGCATTGCTGTTTACAACAGCACAGCGGACTAGATGGAGATTCCTGGGGCCTTATCCTTGGCATCTAATGAAAGTTCTGCCTTTCTGTCTGGAAATTTAGAGAACTGGGAGAGGTGAACATTGAGACTAAGGGAGAAAGAATATGCTGATGGTAGAGTACTGTAAGTGGCTTTGTTCCAGTACTGGTGTAAAACCTTAAACGAATACAAAATATACCCGTGGAGCTATTATCTGGGCTCTGATTTGACTATTGGATCAAGATTAAAGAATGTTCACACGTTGCTGAGCTGTTAAGTTTGGTATTGCTATTTAAGTAACTCTTCAGTTTACTCCCACACAAATTTATAGTCAAAGGTCTCTGCAAAGCATTTGATGGTAGAATTGGGAAAACATGAATATTCTCATGTGTAAGAGGAATATCCATAAGGAAACAAATATTGTGACTGTGAACTCCTTAATTTTAAGCATTTTGGGTTTGACTCCTCTGGCTATAAAAGAATCCTAACGTGCCAGTGGCACATTAGTTGGTCCTTTATCTACAGTTAAAGATATATCCTGTCATGGTTAATTTTGGCCATGATCTTTGAGAAGTAACAAATGTGCGTCAATAATTAAAGGCACCATCCCAGCTGAAGCTTCAGTTAGTTATCTGTATTTCCATCTTGGCATCCCATGAGTTGAGAAAAATAACGACAACAGTAAGACTATTTTTAGAAATGTCTCAAGTAGAGTGCACGAATCTTAAAATATAGATCGATTTCTTTATTACTACAAAGCCTATTTTTGTCATGTCAGTATTTTCATTATTAGTCACTCTTATCCGGTGACGTAAGTGCCCCTTTCTGGGATTCTGTGTGGGGAAGCACTGAGTTTTGGTGAGTTTGGTTAAGGCTGTTCTTGTGATCAGAAGCAGTACTGCCTGCAGTAGAGTAGCGAGTGCTGCCCAAGGTAGTATCCAAGCTTGCCAGTGACACACTGAGTGACCTTGTAAGGGAGATGATATTTCCCTTCTTCATCTTGGTTTTCTGTCTGTGACATGAGAAGAATATTACTGACCTACTGAAGAAAAGCTCATTAAATAAATGCATCAGCGGTTGAGGTTTGAACCTCACTTTGGTGCTGTGTAATGCAATACGCCTAGTGAATGTTGTTGACATACTTTCTTTAAGACTGTGAGTTCAGGATGAATTCAGGGAGGAGAGGGCTTTGAACAGAAGACAGTTCCTCCTTTGAAGTGAAGGGCATACACTGCTGAAGTGCTGAGACAGGGACATATTGTTCTATTTTACATGAGTTACTCAAGCTCTGCATCTAGGGTTACACAGGAGAGCAAGACTGAACCAAGGACCGAACTAAACATTCAATGCTTATCAAGAAAATAATCTTATCTGATTTCTTATGTATTGTTCTCATACCTGGCTTCTGTTTGTACTCATTTGGGGGCATCCTGCATATTTAGTGAAAAGAACTATTTGAATTAAAAGACAAAAGAAGGGAACTCTTGGCTAGAAGTCCCCACGGGGCAGTACATCATAGTTTTTCAGAATGGGTATACTTCACTGGCTAAGCAATATCTCTCCTGACAGGTATCTGAAAAGCCAAATCTTAAAATTATGAGAGAGCTAGACCCATCTTTATAAATTCTACCCCAGGGCATAGCACAAACATGTTATGGTAAGTGGTAGATTAATCGACTGGAGACAACACTGTCTGTGCTGGGTTTGTTACAGACTGTTTGTGAAGCAACAGCAAGATGCATGCTTTTGATGCACCTAACATTACAGACTATTTAACAAATGCAGACACCTTTTGAACCTGCAAACAGACCTGCTGAAATGCACTACACTGCAAAAATACTTCCCTACCTTTCATGAATGTTTCTGTCTAAAGTATTTCTAAAACTTAAGTGACCAAAAGAAATGGGTTGCTTCAGGGAGGAGCTTGGGTATAAAGCCTTATTCCCATGTAAGGAACCAACACGTACTAGTAAAGTGCCTATAGTAGGTACAGTTATAATGGAAATACTGAGGCAATGTGTGGTTTATACAGAACAAATTAAGCAGGTGGTTGCAATCCAAACCTCTTGTGAAACATCCAGTTTCAAGTGGCTGGAAAATGCTGGCAATCCCAACAAATACAAACAGTTTGCAATCTCCTGGAAGACTCGCAGTACTCCACATTTAGTTATAGAGAAGGTTTAATCTTGGACCTAACATGACTTCCTTAAGCCACCTTCCATTTAGTTTCTTTAAGTAGCTATTGCACTAAGCTTTAATAGAATGAAATTATATGTTAATTTTTTTTTTCTGAAAAATGTTTATGCTAGAGTATAATTGTTAAAATAATTACCTAAGCACTGATTTCTCCACTGTGTCATTACACATTCCAGTCCATCTGAATGTATTTGATTATTTCTTCTATGGCAATCCATAGTAAATAAGTTGATTCTATCATATGTCAATTATTTGTCCTGTAAATAGATAATTTTTCATTTGTCTATGACCTTTCTGACCAGTATGTGTATAAATACATAAAGAAAATGAAGCAAAGCACTCTCTTATGATAAATTTGCATGCGGTGAATTTGACTAACAGAGAGTTTCTCCAGTAAGAGATATTTTTCACTATAAAAGCAATGAATATTCATCAAAAAGAGCTTGGTTTCTCCAAAAAATTCTCCACATCTTTAAGTCCGTATAAAATATAATAATTCACAAAACAGCAAACCAAACCTTTTGGAAGTTGATGAGAAATACATTGAGGACTCCAGGGACCTGACCCTCTAAAGAATTATGTACTTGAATATCATTATGCTTAAAGAGATTGCGAATTTAAAATGATCATGGCAGGATAAGGCTAAAACATCAATGTAATGCAAATGTGTAAAGATCATGGTACCTCATGGTAAGACTGTGACTTGTTTCAGGTGTGATCTCCAGCTGATAGACCTGCATGAGGAATATGAGCAGGAGTGAAGTGCCAGATTAGAACAACTAAAGCCTTGAGAGCTTTCTGATGCACACTCAGGGAAGTCAGATAATTATCTTTTCCAAGGAAATTTTAGTAGACTTAGTTCTGTGTCTATCAACAATATCTCTGAAAGTGATAAAGATGAACAGTCACTTGCTGGCAGGTGCCACCCCGTGTGTAAGACACACATAATTGTAATGTTTTTTGAGTGCGCTTGTTGTTAATATGAGAAATGTCTGTTAGTCCTTTGACTTATTTACAGCCTTTTTGTTGACCTTTTACAGTGTGTTAAACACCATTTTTCAGTGTGTGCAGTGATTTTGTGGCAACTGGGGCCTTGGGTTGTACTGTGACAACAGTAATCAGCAGTACCAGTAAGTGTTTGTACATAATGCTTTATTATGAGAAAACATCCTAAGGACAATATTGGAACCACCCATAATTTTGGTTCTATGAACCAGAGAAAAAGCAAAGAAATGAAAGTGGAAGTACTTCAAATTTTTCTATAAACTAGTTAGCCAAAAATAGATCAATGCTTTTACCTGAAGTCCATGGAGAGGAAGTGACTAAGCTGAGGACACCCAAAGTTTTGAGGCACACCTGGGACTTGACTAAAGGTCTCCAGAATCTTTATTTAGTACCTTCTCTTTAAGGTAATACTTATTTTCCAGTGTACATTTTCTTAAGCTTATTATAAAAAGCGGGTAGAGAAGCAGAGAGGAAGTGTGTTGAGAGTGTTAACCTTCTGTTTTCATCCCAGTTATTCAGAGTTCAGATTTTTAACGTGAGTTTTGGTGAGTGCATGCTCTTGGATTTGTGGCACCATCACCAAACCTCAGTCTACCCGCCAGTCTTCTCAGTGTCCAGCCAAGGGCTCTGTGAAGACACACAGGGCTTCCAAAATAGTGCACTTTGAAAGATAACAATGGCTTCCTCCTAATCAGTCCAGCTGAATCTGGGTTTATGAGGTATCCTAATGGAAACTGCCTAATTTTCTGGATTTACCAAATGGCAAAAAAAAGGGTCTGTTCATGGCTTTTTTTAACAAAAGGTAGTTGCTCCCAAACATATACGTGTGCACCATATTTCCCTTTCCTAAACTTATGTGAACAGAAGGTCTCATTTAATGACTGCTATCTGGAAAACAGGAGACACTGAAAACAGTGTTAGGCCTTGATATTTAGATGGGCAATGTTGGTGTCAGATTTTAATGTTATAAGGCTTCCTTTTCCATTTCCTAAATTGTTTGGGGTTTTTTGTTTGTTTGTTGTTTTTGTTTGTTTGTTTGTTTTTCTCATTTAGAAGTCTCATTTAGCTAACTTTATTTATTTTTTTTTAATTACTATTATTATTTTTGATTTCCTGTTGGAGAACACTTGCATCTGAAAGTTTTTTCTGGGCCTTTCTCTGGAGATTATTGTGAGGAAGTTTGGGTGAGGGGGAGGTTTTGCTGGTTATGAATTCCTCTCTCCTGTTGCAGCCTAGAATACTTCAGAGCTTTCAAAGAGTACTGTGAAACAATTTGATGGAAGCTCAGGGTGGTGAAGACCATCAAGAGAGAACATCAAGTTTCGTAGTCTTCATCTGACATTAATGTCACATTTAAATATGTGGCAGCTGCCACCATACCTCATATATGATTACACAGTATATACTATATTTATATATGCCTAGATTAAAATAAACATGAAAGTTGATTTAGTAACAGTATGAGATTTGGTCCTTCAGTCACTTACCCCCATGTAACTTTAATGTTATATTTAGATAAGTCTACTGAGCTCAGTGAGTTGACTCTAGAGCTTACTGCTTCATACTGTCATCAGTCTCACAGGGTCCTGGAGTAGGGAAGCTGGAGCATTCATGTTGCCCAAATCTGCAGGTATAATATGTAGAGTGAGGTGAATTGTATCCCACCGACACAGATTTTTCTATCAGGCAAAAAGGATCTTCTCAGGGAAAAAGAAAAAAAAAAAACCTCTTCATAGCGATTATCTTTTGCTGTCTGTATGATCTGTGCTCCTTTCTGGAATTAATACTTTTCTGTGCTACAGAAACCAAGTTTCTTTGTTGACCTAAGCAGTACAAATTTGGAAGAACTGAGGTAGACAGTAGTCTTTTTGAAACTAAGATTCTGTCATGCTGTAAGCTGAATGTGGATGGAGAGTAGGTGACTGGAGTGACCCCATTTAAGAGGTAGCGATAAAATTACCGGTCATTGGAGAAGTACCCATGTTACACATCCTGATTCCAATTCTAAATATTTATTTTTAACCCTGGCATGTTGATTTTCCTGGGTATAAAAACTCTAAACAGCTATATGTCTGTGAACATGTGAAATGATGTGGAAGAGACTGAATCCAGTTGATTTGTAGTACAGGCTGTTTTCTTCTATGTTTGTGAAGAAATTGAAGTAAAGGGAAGAAACTACTGGCAAAATGGCATCATTGTGTTTTACTGATGTGTGATTATTTTTAATGTAGGCTAAGAAAAAGGTTATGTGCCCACAGCATGAGTTTGAAAACAAAATGTGAAATGAGTGAGAGGCAGAAAATCAATGTGAGTGCTATTTTTATGAAGCTAGGTATTTTACCCAATTTAAGAAGCAAGTTATCACTTTCAAAAGGGGATAAAATAAGGCTTTACAAATAATCCTTCAGGTGATCATAGGAGGAGGATTCAATTCATTGAGCAGACATGTTTGCAACCTAAATTTTGTGTGATCTAGTGTTCAGAGGGAAATGAAAACAATTGGAAAATGAAGAGATTTTCGTCAGCCTTTCTGTGGTTTGTAGAGAGTCGAAATAAACCACCTGAGGGCCAGGAAAAATTAATGTAATGTTTGTCAGTGTGGACCTGAGACAGACTCAGGAATGACAGACTAGACAGGCTGATGTCAGGTGCGTGTAATACCTTAGAAGATGTTTGAAAGGGAAGACAAGGCAACATCTGAAATGTGAAGTTCAGCTGGGGTTTGCTAAACTGATAAAAAGCAAATCCGATGAAATTTTTAAAAAGTGATCATAGTGATTACTAATAAAGTAGTCTTAAAGTAAAGACATCTAAATTGCTTCTAAGTTTGCCAACTGAATATGTGTGAGGGGAAAGCTGTATTTTATTTACTTAGGGGTAATTATGACTTACTGCCCAGTTTTCTTGAAAGTATTTCTGATCACACCTGCTCAGTTCCCTCCTAGCCCGAGCCGTAAAGAGCTGCTGTTCTCATTGGTGTAAGTGTGGCACCAGACAATTTAGCTGACATGTCAGATATTTAAAAGAGACATTTCAGAGGACTACAGCGTGTGCAAATCCAAAGACAGATCCCGTCCCATACTAAGAACAAAAAAACTCCAGAGCATGTCTACTGGCTGTGTTGAGAAGCCAGTGCTCCTGTTTCTGCTGTACCAGCCTAGAAAGCCTGCTTTTTAAACATTGCTGGTTCATGTGCCAGGAGTCACTTTAAATTTAATTTATATTTTTATTTATTGGTCATAATCTTGCTAATTGTTTACTTGGGTTAGGTATGAACTAAGTTATGTATCATAAAATATCCATATTACAAATGCAAATCTCCAGTGAAACAACTATTATCTTAAAAAGTACATTTCAATTTGCCAGGGTTAATATTTGTCAAATACTACCCTGAGATTTATTTACTTTCCTGCCTAACATAGCAGTCTGCCCTTTTAAAAACAACCACAGATGTTGGCACTGGTCTCCCTCTCTGTGGCTTTCCAAATTCCTTGCTGACCAGCTTTCAGGTGCAGTTACGTGCGATAAATTTTGTGAAAACTAGATGGGAATAGTGTAACATAGGGAGAACAATGAGTCAAAAGTAAGGATGGGCGAGTCTGGAAAATCCTAGTAGGTCAAATTCAATTCTTTCTTTCTCCCTTTGTGCCAAATATTCGAATCTGGAGTGTCCTATAAGATCTCAGATTAACTGAAGGAGATGAGAATAATTGACATGAAGTGAAAAGTTTTTCTTTGACTCAACTGCTTTTGTGAAGTTTTATCCTGGTTATTAATTGGCAGCAGCTTTTTCTTTGTAGAGGATAAGCTCCCCCAGCCAGTCAAAGCGAAAAACCTCAAACTTCCCGCAAGTGCAGACTAAAATTACTGAGCCAGAAGTGAACTTAGTTTGATTTTTTCACACCACTCGTGCTTCAGCACTGGAACAGAACGAGGATATGTAGAGATTTACACCACTGAGAGGGAAGCAGTTGACAGTCAAGTGGTGTAGTGTTGCAGCCTATTTGAGGCTCACAGAAAATGTGAGCTGGTTTGTGTTTCCCAGATAGTTAATTAGGTTCCTTGTGGGAACAGAACCATTCCTTTTAAGCAATATAATTTGGAAAATACGTGTGTTTGCTTAGCTGATAAAATAACTGTGGCAGTTCCCTTTCCTTTCTTTAGACGTGGGGCCAACTCTTCATGTTTGGCTTCTTGGTGTGCTGCATGAAGTTTGCTGTCACTAACCTGCTTTAATTCCATCTGCTGCCTGATTGCAAGTCCACAAATGGTATTCCCATTCCTCTTTCAGAATAATTGGTTGATGCTTTTCCTTTTGTGGAGAGGAAGGAGAAAAAAGATTGTCAGAATTATAAAAAAACCCAAACTACTGGCTAACCTTATGGAAAATAAACAAGGTATGGAAATTATTCCTACTTTGGAATATTTAAATTGCTATGAAAACGCTTGTGGCCTAGCACACATGTCGAGCATGAAATCCTCAAACTGTAAATTCTAACTATGATTCTTATATTTTCTCCATTAGACACACAGAAAAGCTTGAATATCTTTTAGTGTTATCCTGATTGTGCTGATATACTCTATCCTAAATCATATATTCTATCCTAAATTAAATGCTAGCCTGAAACATCATTAAAGTGAGAGAATATACAGATATTGTTTGAATTAAGGGCAAATGTGGACATTCCCTTTATTCTCTGTTAAAGTCTATTGACACTCAGACTATTAGAGATCTAACTAGATTTTTAAGAAGTATTAATGATTTTTAAGAAGTATTTAATTTAAGAAGTATTTAATGAAAGTCCTTGTTTACAAGCATATTCATGTTTGAATTATTTTCCTGTGAAAATTACTGGAAAATACTCTTACTCTCCAATGAAAAGAGCTACTCATAGTTTATTTTTGATGCAATAACAAAATCCATGTTTTCCAAGAAAATATTTCATTTGTAATTCAGTGTTTTGGCATTTTTTATTGTTATATCATTTAAGAATGTACATCACGAACAGGAGGAATTCTATTCTAGTTTTGTGAATTAAATGCTAGAAATTATCATTGAAAGAAATCTTTCAGGCTCTCATTTTCCTAGACTCGTCCCAAGACAGACTTGTGTTGGATTTCCTGTTTGTATGTTTGTATGTTGCACCTTATATATTTCAACCACTCTGTTAAAAATTAAAAAACTAGTTCTCATAATCAAGTTCAAGTTTGGCTTCGTTATTTAAACACTAGCATTGATGGTGGTGTCTAAATGGAATCAGTGATTGTAAATTATTTAGTTTAGTAAATAGAAAAAGAAGTGCATGTTTCAGAAAGTGGTGATACCCTACACTTAATAGGAAGTTTTGTTGAGGATGCCACAAGTGGAATGGAAGCAACATGTCTTGAGAGCGGGGGAGGTAAAGGCTTCATGTGCAGAGTTTTTTACACCTAAATTATTCTTTACATCTTAAATATAATTGCCATTTTTGGGCAATTTTGACCTCAGGGAACGTCAGGTTGCATATTGCTACGCAAAACATTCCAGAGCTAGTACTTTTGCAGTGCAGCTCTACGCTGTAAATTTGTATTACTGTTGGTCCATCTTTGAGCATCGTGCTAGTTTTGGAAAATATTTTGGAGTAAATGCAGTGCCTGTAGAGACAGTAACGGTTAAGATCATGAGGTAAAACATTCATGTGACTCTTTTTGCTTTGTGGAGGTTTTAGAATCGTGTGTAGACAGTTTACATCTTTGTAACGCCCATGACAAGACTTCTTAATTCTGAGTCAGCAGCTACCAAAATTCAGCAAGCATTTTTAGTTGCATGAGGGCATGAGATTACATCTAATGCTGGATGTGCTGATGATTGCGGAATCACCACACTGCTCAAGCAGTTAAAGTTGAATTGAGAACTGAGAGGGCATAAAGGTCTGTGGCGGTGGTTGTTTTAAGCAGCTGTGTCCCAGAGGAAATGAAGAAGATCCCAGCAGCCTCAGAGGACGAGCTGAGCTGTTTGGTGCTGTGTAGCCATATAAAAAGGCCTGGTGAGCTAACGCAAATACATTCATTTTGCAATGTCATACCGTGCCATGAAGATCTCACACACATACAAACTGCAAAGTTCAGGCTCCAATGTAGACAACCATAGTATTGTTCCCTTCCTTAGAAAAGGCTGCATCTTTATTGGGCTCATGTCATGATTTGCTGGTGTCATTAAATGCTCATTAATAGCGAAACCAAGCTTTGCAAGTGTTTTCCACGTTTAGAGTGGGATCCAAACCTCTGGGCAGTACAAAACTAGAGACGGTGCCTTCTGTCTTGTGTCTCTGAGGTGGAAAAGTTTGTGTCGGACATCGTGAAGCAAACTAACTGACCTAAATATGGAGAAGTAACCTCTGCATTCAAGTGGTCTATTATTAACAAAATATTCCTTATCAAGGGTGCTGGTCACCTGTTTCTTTGCTTTCCTGTGACGAAGTGGCTTTCTCATCAGAAGTAATGTTACAGATTGGAGCAAGTCAAATATTCTCGACGCCCCTTCTGCGTGCAAACCGAACGCAGATGTGAACTGTAGGAAAGTGGCCAGTGTTTCTGTCAATCTGGCAGGCAGTTTATGGAAAGGCTCACAGTAGCTGGCAATTTTGGGGGCTGCAAAAAGGTCAGACATATGTTTATTGCGTAAATGTGTATAGCATTACCCTTAACAAAATCTTTCTCTTTTCTTTTTCCTCCTCAACTGCCATTTTAATTTGCAGTGAGGAAAGTGCAGAGAACTTTATGCTATTTTATTCTTTGTGTTTGTTTTGTTCTTTCTTTTTTTTTTTTTTTTAAATGCGTGCGTCACTTTTATTAAGCCACAAATGGTATTTCACATTGTAGTAATGGAAAATCAGATTTTATGCAGTTTACTGAGGACACGTGAACAGAATTGAAATGTAAATTAGCACACAACACTGAAAAATATGGTGATTTTATTGTGACTTATATCACAATAAAACCAAATAATATGTATAGATTTGCAATGCAGCAAAATATTTTGCACACATAAGATGCATTCAGTGCCATCTGCGTGGATCTGTAAGTCTTTTATAAATTTTTTTTAAATTTAGTAATGACAATAGTACAAATGTGGAAATGGTCTGCATTTTTTAAAGGAAGTTGTGGGGGGTAAAATGGATTGTGGGTGAACCTGCCAAATGTTACATGAAGGAGTGACCTTTTAAAATCAATAAACGTCACTTATTTTAAACCCCTAATGATCTACATATGTGTTTTGGGAATTACTAGTTTGTTATGTTTTAGTGAGATATTGGAACAACTTGTGGCTAAGCCTGTCGGCACAGCAGACCACAGTCTTCTTATTTTTCTGTTTATCAAAGTAGAGCATACATCAACATGTAAATGTTTAAATAGCATTGAAACAGGTCTGCACAAAACTGATACTTCTAAGATTTTTTTGTTCTTTATAAATAATCCTGGTTGAAAACTCTAACAATAATTGAAAGGGCCATGGAAAGAAGCACTTACAGGCAAATCTCCAAAATACACTGATCTCAAGGATGCACATGTGCACTTTTGTTCTGGACACATATGCAATTGGTTAGATTGCTTGGGGAAATATTGACAGGGAAGCATAAGCAGTGCTTGAGGTGACAGAAAAGATTTTGAGCTTTCATCTCAAGCCATACATGAAATTCTTTCACTAAATACATATATGTATATATACATATATATATATGTATTCAAACATCCCCTACTTAATTTTGTGCTTGAATCAGTTTCTTGATGCTTCACAATTCTGATGCCCAGCTTGTATCATCCACAGCTCCAGGCCCTTTCAAGTGTATGAGTGTATTTGTGTGTGGATAAACGAGCAAAACCTGACTTTTTCAAAGAGGTAAGCAGTAAGAAGGGAGTGGGATTGTTTGTCAGGATGTGTAGGCCTATGAGGAATGAGGTGAAAATAGAAAGTTAAAAGGGAAGACTGAGTGCCAGAAAATATCCCAAAATTTTTTAAGTGTGAAATTTGGAGAACATGGGAACTGATAAAAGTCTCTTTGTTCAAGACATTTAAAATTCAACAGGCCTAAAGATTAGAAAATGGTTTTCAGAAAACAGTCCAACCATGGAGGAGGACAGATTTTGGTCCAAACCCATTTTCTTTCTTCACATTTCTGTTTTGATAATTATTACATTTTGATGATAAGAGGCTCAAGAACATTCTAAGATTTCAAAGAATTCTGTTACTCCTGCTGCAATTTATACATGGTAGGTCTTGATGGGGAATGTAAGATTTGTTCTGGGAATGTTAACTTTTGTATATTGTTATTATGTGTAGAACTAGGATGAATTTTGCAGCCATCATTCATTGCAGTAGAGATCTGCCATCCCATAAATGGTCTCACAGAAACTATGGAATTACTCACAGAAGAGTATTAGCATAAATCTGAAATCTTTTTACTATCAAAAATAGAGCTAAAAATGTGTCAATTTTTTTTGTTGCTGAACAAAATCTGGAACGATTCTGGTTTCATTGAAAAAGTCTCCAATCAAGATTGATACGAATTCAGGCTTGCATCTGTATCATGACCTTTCTCATTTCTGTAGCAAATTGATTTAAAGCCAGTTCTCCTGTGTGCCTACACAGATTGCTGTCCACGGAACAGAACAATCTGAGCTCCCTCTTGTGGTCACAAAACACTTCTCATTACCCAGACCGAGCCAAGCGGCTAAAATATTTCAAGTTTCTTGTGTAATTCCTGGACTTCACTAAGGGATAACTCTCTGATGTCACTCGGTATTAGACAGAGATTTAAAAGCGTGGCACAAAAACAACAACAAAAAGGATAGGACTGGGGTCATTCTAACCAGAAAGTAAAAGCTTCTCTAAATACATCATGCTTGAAATCCTGAATAATCATGTCAGATATCCAAGTAGAGAGTTCTTAGTCTAATAGAACATATTTTTAGCCATTAACATAGAGATAAGAAGCATGTTCTCATTAAGATGGAAAGAATAATTTTACAACTTCTGGGCTGACAGACGCTGCAAAAGAAGATACTTATTGTAGATATGTAAAGACTGAAAATTCTTAGAAAACCATGGGGAAAAGGAGTTCTTCTCACACAGAAATAATTCAGGAAGTGGCAGCTTCATCAGTAATACTATTTTACAGGTTTGCAGCCCAGAGTCTGCTTATAATGTTTACCAAGATTACTTTTGCTCCTGTTAATGAATCAGATAGAAAACAAGAGTTTAATGGCATTGAAATTGTGGCTTTTTTAGTCCGTACTTGATGCTCTTTTCTGAGGGAGTTAATGTCATGTGGTTTTTGCTGCATGTTTGCAAAACAGTTGAAAACTGGAAACTCAGACTTACTTGATTTCAAATACCACACAAAGGTAACAGATTCCTGTGTCAAAGATACATTGTTTTCTAATCTGTGATTTTAATTTTTCAGTAACCTAGTTGTTTGTTTTTATAAAAATGTTTGTCAACTGGAGAACCAGCGGTAAGTGACTCTGTTTTGACTGCTGTAGTGATTATGGACACCTAATGATTGTTATAATGCCATCTTAACTAAACTAATTTAGTTTGGATGGTCCTTTTAACTGTTTTAGATCACAGTGAGAAATACTGAACATCAGCTTTTGCATCATCTGATCAAGTGTTTCAAAGGATCTCTCCGACTCTCCTCGAAGAGTTAAGAGACACCAATCCTGTTGTCATCTGTGTGATAGCTTTAGTTTGTCTGGGAAGCGCTCCAGGAAAAACAAGGTCAGAAGGTATTCCCTGGAAGGAGTTATGTGTAGACAAGGTGACAATACACCTCCTCAGTGTTGAATGAGAGATGGATTAGGACTGTTCATTAACCTTTTACCAAATGTCCTTTCTTTGACAGAAGACAAAAGTTGCACAAGAGTCAGGGACCTTACAAAGAACTGAAGAATAATCTGAGTGGGAAAAGAGAATCAGATGACCCTGTTTAGGAGGAGTACTTCATGCCCTTTTATAATTAGATTGAAAGCCTTCTGTTATGATACCTTTGTTCCAGACGAGATTCGCATGCACGTGAGTATGAATTTGATTATATGCAGGAACAATTCAAGTCATACTTTCAAAAGTTATCTGCTGAGGTTCCTTTGGTTGGAAGACTTTTAACAACACTGGCTCTGTGGAGATTAAATGAGAGGTAGTGAATACTACTATTAAAAAAGGAGAAAACATGGGAGCATCTACTCATAGAGACAAACCTAATATCATCTGAGAATTAATCTTATGGAGAGAAAATATGGAGACAAATAAGCAGCTCTGCTTTCTAGAGTGCAAATAACTTGTCAAGCTGTCAAAGAGAATGTTTTTACCATTTATCAGTTTGTTTTATTCTTTGAAGTGCTTAAACCTTCTGTCAACCACATTTGAACCCATTTGTTTAGTTTTCATACATTCTCTAGCCTACCTGCAAGAGAAGAGCTTTAACAAATGGTGATTTCCTTTAAAGCATAGTTTACTTTAGGGTGCACTTTCCAATCCATATGTGATTACAAACTTCAAAGGTGTATAGGGTGATGCAAGTTTAGCTGGGGGAATCCACTGGCAAACATATTGATTTTTATTATTTTTTTAATTACAAAATTCTAATATTTTGGCTTTCCTGGAACAGCAGTTTTGATATGCTACAATTGCTTCAGTAGCTCACACTTTTTTTTCCTGCTTTTCCATTTGTTCATTTGCTCTCTTTATTACGCTCTTCAGTTCATTTGGTTGTTTTTTTGTCTTTCTTTTCTTGCTCTTACTTCCTTAACTACCACACCATATGAAGCCAGAGAAAACCTCACTAGCTCATAGCGTTGCTTAGCAATGTCATGCATCTCTTGTTGTCTGTTGTGAAGCCATGGCATCCTGGTCTTTCAGCAAAGATTGCTATATCACTGCTTTGCTATAGGTCCAATTTTTTCCCCGAGATTTCTGATAAGAGATGATGTGTCTAGACAGCGTACATAAGAGATTACCTTATATCCATTATAATATAATTAGATCAAGCCATACCAAAGCTCACCAAGATTTTATGTTTAAAAGGTCAACAGCTTTTATTCCATATCTCAAAGATAAGCACCTTACGTTGGGCTTAATATGGAGAGTGCTGTGCCTGAAAGAAAAGGAGCTTCAAAAGATTTCTACTTCTATTATATCATTCAAAATAGACATTTGATACTGTAATACGTCCATTTTAACTTCCGTGATTCATGGAGCTAGAGATAAAAATAGGTCAGCTGTGCCCCTACTGGTACAGGATTATTCCCTGAAATATATTTTCTATTTCTAAGTCCAGAGTAGATTTAACTATCTCCAGTGAGGATTTACATTTATTAAACTGGAGGACTGTTCTTTGGTGGTCTTAATACATTGTCATTTATTATTTGTATTATGGCAGCAATTGGAGAGCTCAAGTGAAATTAGGATCCCACTGCGCAAAGTATTCTATGAACACACAGCATAGAGTAATTTTTCCCCTGGAGGGTTTAGAGTCTAAACAGATAAAACAAAGATTGAGAAAGTGGCCATTCCAATATCCCCATTTTAGCAAAGCACAACTGAAGCAAAGAGCTGCTCCTGGGCTTGCTGATAATATTTATAACAGACCTGATAAGTGAGTCCAGATCTGCTGCGTTCTAGCCTTGTGCATTACCTAGAAACAGGGTTTATTTGAAGTCAGATGCCCGTCAAGTTTTTGACTACTAAATATTTTTTTGCTTCTCTGATCGCTTACCTCTTTTCTGATTTATGAAGTTCACCAAGTCGTTTTGAATTATGCAATTTTCACTGTTAAATAGTCCTGCTCATTAACTATGCCACTGAGATATCTGAAGAAACTTAACACATAACACACCTCTTTTAGAACTCCTTCACAACTGTTCACCAAACAACTTGTTGAGTGTTTAATTTTTTCCCTTCTTTCTCTGCCAGCTCCTTTCTAACTCTTTTCTGAGTTCATTATATCTTTAGCTTTATAGTTCAAAATTCCCAGAATTGAATGCTGTATCACTGAACAGTTTTGCCAAAGTTCTACAAAACAGAATTTGGCTTTAGTTTTTCCATGTCATCATTGCCTGGCATATTCTATAAGTGGGAATATTTCTCCTAGCAAATATTTCTCTGCTTTATAAAGGTCAGTATGGCAAATTGAAGCTAAAACAATACAGCATGGTTCTAAACAGCTTAATGTTATCAAGTTATCATGTCAAATTTGTTTAGAAACATACTGTTGTGGTTTAACCCCAGATGGCAACCAAGTCCAACGCAGCTGCTCACTCACTCCCCCCAACAGTGGGATGGGGGAGAGAGATGGGAGGGTAACGGGAAGAAAACTCACAGGTTGAGACAGTTTCACAGGTAAAGCAGAAACTTCCCGTGCAAGCAAAAAGCCCCAAGGAATTAATTCCTCCCTTCCCATGGGCAAGCAGGAGTTCAGCCACCCCTAGGAACAAATGGCTCCATAACATGTAATTTGAGAAGACAAATGCCATCACTGAATGTCTCCCCTCTCCTGCTTCTTCCCCCAGCTTTATAGGCTGAGCATGACCCTGTTGTCTGGGATATCCCTTGGGTCAGCTGGGATCAGCTGTCCGGGCTGTGTCTCCTCCTGTCCTTGGAGCTGCATGGACCTTGTGCACTCCCAGGCTCCTCACTGGTAGGGTGGGAGTCAGAAAAGGCCCTCACTGTGTGAAATCACTGCTCAGCAAAAATGAAAACATCTCTGTGCTATTAACACAAATAATAATGCTCAAATTCAAAATATAGGAGGAGGATGTATTCTGGGCCGTGGTGATCTGCATCACTGCTTGTCTGACAGTGGATTTTGAGACAGACCTAAAAAGTTCTCCTTAAATACTTGAGGAACATCATTTCAATAACAAAAGGGAGGTGTTATTCATGCTCTTTCTGTGATATCTGACGGAGAGACCATAGAATCATAGAAAACTGTGCTGGACCACAGGGATCATTGAAGACCAACTGTATGTCATTTTGGAAAACAGGCTTTCAATTCCCAAGTAGTTTTAGCAGTAACAAAAGAAACTAAAAAAACATAGAACTGAACATCCCTTCTGAGCTATTCCTAACCCTGTTATACACGCTTTCCACACACCATCCTTTTTCGCTACTCAGTTGAAAATATTTCCAGCAACCTCTCGTTTAGCATAGCATTCCTTGAGGAGCAGCCATGCTGTAAAAGGGAGTCTTTTCACATCTCAATTAATACTTTTTCTCTTCTTAGTTTGGACGAACACATCGACCCCCTCTTAGCCAACCAACAATGTATTTTGTGATTTAACACTAAGACAACAGAAGAGAAAATGGCAGCAGATTTCAATATGTTAGCAGCAGAAAGAATGCTAACAGCTCACTATTTTGGAGAAAAATAGAAGCCAGTGTCTTCAGGCTCAGACATCTGTTTCACACAATATGCCAAGAAATGCCATAGCCGTGAGCTCTAGTATCATTAATTAACATAACATAGCTAGTATTGAAGTGAGGGTTTTAAAAGATTAAAGAAAATACATGTTGTATGAATATTTTGTGCTCTTTCTCATGATGTTTCTTACTCTGCTAATTTTCATTCTTCTTCTTCATAATTGCCGCTACTCACTTATTTAATAATTTGTTTATTTTTCTCAGAACTGATGATGCTTCAAGGATGCTTCGCTGTGCATCTTCTTGATCTATAACCAGCCACTGAGAGGCAATTAGAGCTGTCAGGCCTGCTCACCAGCCACTGATGCAAACTTTTGTTCCACAGCACACTTGTTTGCTGATCACTCAGAGCCAGCCAAGACCAGGATGCCCTCCAGCCACCGATGGATCTGTAACTAACACAACACAACTGCGGCACCAGCTGTGCAAATTAAGCAAGGAAGTGATTGCTTTTGACTGTATTTTAGTTCCTTCTACTCTTTGTCTACAGTAGGGGATTTACAATTTAGGATGGTCCTAGAGTAGCTGCCGTGTGCAGCTCAGCCACTGAACAGGAAAAAAAGGGCATAGTCAAAACCGAACATACAATATTTATTATGTGTGTGGGTTTTATCCTTAGAGTGCCTTGTTTTCCTGCTCTTCTCCTTCCTGGAGTAGTGCTTCAGATGCAAAACAAGAAAGCTACAGTTGAGGCATGCACAGCTGAGTCTAGTGTAGCAAGGCTTACTCTTGTCACATCGCATTCCATGTCTTTCTCTTCCACCCCTTGTGTGTGGGTGTGTGTATAATCTGCTTAGTTCAGTCACTCGATGTCTATCATATGTCACCCCCCATAATTCTGTCTGATCACAGGTTAGTCAGATTTTTAGGGTTAGTTAGAAATTCAGTGCTAACTGACTTTGATTCTTTTTATTTTCCTAAGCACGTTGCTGGTGCATATAGGCCATAATGAAGAAATAATATTGAATCTGCTCTGAGGCTTTGAAGGATTGACTAGCCTGTGTTATTAAAAATAATGTAAAATGTTTTATTGGTTTTTAATCTTGTATTTTATTGCCTAATTTTTTAAAATTTTAATGTGAAAACATTATCTAATCACAACAGTTATTTTCAGTAAGCAGCAGATACTACAATAACAGTAAAGCCCTAATTGATAATCATACTGGGCTATTTTTTTCCTTGCAGTTACCTGTTATTCCTGGTTAGTTATGCACTATTTTTCAAATATAGCTAGGCCCTTATGTTACTATTTTACCTCACATAGGTGATAGGAAATTACAAATATGGTAACATAGTTTAAAATCAGATGAAAGGGAGGCATTTTTTTTTCAATGGGATTTCAAAATCTGCATGATCTGTCATATCTATCTCAGAAGTTACACCACATAAAAATGTTAATTTAAACACCAGTATTAGAAAAGCACCCTGCTTACTCAAGGACATATTTTGATTTTTATAAAACCTGGACCATGAATTTTAAGCTGATTGTGAAGGTTTACTAGCCTTCCCAGGTAGACATACTCAGGGTTACAGCTTTGTGTTACAGCTGATCTAATAAAAAAATCATGCTGTTATCAAAATGGTGATTGGGTTCAGCTGGCAGCTGCTTGATCAAGGGTAAAGAAAGCTGATAGAAGGGTATGTTGCGAGCTGGGCTATGGCAGAACATCCTTCCACAACCAGAGTGAGATATAGGTTAGTTGAGCTGTAACTTTGAACTTTCTTCTTCTGGCATGGGGGTGTTTTTCCTTTTGCATTTGTTTTTCAAAAATCTTCCTCTGTGGTACAGGAAGAAAAAAAATCTGTGGAAAAATTATTGTTTATAGCTGATTTTATACCTCTGTTGGTAAAGAATAGCAGTTTTTCCTTAGGTGGTTAAGCCCTACTATTACCTTTAGGTTGTTACTAACAGAACTAAAGAATCTGTACCAAGTACTGGCAGATGAGGTAATAAGGGCTCCTGTAATCATCAAAATGAGAGAGAAAGGGGATTATACTTTCACCCACAAGATGAGGGACTTGGAAGAACCTGACTCAGTGTTGACTATATAGATAATATACAGATCTATGTAACTATATAGGCCATGCTACAGGTTTTCTCTGTTGTTCTGGACAAATATGCTGTGTATTTCTGTCTTTCTGGTGGCTTTGTAAAACATAACATAATGGGACCCTTAGGAGGTTAGATGATAATAATCAAACAAACCAGAAAGTTGCACTGATTTTTTTTTCCTGAATTTATATAAATATAACCTGACCATTATATATTTAAATATGTCATTATAAGGCATATCTATATATCGTTATCCTTGACTGTAGATAGTGAGGATGTCTGAAAAATATTGGAAAAAGAAACCATAGGCTATGATAGATGTACTAATAGACTTGAATGAAGTAAAATAGGGAAACTATCTATTTTTTTTTTTCCAAAATAATTGAAAACTATAGTTCATTTTACACATGACAGTTCCGGTGGAACTTTTCTTGATGTCTTAGTGTTTGGACTATAAATCATTAGATGGAATTTTCCATTTTCACTAATGTAATTATGTTGCACTTGAACATCTTATTACACGAAGACATGCAACTGAGTGGGATTCGTCAAGAGTCTTTGCAGTTAACTCACATAAAGAAGTTCTTTCTCTTTTGGGCCATCATCAGGCCTGAGTATAGTGTCAGACATCTGATTAACACAGAAAATCATAGGCTTGCTGAATCATTTGATATTTCTTGGAGAATAAAGGGGACTATAAAATAGAACATGAATAATTCATGTACAGGACTATCCAAAGTCACTTTCTGATGATGTGATTTCTTCCCCTTTTCAGAACTGAACTTTGCTTTTAAAGCCAGCGTGGTAAAAGTGTGTTTCTGTAGTGTGGAGACATCTTCTTTTTCAAATGTTTATCTTATGAAGTAGAAGTGTCACAAATGTTGAAAATAGGAAGAAGAAAGACAAAAATATATTGGAATTTCTTTACCACAGAGAACTGTAGGGTGTGAAAATAAACTGACTTGTTATTTCAGGAGATTTAGTCATGACAGCAGAAAACTATAATTTCAGTGGAGGGTACAACTAATTTTTAAGAGCATCACCCTGTCACAAAATGTAAACTGAGAACTTGGCACGGTATTTTTCTTCTGCAGAATGCTTTGTAGGAGATGAAAAATAGAATCCTTCCAGTCTGCTTCATCGCTACATTTAATAGGCTGGGCTGGGGTGCTAAGAAATACAATCTGGAAATTCTTTCTTTAGTGGTTTAACATGTTGAAGTCCTGAGTGGTTTTTCTGCTGACCAGCTCGCCTCTAGGTTATCTTCTCTGTTTCAGTGGAGCAGAAATGTTCAGAGGAACATTTCAGTGTTAGCAGACAAACAGGCTTAAGCAGGTGAAGTCTACTTCTATCACACCCTTCTTATTTTCCAGGCCCTCCCTCATTTTTGAGTCTGTATAGCGTGGTTCCAAACCTTTTTACAGTTGTCATGTAATGAACTTGCCTCCTGAAACAAAAGTTCTTGGAAAACAACAGATATTGTTATCTCTGGAGGAAGATAATAAGCTTGTTTTGTGACATCAAATGTGAGGAAATAGGCTTTTGTGATGAATTAGCTGAGCAATCTGGGAATACCGGTGTGTTGAAGTAAGTCTGCTACTTTGCTGTTGTTTAAGAGGGCTGTAAGTGCAAAAATGTGCCAACTTGACTATTGGAATATTAGAACATCTGATGAGGATTGCAGATGAAGAACTGGTACCTGGACAAAAACAACAGAAGGAGAACAAGTAAGATGGGCACAATGCAATACAGGACAACTACACATGATATTGTGAGAAAAATGATTTGTGAAAGTCCTATGAATGCACTTGTGACATGTTTGCTTGTGTATTCTGAAGCCAGATTAATAGCTTATTGTGCTCATTGAAGACATAGGATCTCAGTCCATTTTTGTCATCTTTTCTAAAATTATCCCTTCTTAATGATTTTTTTAAAACTGCACATAAATATTGTAGTACTTTGTTGTGTAGATTCTAATCACACTCATTACAGTCCCATAGTACAGTTGGAGTCACCCTGGTATAAATGTATTTTTTGCACGACAGGTTATTTTCACATGGAAAGGGGGGAAAAAACCACCTCTCTGTGGTCAGTTGAAGGCGCTGCCAAAGCAATGCAACAGTATCTGCACTGGGGCTGTAGTATCTTGTGCCTATCTGGTTGGGGGTATATTGCCTTAACCTCACAATTGCAATGAGAAAATGGATAACTCATGTTAAAAAAACCACCAACAGTATAGCACTTGAGCGAGCGATAATGACAACTTGGAAGGGGCCTCAGTCAAAGGCTGCAGTGCCTGCAGCACTTCCCACCAAAGTGATGGCATAAAAAGCATGTGAGGGAGCACCACAGCACACCGTAAAATGTAATTAGAAACAGGTGTGTATGAAAATGGTTGGGTTGACTTGTGGCTCATTTGTTTCTAGTAGTAACCAAAAATTTCTTCAGTAACCATCCTGAAGCTGGGTTCTTGTGTATGACTTAGGAGCTTTATGTATGTGTTTAATCTTGCATTATTAGTCAGAAGGCTCTGGAAAGAATTGGAAACCATAAAACAGTTCTTGCTGTGAACAAGGGAATTTTTAACCCACTGGGGAAAACAGGAAAAAAAACAGAACTGAGTTTGGGGGGAGGGGTGCAGAGTGGAGAATGGAGTGGGAGATAGAAACGGGAGAGCAGAAGGTACTCAAGTTTTTGTTGTTTGGTTGGTTTGGTTTTTTTTCACTGAATCTATTGATGAAAAGCTCAAAGGCTGCTTGGCAGTGACCTCAGTCCTGTTCATACGACCAGGGGAATGCAGGCGGGAAGCTAAAGCTTACGTTTAGTCAGTGATCTGTGAATAACCCTCAGTCCCTTAATGACGTGAGAGAAGCCTCCAAAGGGAGACAGTGAGTCAGAGAGAAGGAGGCACAGAGATTGCTTGAACAACCATTAGCACGTCATTGGTAATCCCAGCGACACCTTTCACATCCCTGGCATTTGTCTCAATGCACTCCACTGAAGGCTGGTACTATGTTTTATTTAAGGCTTTCTCACTGCCTTCTGGAGATGTGTGTGTTACTGTAGCCTGACTGATTGGTTGTCTGTTATGTTTACTAACACTTTGAGATCCTGCAGGAGAGGGGAATCTGTGGAATTTCTACCATGGCTCAGTACCTCTGGATTGAATCCACTTTTTATGTTAGACACAAGGAGCAAAAGGGTATCCAAATAAACGTGCACATGAAAGCAAATCTTTTGTAGAACATTTGTCACACTGCATGAGAAAGAGTTATCTTGATGTAGTATTAGGTAGCTATGCTTCTGCCTGCTTGTTGTCATCTAGTAGGACTCCTGTGATAATAGGTGTGTGTATGCTGATGCGGAACGCTAATCTTTTGTGTCTTGTATCTCTGCCGAGCATTTGCGTTCATCTAAATAGCTGCCTAGAAGCTGGACAAAAGAAAGGTCAAGCCAAAAGTCAGAGACCCTTTCTGGCTAATGCTTTGTCCTCATTCAAAAGAAAGCTATTACTTGGGGAGGGGGTGTGGGGTAATCACGACACAGCAACAAAAGCTGGCAGCGAGCAGAGTTCAGGTGGCTGTTTCAAGAGGCAAAGTTTATGACGTGGTTCCGGAGCTGTTTAAGTTGGCCAAAACTGTGGCTCGAACAGCCCGTTCCTCTCCCCAGCCTTCTGTCCTTCGTCAGTGCTTCTAAGTCTTTGTCTCGGCTTTCCATTTTGTCACCACTTCACTGGTTGACCCTGGACAAATACTCTCCTCGATGACTCAGTTTCTTCTTTTATCAAATGCCATGCTAGTAATCGTGGTAATAACATGACTAGTGTTCACCTGTGCCTTAACGCTTAGCTTTTTACAGAAAGTTTCAGACTTCCATCTGCAGTTTTTAGTTTCCTTTTAAGGGAGAAAAAAAAAAAAAAGGAAGGAATACCCACAGCATTTGTGGGCACTTCTAATTTTTATATGAGTCTCATGCTGCAGCACCTCAAGGAGATAAATTTGCTGCTAAGCTTGCTTTGGATTACAATTCCCATGATCCATGGCAGATGAACATTCTCCTCGCTGGTCTAATGTGTAAGACTGGCTGTGCTGCATAAGAGGAGAAAACATCATAGCTGGAAAGCATAAGGCACTGTAGTAGCATTAGCAGATAAAATATTCAAATTTATGCAACACAAAAATCTGAGTTTTTAGTAGGAAGATATTTTCATTTTCCTGTCACTCTGCTTTCTCCAAAGAACATAAATATAACCATGATACTTTCTCTGGGAGAAACAACTGAGCATTTCATCCCCAAAGGGAGTGAATAACAGAATTTCTGCTAATAAAAGCTACAGACGTTCGGGGAAAGTATAGAAGTCTTCATAAGGAATAGCATTAAGCAGGTCTGCTCTTTCCCTGAGGGGCTATTCTGACAGTTGTATATCAACCAACATGTTTCCTTTCTACACCTTCAGTGAGGATGATGTAGAAACAACTGTAGCAGTGATACACTACCCAAAGATTCCTCTGTGCTGAACAACAGAAAAGCTTTAGTAACAAGTAGTACAAAACTAGAAAAGGTGCCTTGCTTGTTATATTAAGGAAGCACCTCTTCCTCTGAAGTTTATAGCACTCTTGCGTGACACACATCTTTCCTCTTATAGTTGAAATAGATTCTAAACCCCCCTTTTTTTTCCCTTTTTCATGAGTCAAAATTACTAATTTAATGTGTATGAAGAACTTGGATTATCCAGTGTGTGCTAAACATAGCTACCGAACATTTGCCACATGTCAGAACTTCGCAAATGTTTGTGGAATTATTTATATTGACTACATTGGAAACATGGGTGATTAGCAATGATTATCACAGTAGATTGCGAAGTCTTACAGATGGAACTCCCACTATCCTTTATGGACAGAACTTCTTGATGTGTATGAGCTTTAGCTTGGCATTCCATGCCTCTTTTAAAGGATGGCAACCGAGAAATGCAAAAGTGTGGAAATTGGAACAGCAGGCATACAGGAGAAATGAGGGTGACTGCAAAGTTGTTATCAGTTGGTACCCAAAGGCTTCCATTAATTCCCTGACTGACTTCTGAGTGTGAGTACGATACCTTTGCTTCTTGCAGAGTAAAGTAGTGAGTTTGGATCTCTACCTGAGCTGGGGGAATCAGTTAATGTTAAAATCAATTCTTGATGAATAACTCAAGGATTGAGTTCTTTATGGTCATCCGGTACACTGTGTTCTACAACATCCTGTAATAACTTCAGGGAAAGGGTCCCCATGCACAGCAACTATCGTTTCTGGCTCTTTGTAATGATTGTTTATAAGCAGTGGAAATGTTCGGGGATGTATGAGAACTTTGTGGTACCAAGAGAAACTGCAAAATGCTGCAAACAGAAAATTGCCTGTTTTGCAATGTGGCAAAAGTCAATCTCCCCTGTAACAGAATGGCTTATTTGGCTTTGTATTCACCTATAATTTCTGAAATCTACCTTATCTGCCTTTCACACTTATGTCTAGTAGAATATAGAAATTTGTTTTAATTAGAACGAACATTGTGCTTAAAACTGAAGAAATTCTCCCTCCCGCCCTAAAATTAAAAAAGGATCATTAATTGCTACTTACATAGGAATAATATTTTTGTTTGGAGAAACTACTTCTTTTAATTTTTAAGACAGGTCTTGATCCTCTGATGTAGAAATACAGTTCAAAAAAATGTCCATGTTAACTACATCCTGCCTCTATCCTATTGAGAATAACGCATCTGAATATCAATTGCACTTAATTAATTAGTTTAAACTTTACAGTAGTTTACAAATAATCCCCATGAGTTTTGTTGCTGCCTACTTGCTTGTCTGTACTTATTATTATGTTCACTGAAAGCATAAACACAATTAAAATTCTTTCTTAGATTTTTTTGCCTCTTATGCTGCAATGTGTACTTTTGGTTTCGTGTCACTTCAGACGTCAATCTGTATTATGATCCATGCTCAGATCTTCAAAAAATATCTTGGTTTTATCAAGTCTGGTATCCTGCAGGCCTGTACTTGGACACCTATAAATGGCAGCTAAGTAGTCAAACTCTAAGGAGAAGAGGGAAACAAGATTAAAATAAGGACCTCGATGGATTTTTTTTTTTTTTTCCCTTTAGTGGAGATAGCTATGGTATTTTTTTGACTCGCAATATATTTTTGTTAGCTTTCTTGGTAATTTCTGGTACTTAGAAACTTGACACCTAAAAATCCCAATGAAACAACTCTCTGGTTGAAAACAAGTTTTTGATGAGTAATATAATACCACAGCTAGTTGATGTTTTTAAAATAGCTGTCCAATGTTCAGCTGAGCAGTGTAGCTGGCTCTTCAGAGTGGAGAAATATTGGTATAACCGCAGTCTTGTTCTCAGAAAATATTTAGACATTTTAAACTTATTGGGTATAGAGTGTTAAAAGTTTGGGTATATTATTCTTTTGCTTGCCAAGAGTTTTTTCTTGTAAGGAGTCATTCCTGCCTAGAACATCCTGAACTGACAGGAAGACTGCTACAGGAATGGCCACAGGAGGAAGTTCCTCCCTGCCCCTGCCAAAAAACCCCCAAAGAGTACCACTTAGCAGGTATACATAAAGATCCAATTCTCTGAAAATTTAATTCCAGAGTTCGAATGTTGTCCGCCCAGGAATATTCTAGGTACTCCTTGTGTACTGTGGGGATACAAAAATGGTATTATAGACTTAAGTGAGAGATCACCTCTTGGTCACAGTGTTCATGTGACAATCAACCACACAAGCAGCAGTTGCCATTCCATCAATTGTAGGGAGTTTGTTAAACTTCTTACAAAGAGCACCATTCTGCACCAGGTAAATCCACATAACATGGAAATGTTGTAGCCCACATGCATCTGAAAACTCTCCTAAAAGGATTTGCAATGAGAGTTTTATAAACTTTTTCATATTTGCAGCTATACCTCATGAACACCTTTTAAATCCGCAAGAATGGGAATGCCAGACTCTTTAAATTGAAGCAATACCCTAGATGCATTAAGCTTTAATTTAACCCACTAGAGACAAGTTAGAGATTAAGGCAATTGGCTGACCACGAAAAGGAATTTCTATGTATAACTTGGCCAAATAAAAAGTATGGAGCAAAAAGGTTATGATATTTGTTAACATGCACTTGAAAAGGGCAAATACTGAGATAAGGAAATTCTTACCTTAGAATGGTTGGATGAAATTAAGCAAGAAAAATCAGCTTGAATCATGAAACACTCTTTGCAGTGAAATGAAATACTAAACAATGGAAAAACCTCATGAGAAAAGTAAGAGAAAATGGAAAATATGCATCATGTGAAAATCATTCTATGATTTGGAATGTATCTGCACTGTATTAGGAATGGATAAATGGCATAGTAACAGTGGGAATCCCTAACCATAATTGCATTTAGCCACTAACACAGAACATAAAGAGTACAAGTAATCAAGACTGTAGAATATAGTTACTCTGAGAAATCTTCCCCTGTGGAAAAAATCATAATTGTGTTCACTTTTTTGGTAAGATTTATTAGTAGTTCACAATTATCAAGGTATAATTATTATGTTAGAAAAAATATTTTTGCCTACTTAATGGTGACCAGTTTGGGGTTTTTGTTTGTGACTTTGTTTTTGGTCTGGGGGTTTTGTTTGTTTCTTTATTTGGGATTTTTTTTTGACTCTTTTTTTTTTTAGTCTTAGTGGTATATACTTTTTCAAACTAGATGAGTTGCAAACATGCATGTATATGCAAATTGAGCACATAAACCAGCGTAAAAAAAAAAACTCCGGAGCGTCAGAGGGACTCTAAAATGCATTGTAACTCTTGCAAAAGAGATGTTGTCTTTACTTTGCAGAAGGGTTTTATCGTGCTCACAAATATATATAGCTGTTAGTGTGTCGAAAGCAGCTAGCACAGGATCACTTGGCTGAGTGGGAGGTGATGCAGGACTGTGCTATTAGTGAGCAGGAGGTGGGAGGTGACTGGGGCTGATGGGCAGGTTGGATACAGTATTTATACACATATGTTTACAGGTATTTTTAGATGAGATAGAAATATACAAATGTTAAATTGATGAGATAGCTTGCCTCAAGGGTAGGTAGAATGATGCAATAACTCAGAGTGAGGCAGCATAGTAGAGTGGACTGAGCACGTGAAAATGCAGTTTTTAGTCTTGATATCTGCACAGTAGTACCTTCTCACGTGTTCTTCCCCATGCATTCTATAAGAGCTTTGGCTGGACATACATGCTTAAATAGGGCACCTGTATTGTATTTCATTTATATTTGTAGCTTCATGTGGCAGGTTAAGGAAAAAATGATGACATCAGTAGTGGTTAGTGATGTAGAGATGTGGGCAGTAGCAGTAGAAGGAAAAAACCCCTGTAAAAGGATTTGATGTAATTTGCCTTATCTTAGAAATGTTTTTCTTATTCTCTTGCTCAAGTTGATGTTCCATTTATTAATTTCTGTTATTGGGTACACTCATACAGTCTTCAGAGACTTTCTCACTTACTGTGTGTTAATTAAATTAGACCTAAGATTATGTTAATCATAATATTACTTTCCTTTTCTTCTTAGAGTGTGCACAGATTTTTCTCCAAGTTGACCAGCACAGATATTGTCAATATCTCTCCAAATTATCTCCATCTGTTAGTCACCGTGCAACTTTGATAGGCCAGATCACGTTTCCTAATCCTGAGAATGAACAGCAATTTAAACAGCTGTTTTTCCATCCCTGTCTAACTTCCTTAGTACTTATTCCCCTCTTCTCCGCTTCTGCCCCTGCTATTGGATCCTCTCATAGACTGTATATCTAGGCTGGATATGCCTAACTGCTGCTTTAACATCCACCCAATATCACTGACACAACTCCCTTGCCTGTTCCTGTTTCAGCTGCTCAGGAACAGTTCCAATGGAATCTAGCTGGCAAACTGATCAGTCTCAATGACTTTCCTTTGTCTCCATTTTCAGTCTGATAGCCAAAGACCCAGAGTGTCTGCAGGTTTCCTGATATCAGCAGTGGTAATGGAGAATTTGGAATTTTAGGGAGAACTCATCCCGCTCTGTGTTTGACTGGAAATAAGACACCACTGGTAGGATTCAGGCCTGGTGTAGTCACGTCCTGTGAGCGAGATGCAGAAAAACTGAGCGAGATCAAAGGACACACAACCATTACTGGTGTGAGGATAAACTGTACATCTGTGACAGGCCACAGAGAAGACTTGGAAGCTGTGCACTGTAATTCTTATTGCCCAACAAATTGAGATACGAGGCTGTTGTGGTTTAGGAATGGTGTTCCTCAATTTCGTATTCCCACTGAAACACCCCTGGAACCAGGAGAGCTGTGGATTCTGAGACGATGATAAATTAAACAGAAAATTTAAGCTCAGTTTAGGCTGCTGAAGTAGTGTAAAAGTTCAGTTGATACGTATCTACTGCTATCACATATACAGTATTAAGTAACTGTTGCCTTAGCATGGAAACACCTTGGTATCACTCTTGGATTCTGTCTCTAAAAAACTCCAGAGAAGAAAAATGCTGTTATTGTCTTGTACAGAGAGATTCAGGGAGTGCCCTGGATAGACTAAATTTCTTGCCAAGGCTTTATGGCAGCTCACAAATCTAGCTGAGCTTTCCCAAGTAAGATCCATCATGTTCAGACAAACATTTGATATGACAAATTTTCATTGTCCAGTTTACTTAGCGCCTTAACAGTAACTGGGACAGCACACCTGGGGTCTGTACTAATTGCTAGATCAGAAAGTAGAGTCTCTAGCAGTTCTAGCAGCTGAACCTCAACTTTCAGAAAGTCCATCAGCCCTTTTCTTGAAAGCAGAGTTTCCAAATGAGCTCTAGCAATGGGTGTAAGCAAAGGTTAAAACTTACGTGAAACATGTACACTTTGCTTCTTTCTGATACTTGCACTGTCCTTACAAGGACCCATCTTACTAAAGGCTTCTTTATCAAAAAAACTACGGGTCTAACATCAGGCTCTGCCCCAACTCTTTCCCATCCCATGAAGAAGGTTTTATAATCCTTGTGCAATTGCATTGCTCAGGCCTAAACTCACACTGTACACTTGCACAACATGAGGAAAGAAGCACACTGAGGAGGCAGAGTGCATCAAGAGAAGGCCACTGCAGGTTTAGACCCCTAGTCAGGATTCAGAATAGTAATGTATATACCTAATTGCTGCAGATTTTTCATGTGCTTTTGCCTCGTATGTATTGCAAAAAGTACTTCAGAACGTGTTTAAAACTGCTTCCCATCTTCCCCCGACCAACTCCTGTTAAAATTTAGATCCTTTGGCTTGAAATGATGATTGACATTGTGTTGTGTCTCCTACGTCATCTTAGATGGAGATTCTTTTAAAAATAAACGTGGCAATTAAATCCCCAGGCTACTTCAGTTTGTTTGCTCTCTATCAGTTACTTTCAAAAAAGCTCTGCGTAAAGTCTTCAGTGAAGCTTCCAGCCCCCCTTCATGTCCTCCTGACATGTATCTTCCTTCATTTGCACTGTCACAGACAGATAGTTTGCTTGTGCCAATAGAAAGGGATTGTTTTCATGTGATCTACAACAAGTAGGGTTTTCAGAAAACTTGCTGGCATTTCTGCTTAGGAAATAAATGCTTTTCAGCTCATCTCTGACATCCTGCAACTGCTAAGAGTATAACTGTAAGAGCTAAGGCTTCGTGCTTCCTCACCACAGGATGGTCTATCATTTGACTGGTATGTCTTTTCCAGGCAATACTTGCTTGTGAGCAGAAAGAAGCTGAGGTGGAACGAGCTCGAGCTGAAGTGGCAGCTGCAGTCCAGCCCTCAGTGGTAATAGCTGTTTCTAGGCAGGTTTACTGAGAAACTGGTTGTGATCAGTGCTGTGCTAGGGAAGGACTCCATGGAGATTGTCTTTGATTTTACCCAGGACATGAGACTTGCTGGAAAACAGTATTAATTAAGCCCACGTATTAATAAAGCAATCCTTATTTTGCCTTCACTTGTATGTGGGTCACCTGTACCCTTTGCGACATGATTCCAGAGGCCGGGCAACAGCTTCTCCCCACTGAGTTCAATATGGTGAGTGTGTTCCACTCAAATTACACGTTTCCATACTGAATCCCACTAGGCTGTTAGCCCTACAGCCTTCCCGTATCATCTCTTCCTGAGACCCTGTCTCCACTCATACTTTTTGCACCAGGAACTCTGGGAGTACTGAGGATGCAGATCTGGGTAACCAGCTGCTGTCAGCTGCTTTATCCTGCTAGAACATCAGCAAAAGTTCTGGAAAGCACTAGGCTGTAGCCCAGCAATGAGGCCTGTTTTAGCAAATGATTGGGCACAAGTGAAATAAATGTCCTCTTGCAAGCCAGTTTGAGAGGAAACAGGTGGTACGTGGTTATTACAATGCACAGAGAGCAACTCTTGGAATACAACTGGAAAGAATTCAAAAGACAACAGTGAATCCATTGTAAATAAAAAACAGGGTATGATGTAACTGGCTTGTGATAAGCAGGGGTAACCAGTGGGCAGCCAAGGACATCATGTTTTGTTCTTGTGTGTTAATCACTGAGTAATGATGTGGCAGCAAATGCCAGCAGCTTAGGTGAGAGATTCCATGTCTCTACTAAGCTGCTCTCCAGCAAACTTTGTCCCTGGCTGTAAGGAGGAATTTCCAATTGTGTTTGCTGGAAGAGATCAATGAGCCTTCTTATTAATATTATGGAAGGTCACTGACAGTCCAAATAACAGGACACAACAGGGCTGAACACAAGGATTTTCCTGACGTTAATAGACGGTGACTCCTTCTATGAAAAAAAAAAAAAGGTAGGCATAATCCTGAAATGACAGAAATAAATATTGGTCTTCCTGATATTTTTAGATATTATCAGCTGACAGGGCAGATTGTGAAGGACTGAAAAATGACGAATGTAACTATGACTCTCTTCCTCCCCCCCCCCATCAAAAAAAAAAGGAAAGTGGGGGATAAGGGGGGGAGAGAAGAAAGAAGGCTCTGCTGGCAGCCTCAGGATAGTTTCAAAAGCATGTGTGGGGGAAAATATGAGAAACAATCTTGTGGGATTCAGTGAGGAAACACTTCAAAAATATAATTTGATTAGGACACAGCCTGTATGATTCAACGAGGGGGAGGAGGTATTGCCTGGAATATGCATCTGACAAACTTTCACATCAAGAATTACTAAATTACTGTCGTGCAGCCATGAGGTAGAGGCCAAAACTGCTTTTTTTTTTTTAATTATTATTTTTCATTTTACGAACTCATGAATTGCAACTTTTAGAGTTGTTGGCATCTATGACGTGAATCAGCACCTTGAGTTACTTTTGCTTCTGGTTCCGTTGATGTATTTCACTTTCTTATTTTTATCACGGTATCGTGTGCTGTGTACCCTTCCTAAGCTCTCTGTTGGACTGGAGAGCAGGAAAGGAAAAGGAATCCTTCACTACAGTGGGTAACAGATTTAATTTAAATTAGATTTAATATGAAGATGATTCAGTCTTTGTGGCTGATCAGGTGGACTTTGGCATCATTACAGAACATCATTAATTCACTGATAATTGTTTATTATTTGTTATTTTGTTATCTGTATTGCAGCTGTGCCTACAAAGGCATTGCTATGAGCATGTAGCTCTTGGCCAATACCAAGAGAAATTAAGTAGGTGGCATCAGAAGAGACATAGAGTAAAAGAAAGACACAATTATTTACAGAGGAGGGACCAAAATAGACAAGTATTTAAGCATTTAAAGACTGCAGCCTCTAACCTTTAGCTATAAATGGAATGCATAATGCTATATTTTGCATCATAACACAAGCAGATTAGGCAGCATCACAGTGTGGGTCCTGCTCCACTAGCAAAGGAAATATGAAGGACAGAGCAGGTTCGGAAATCTCTTTCCTTTTAGTGACAATTCTGTCAGGGCTTCAAGGAGGATTATGTAGTGTACAATTGTACAAACAGTACAGTGCCAGTCATTTTCTGTCGAAGAACTGAGCTCTTATCACAGCTTTTCCTTTTTCTTCAACTGATGATCCTTAAGTCTGGTTTTTGGTACACTCATTTAAATAAAAAGTCGTAGAGTGTAATTTTTACTTCAGATCCAGATGTCCAGCTTCTGGAAAGCAGGCAGCCAGAACTTGGCTCTCAGCACTCTCCAGCACCTTGCTAATGACCTATAATTGAAGATCTGTTTTGTTGTGAGGGCAAAGGACAGAAAGTAAATATTCAAAAAGGAGATGATATGCTTAGTGCAGTGCCTGGAGCATTCACTTGGAGAACAGAGACTGTGCCACCTCTGCTTTGATGCACTTATCCTCAGTAATTTTGATATGGGAGCTGCAGGCAGATTTAGGAAGGTAAAGAGAATACTTTCTTTTCAAGACTTGCTGTCAACGGAGAAAATTCCAGAGGAGACAAGAGATACTCATGTATTCTTCATGAGCATGTTGTTAATATAATATGCTGTCATATTGTTCCTATGATTATGTGATTCCTACTCAGGAATGATCTTCCATCTTAGGACCCCATTAAAAAAACAAAAAAAAAGGTTGTTTCTTTTTTAATATCTATTGGCAAGATAGTGTATTTTTGTCTTTAAGATATTTAGGAAACCTGGAGTTGAATGAAGCATTGGAAAAGATGCTTATTTACACCAAGTCAATTAAAAGATATTAGGACTGAATGAAAATAGAAAATTGATGTCTGTACAACATTCTGTTTTGGGGTCTATTCTATATATAAAATTGTTGTTTATTAGATGCTAAATAGTAATTTAGTTTTAGTACACTATTTTGAACATTTTCCTTGAAAGTACCAACCCAGAGAGAATTGGACAGAATTATTAATCTTTGCTTTATGTTTGTATTTGCAGGCTCAATTCAGCAATAGATGCTTAAAGATAATCATATTTCATTCCTTCACTGAAAGTTGATTATAACAAACTGAAACTCATGAGACACTTTAACTATAGGCATAAATGAACTCAACTAGAAAAAAATTGACTAAAATACTAATAATATTCTGTCTTACACCTGGTCTTGTCACTTAAAATCAACTGGATATGTGATTGCTGGATATGCTCTTTTGCCTAAGTGTTCATCTGATTTCCAATGAAAACAATTAAAGGATACCCAACTTCATGCAAAAACTTTCCCTAGTGTTATACAAAACAGTTAATTGTTAACCATATTTTTTTTCACCACATTTTGTTAAGCCAGAACTTTTTAGGAATGGTATAATGATACTTAAACTAAAGAATGGATAAGTTTAAAGTATTTAGGGTTTGCAAAATTTCAGGGCTAGAAATTTAAATCAATACTGCCTTGAAAAAAATGGGTTGTAAGTTGGTGTCTTAGTTCAATGCTGGCCCTATAAATAGGTTGGGAACTGTTGCCCTGTGTAATTTAGGGTTATTTTAAAAAAAATAACAACCCTGTCAACATATGTAGTGATTAAATAATTCATGTAACTGGGGCTGGACTTTTGATAGGGGAGATTTCACCTGCAGAGGGATTCACTAAGACACTTCATGAAAATTAAGACTACTCCCTTAGTAATAATTATTAAAGTCAGACTCAAAAGGTCAGAATAAAAAATTTGCAGCTGTTTGAAGTATGAAAGTATTGAAGACTGATGATTTTCTTTCTAGATGTAATTACATTGATGTTTTCAAAGCAAACTGATCTTTTTGTTGATTTGATCAAATTTGCTGATTTATGTATTTTCCTTCATTCTTAAGTATTGAGAAAATAACGAGTGTTCCAGAGAAAACTGAAGTTCAGTTCCCTGAGAAAACAAATCCCTACAGAAAACAAAGCCCCCCTGCTAAAATATGTGTTCATGGACTTTATACGGGGGGAAAAAAGAGTTGTTTTATGATACAACCTCTTTTACTGTGTTTGACTTAGGAAAGTAACTCGTTATTTCTAACCTTTGTTTAGGAAAGGTTTCCTTTGTCAATTGTATGAGTAAATGCATATCTTATTTTAAATCTTTTTGGAAATAAATTACAGTGACCAGCTTTATAAGTGGAAGCCTCAAATGTTGTTGTATATGTTACAGGCAAGTGTCAATTATTTTAGTTGAGGAGAACTTCTAGCTTCTTTCAACAACAGTAGGGAAAAGAATAATTTTGAATAATTCACAAACTTTCTATCAAAAAGCAGAAGGACTAGAGTTGTTTAGTTGAAGACCAGAGCTCACGAGACCTATCAGGGCAAGTAAAACCTCTATTAGGAAGTCACAATGGTGTTTCTTACAAAAAAGAAGTGATGCTTTTCTCTCATTTTCTAATTATCTTCTATTTTCTGGAAGTGGGATTCCTCACATCTATATATAAGCACTTAGAAGTTGTTGTATAATCTAAATAAGCTGCGTAGAAAGTGATGAGAAAATGACGTTTGCAGGATGTGGCTCATCCCACATATTTAAATCACTATTGACAAGCTTCTGACAACTTCTTAAGCTGAAGTGTTTCATATTTAATTTGTTCAACCATTCCGCCCCGGTTTCATCCTTTATCGGCTCCAGATAGAGTCTCAGGTTATTACACGGTTGACAGGAGACAGGGCTTGCAAAGGCACTACAGCAAACAGCATTTCTGGGTCACGGAACTTCCTCCCTTTCCAGGCAAACTGCACCGGGACCCCTTCAGCTCCTTTTCCCAGCGCTGAGCACAACTTAAGTGTTTGGAGAGCACTGTTTCCAAGTGGAAGTGGCATGATTCACAGTTGCATCCCAGCCTATTCTCTACTGCCACATCCACTTTAGCTTCAAAACAAGTTCTTAATGAGTTTAATCATATTTAAAAATTTTAATCTTTTTCAAGATTATTGCAATTGCCTTTGGCAAAAATCAGTAGTATACTGAGCTCCACATGACTCAGACTCAAACCGGGTTTTGTGTATTCAATTCCTTGTGAATCACCACTTCTTTAGACAAGCCTTTAATTTTTTGGGTGGTTTTGCACCTTTAATTACATTATTGTGTGTGTGATTAAATGAAATATCTAAGAAATGTTACTGACTGTTACAGACTTACCATCTAGTCAGAATGGAATTGAAACGTATCCTCTCTCTTCCTTTCTCTCTACAGGCTGACATAAAAGATGAGTGGGTTTCAGGGGTTCTTTCTTGAGGATATCTATCTATTCTTGCTGGGTTGCATAATCAGAAGTGGAGATTGTGGCCTATTATGTCTCAAATAATAGCTTTTTTTGAATCTCAAAGGTCTTTCCTTTCCTCAGCTTCAAGCCTACAAATAACATGATACTTTTTGCCTTTGAGGTCATCATTGGTAGATCTGTGATAGTGTATTTTATTCTCTTTTCCTTGCACATTCCTCACATATGCCTGTGGGAAACTTGAAAGAGATTCTGCAAACCTTAGTCATGGGGAAGAATAATGTATTGTACAATAATGTCCTTTTGAAATGCAAGTTCTCTGTTTTGGAAATCAAGCCTAAAAATTAATCCCTCAATCAGTGTGGTTCTAGAGCGCCCTAAAGGTAAACAGAGACTTAATATTTCAGAAAAAAAACTCATCAGATGTTTATAAAAAACATTTTTGCATCATCAGTTGGAAGTAGATCCTGAAGGGATACAAATCCTTAAATTATGAAGACCCCTTGAAACAAGACAAAACAAAAAATAAAAACCCTAAAAACCTTGTGTAAACCATGCTGAGATTAATTTTTCATTTATGCTTCTGAGATCCCAGGTTTACCGGAAACAAAAAAATGGCCTTTAGAAATGTGAATTAACTCTTGTCATCTCGCTTTTTTTTTTTTTTTTTTTTTTTTTTATTGTCTGGGAGCCCCTGGTGGCCTAGTGGTTAGATCGCAGGACCTTCACCGCTGAGGCCTGGGTTCGATTCCAGCCAGG
>JAWMRA010000161.1:281732-351051 GCA_035584735.1 Pseudotriccus pelzelni | reverse complement strand
GTGAGAGACAGTGCTGAAAGCTTCACTGCAATCCACAAAGATTCCATTAACTGGCTTCCCTTGATCAGCTAGGTGGGTTACCCAGGTTTGATAAGCAGGACTTCCAGGCATTTGTCTTCATTTCAGAAGTCCCTCTTCAGATTCAGCCTAGAATGACTAGAATAACCTATGTTTGGATCTAACCTAATTAATCTTAGTCTTAATGCTGTCTGGATTATTGGCATAAACCCATCGCAGAACCTATCCTGCTCTAATAATTTATTATGATTTAGAAATGATCCTTCCTAATTAAAGTACACAGCAATAAGTAGATTTATTACTCAGCACAAACAATGCCATTTTCCTCTTCTAAAGTGAAAATTAAATTATAGGTGTCTGTAACTATTCATTGTCTGCCAGTTAAAATAGCTCCCAGTTCAAAACTGGGAAGTTCTCATTCTGTCTCCTTCCCACTGTCCCCACCCCCTCCTTCAACTTCTACTTTTTTGGGTCCTCAGTGGACCTTTGTCTACTGACTAACAGCTTCTATTGTCAGTGGGAATAGGAGATCTTTTTTATGGTAATCACATCAGCCCAGAGGACAACAAAAACCTAATTGTGTCTGGACTTTATCATATTATATTTTGGAAGCATAAGGTCATCCTTAGACCATGTCCCAAGCTTTTACCAAAAGCAGTCTGATTTTCATTTAAATTGGATGATTCATTGGCTAGTCTTTTCTGTAAACCACACCCAAATCAAGAACAAACTGAACTTAAAAGCTTAGCTGCCTTTAGGATATTAACATTTGAGCTGCACAGATCTTACCACTTCAATTTTTCACAAGCGTATTTATGGATCTGGTCACAGACCAAAGGATAGATATGTCAATTCAGTGACTGAGAAGGTGTTTAAAATTGCATCAAGATTTCACCTGTAGTTTTAGGTTAGAGTCACGAACGCTGACAGTTGCTATAATTTCTTGGGGGCCGTGTATACATCTGCTATTTGGTAAACTCACTTCATTTCCTCATAGAAGTCTCAGAAGGTGCTCCTTGAGGCAAAACTTGCAGTATTCTTTACTGAAACATGCATCGAGCACTCACCTTTTTCATGTTCAGTTATTGATTCTGAGCCCCTGTGTGTGTAGACTGTAGAAAATGCTGTGTTTGGCAAGAGGCAGTACTTTCAGGGGTATTATCTCTGTGACCTCCACAGATCTGTATCCTTTTCCATGGCTCAGGACTGTAGTGGCGAAGGAAGCAAGGCATGGCTGAGCGTACGTGATACTTTTTCCTTCAGCTTGAGCATCCAGCACAAGGAGACACTGCTGGGAGAGTCTTTACATGTGAGAGAATTTATGCCAGAAGGAAAGTGTTTGTATATGCATAAAAGAATTCTGCTGGTTTTCTGTATGTCGAGCCAGTTTTCTTGTTAAATATACTCCTTATATAGTCACGTTAGGAAGCAAAGCTTGTTTACTGTTTCATTTTTTTATTATTTGATATCTATATATTTGAAACTTTTATGCTGTGAAGGTTTTCTTATGCTTCCAATAATTTTACATAAACTATTTGTGGAACTAGAGAAACCCTAGCCACTTAGTGTTCTTCTGTGTAAATAGCTTTTGTGATTTCTTTTAAAGGTTGTAAATGAACAAAAAGTGATATTTTGAAATATGAGCCATCAAAGAACATTCTAAGCCCTGAAATATGTTTATACAAATAGTTGTTCATGGCAAAATTTTGCAGCTCACTAGGAATCAAAAGCTTAATGAAATCATCTGTCAGGCACTATCCTGGATCTACTAATGCCTTTGTAATTTTCAGTAAGATTGCAGATCTCTGCTGGACAACAGTATTCTTATTTTCTGTGCCTCTTAAGGTTGTGTCATTTGTGGATAAACAGTAAATTGTCCGTTGACTTGTTTTGTTTTGTTTTAGATGTAATAGAGCTCTGGTCCCAGGAGTATCAGTTGAAATATTTTAACTCTAAAATAACTCTAAGCATGCTTTTGATTCCAGAAAAAAATTTGCTTGAATACAACATGATTTTGTATGTAACTGAAACTTTTATTTCTGAGTTACTGTTAGATTCATTGATAAAAATGAAGTGGTCCTGATTATAAATGCTGAGCAAAGTTGGTGTTCAGTGTCCTGTTTTCATCATTAAAGTAGCTTTGTTTTAAGTGGTGGACACAGATCAGCAAAGCCATTAGAATCTTTCTGGAATGTTAAAATGCTTGCTTGCTAATTGCTGTATTTAGACCCCAGCTTGGTGAGGAGCTCATAGCTGAACTTTAGAGTTTAAATCAAAAGGAATTGACATCCTTGATTCCCATCACATGACAGAACTACATCTTAAATAGGTATTCAAGATTGAAAACTAACTTGTGTTTAATTCCTTTGGATTAGAAACCTTGTTTTCTCTCTGTCTGTTCATTATGGCACATTGTAGGGTTTTTTCTTTTTTGGAGAGTGAGAGGCTAAGAAAGGACCCATTCTTAGTGGAATGACGTTTTTCATTGAAAATTAGACCAAGTGGTAAAGAATGGATAGAATTTTATCATAAAAAAGAAGAGGCCTTTGAAGTCTGTAGTTTCCTGTGACTCCATGTAGATGCTGAACAAATCAGTTAACTTCAGTCATTGTTCTCCACCACTGAGTAAATTTAAAACAAACCAACTGCCCAACAACACCCTCAATACACTCCCCGAAACTGTATCTTGGAATTATTTGAATCAGGGTACCTACATGTGAAAGTCTCCTCTCCATAGTGCCATCTTTATGACTTGTATCTTGTTAAATGTGGTCTTGCTTAACAAATAAAGGTTTGGTGGCTGTTTGACTTAGCAGGTTGTACATGATAGGTAGGCTGCTTACAGACTTGGGTAAATTACAGTTTCAGGAGGAAGATAAGAAGTACTGCTACACATCTTCAGAATATTTGGGAATCACATTTTTATTTCCTTCCAAGGATTTTTCTCTCTCATCTAAATTCTGTTGAATTAATATGTGATGATGAAACTCTGTCTGGGTAAAAAATATGCCAAAAAAATTATGTAATAGTTGAGGTCCTAGAGTTGTTCAGAGTTGATCACTCATTCATACTTTGTTTTGTAGTGTTTTCTTTGAAGACCACCACTATTCAGAACTTGTTCAGTATGATTCAATTCCAAGTTCCTTCACAGTGTGACCAGACACTGGTCCTACTGCCTGATAACTTACTGTGTTCTACTCAGTGGAAGTTGCTTGAGGTGCTAGAGAAAAGCTTCTCTTCTGTTTTGGGAAAAAAAGTAAGCTGCTCTCTGAAGCCAGCTTGGTTTGTTTTTCCTCTCCTTTTCCCATGAATTAACTGATTCAAGATATTTGTAGCCTTCTTCCAGGAAGAAGACTTTGCCCCTACAACCTCATCTTTTAGGAATGAGATGCAGTACAGAGAACTCTTTGCTAGAGTTTGGTTTATAAAACCTTTATCTTTTTAGGCTCCCTTTCTTCCTTCATTCAGTGTTCTCTTACTGTTATTTCTCTAAAAAGCTTGCAGTGGTTTTGACTGTTTCCCTTTAGTAATTCTCACATGTTCATATAAACAGGGACCCAGCCCCTGCCTGTGCAGTTGTGAGCGTAATTCGGGTTTAGGACTTGCCCGTCCGTTGAGGGTGCTGAGTTTACAGGACCATCTGCAGAACCTGAGGGATATTTGACTTGCCTCCTGATGTTTTGCCATGGGATAGGAATCTTCTTGCTGACAGTAGCAGGGTTTCTTCTTTTTCTGTTGTATGTGAACTTCTGATCCTGAAACATGTAGTCTCTTTCATTCCTATCAGCAACTGTGGGATTGAACACTTTAGTAAGGTACCCGTGGTTGCTGAATTACTGATTAAATCGAAGTACTGGTTTCAAATCAGAGGACCAAAAGCTTTTGAGAAATGCATTGTGAATGCAAAAACTGTTGAAAGTCTGTAAACTGCCATGGCTGTTTAATTATTTAGAACACTGTTGTAACAGTCATAATGCTGAATAAAATATTAGGATTAAAGGTCAGGCCTGATGACAACAGAGTTTTGATTAAATATTAAAAAAATTAACACTGATACAGTGCACCTCACTCTCTACACTCTAATTTGGTATCTTCCAATCATATTTACTTTACCTTTACTGACTCTGCAAAGCTACTTCCTTCTTAGAATGCCAATAGAATATGAACTTAGAAACATCTAGAATATTCAATTTGTACATGTGCATGTGTGTACACTTAAATATTTGTCTATTGTTGTGGGTTAGTCCCAGCAGGCAGCTGAGATCCCACACAGCCACTCAGTCATCCCCCACAGTAGGAGGGGGAGAGAGTAAGAAGGGTGAAAGTGAGAACACTCATGAGCTGAGATGAAGACATTTAGCAGGTAAAGCAAAACAAAGAATTCATCCCCCACTTCCCATGGGCAGGCTGGTGTTCAACCGTGCCCGGGAAAGCAGGGCTTCATCTCCCACAATGGTGGCTTGGGAAGACAAAAGCCCTAACTCCTAATGTCCCTCCCTTTCCTCTTCCCCCCAGCTTTTGTTACTGAGCGCTGCGGTGTGGACTATCCCTCGGGTCAGTTGGGCTCAGCTGTCCCCCCTGTGTCCCCTCCCAGCTCCCTGTGCACCCCCAGACTACTCACTGATGGGGCGGGGGTGAGAAGCAGAAAGGACCTCGAAGCTGTGTAAGCCCTGCTCAGCAGGGACTGACCCACTGTTTTGTTATCAGCAAACACCGTTTTGGTCACACATCCAAACACAGCACCACAGGAGCTGCTATGAAGAAGCTGAACTCTATCCCAGCCAAAACCCAGTGCATATGTAATGCATTTGTAATATGCAACGCATATGTTTGCAGCAGTACCAGAAATCCCCAAGAGGAAGACTTGCATCCCAAAATAGCTAGCTCTGAAACTCATGTTGTTAACATCCTTGTACTTAGTCTTTGCACGTAATTCTTTGTGCTATATCAATGTGGTATCTAGCAAAGTTGTAAGAGCACGAGTAGTGAAGTTACACATTTTTAACTGGAAAAACTAATTGTTCTAATACCAATCTGAATTTGACTGTAGCATTTCTAATACTTCTTGCATTGCTGAATAGAGAATAAAGCATCACTTTTTTTAAGTAAACATGAACAAAGCAGGCATTAGTCATAAAACGTGAATGTTCAACTTCTTTTTGTTCATCTTTTTTTTTCAATAAGACCCCTTTACTCACTGAAAAGTATAATTTTAATGGAAACTAGATACAAGGTGGGAAAATTCTGTTTTAATGCTTTTTCAGTGAAAATGTTGTTCTCACAATTTACTGTGCCTTTGCCTGATAGTCTTTCTGAGAAAGCAGTAAGCATGAAGGCCTAGGACCAACACAGTACATAGCAATGAATGAGAGTGTTCTTGGAGCAGACTTCCCTTCCTTGGTGTGCTGCGTGGTTCCTCTGAGAAGAGCCACACAGAATCCAACTTTTACTCCAAAGACCTTCTGTTCAATGTGTACTTCATCTCAGCATTGTTAATGAAGAGCACAGGTTGTTCAACAGCTTTGAGCATGACTTTCAAGTTCAAAAGCCATGCTCGCTCGTCCTCTCTTTCTTTCATCCAGTCAGTTCTTAATTATTTTGTGAGGAGTGGGACCATTTCAGCGAAGGGATGGCGAATCCTGTCATCCCAGACTGCAGCCCGATAGGTGGAGACTTCTCCTCTCAATGGGACATGTTAATTGGAATCCCCTCAGGGAGAAAGGTAGTGAAATCCAGATCTTCCCTGTCCTAGATTAGTGTTCTAGCAGCTGAACTATTGTTCTGAGTCAAAGCAGCGGTTGCCAGTGTAGACCCTGATGCTCTATGGTTTTTGCTGACAGTTTAGACTTGAAAGAGATAGTAAGATGTCTGTTTTTTTCAAGACTGAATCCTTTCACAGAAATATGTTTATGAGGGCATCTTCTAGCAGAAATGCTTTCCAATCTTGAGGACCAGCTGCATTTCAGAGTCAAAACTTTCTGTTTGCATGAAAGTCTATCTTTATATATATTAATTTTTTTTGTGATTCCGGGATAAATTTATTAAGGATATTTTTCTGCATATTGTGCATCTTTCACTCTCTGAATCTGGAGTGTCTTTACACAAAACTGTTCTGTGACATCATGCATAACCAATGCCATAGTTATTATTTTAGGTTGTACCTGGGTCTTAATTACCTTTAGATTTCTGTAAGTAGAATGAACTAATTTCTCGTGGTTAGTGTTAGAATGAGTTTTAGATAGAGTCATGGAGGAGGAATTCAGGGTGACAGATGAATAAAATAAGAGTGCTCATGTATTTCAGCAGCATTTGTGGAGTCCTCATTCTTCTGAAGACCCTGAGAGTGTTCAGGGACCAAATATGTTAAAACTTTCTGCTTGTCACATACATTGAGTACCCACATGAAATGAGCATGATTTGGGAGAAAGATCCCCTAACTCTCCAGTTCCTAGACTGCAATGGGCTCTGCACTGACTGTATGTGAACTTGAGCAGTAAATTGTTGTAAACCTGCCTGTCAGGAGACAACTGCAGCCCAGTGTTGTTTCACTGACCTCCTTTCCAGCCTTTTGTTCTTTTCACCTGCCAGTTCTGCAGAGAGTAAAGAAGTATTTCTGTGGGCTGGTTTGGTGACTGAATTGTGTTATAGGGCAAAATAAAAAAGATAATTTCAATTGTCTGAACAACCCAGATTTCCAAGATTGCTAAATGTGGTTGACATTCAGGATTAGTATGAGGATAAACAAGGAAATTTGGATGTATATTCTGATGTTGGCAGTGTGGATTTTCCTATATTTTGCCATCAGTCAGCATTAAATAATGTTAGAGTATGGTAGCTAAGATGTCAGAGCAAACAGCTGTGAAATAGAACCATTATCTGTGAGAAGAAAAATGTTGTCACATTCTGCAGACATATCGTGGAAAAGGATTGCTGTGGGAAGTATCTTAAAAATATCAATCACAACATTAATTTCTGGAAATATTTCTACTCAATGTCAATCTACGTAGAAAATGCAGAACAGAAGCATCTCTGCATTTTACTCTCTCCAGCCTCTGATTTAATCATTGATATGAAAGTACGGAAATATATATTTTATTAGTTTTCTTCCAGCTGGATATAGTGGCTCTGTTTCTAAGGCAGTTAGGCTTTTTTTCCTGCATGGAAAATGATTTAACATTTCTGCCTTCTGTCAGGAAGGAAGTGGGGGGCTTCTTCAAATTTTAAAATCCTTTGACTGCTCACCACATACACGTAGGTCTGATTTTTCTTGAAAAGGTAGTAGTTAGTACTGACTCAGTGAGACTGAGTCACCATCACTGCTTTGTGGGACACAATGATTTGGTTTGGGTGGGGGATTTCCAGGTACAGACCTAGCCCAGACTTCAGTAGGTTCTGAGGCTTGATAGGATCATAGCCCAGAGCAGTGAACCCTCAGGGTAGATTTGTATCCTCTCTCCTTAATTACCTGCTTGGGTAGGGTGGCAGGAGAACAAGCCTTTCTTGCAATGAGTAATTGGATGTTTTACAATCAATACCTTAATTTATGTAATGCCTGTAATCATATTTTAATCTGTGTAAGCTTACTAGTGGTTTAGTGAATAGATCGTGTCTGTTTTGAACACAAGATCAAAGAGAATTTTAAAAACCCAATCTGACAACGCCAAGCATAAAAAAGTAATTTCTCCCTCCCATATATACATGGAAGGAAAGTAAAAGAAGGATTGAGGAACGTGTACATTAATATGCACATTCATAACATTTTTGATAGATTTGTTTAAGGGAAAGTAATGAGGATGGGGGGAATCTGGGAAGGCCAGGGTGACAGGAGTTTGACATGAAACAGGTTCCTAAAGCAGCTGGGAATGTGGCGTACAATAACTTTGTGAAGGAAAAGCTGTTCTGATTGTGAGAGAAAGAGGAAGCGTTTCTGATTTGTCTGCAGAATAATTTCTAGGCAGCTGCAAAGTCTGCAGTTCTGCAGGGAGTCTCCCTGTCTTAAGGATGTCTCACTGGAAGTAAAACTTAGCAATAGTTGTGGCTTTCATGGTAGTGTGCACAGCATATTATTGTTTTCATAGGACCTAATTTAACTTTGGGTTGGCCTAGGTAGTAGCTAAACTCATCTCAAGTATTCTGATACATAATTTCAGAAGCTTCCCTGAATGTCATTTAGAGCATTTAGGAAGATATTTGGTCTGTTTGCTGCTTATAATTGTTTTCCATTATTGAACAATTCCTCTAGGTATGGAAGGGCTTCACTTTTCCAGTTTTCTCCTATATTTGTTTTCATGCCTTTAAATGCTAAGACCCTTAGCTAAAGACTGTAGTTTTGGAAGATCCTTAGTGTTGTAACCTACATTCATGTTCATCAGAGGTAAGTCGGCAAACAACAAAATATGTGAAATCTTTGTAAGCCGCCTTCCCCAGTAGTTTGACTCATTGATTTAACCTTTATCTCTCATCTGTGTTAATGCTTCTTATGTGTCACAGACTGACACTGTCTTGAAACAGGAGTTGTTGAGAGGTGCTCGTGGGGAATATTTGTAATGGAGAGGCAGACAAACAGCTCTGGATAAATGAGATTAAGATCAGTTTTAGATGATGAAGGAAGAAGAGCTTAGACAGTTGATTATTTGGGTTTTTTTTCAGGAAGGTGATACTTAGACTCTGCATAATTTGCCAAAAAGACATTAATTTTCCTTTTCAACATTTTGAAGTGTGGAAGCATTTGTTTCATAGTAAGAAAGATCTTGTTTCCATTCTCTACTAGTACAAAAACATTTCAGAATCTCAACTGGGTTTTTTTTTTCCCAAAATTAACTTTTTTTTTATATTAGCCTTAGTTGTAAACAATTTTTTTACATGTACAGGCCTCAGTGCTGTGAAATCACATTAATAAATTTCAACTACTTTATAATTCTATGGAGTTTTACATTTCAGAATATGCATTGAAATTGGAGTCTATTCATATCTGACCACTTTCCCTACACTACAGTACAGATTCAGCTGATATTTACTAGAATGTATTAGAAGTGAAATGGAAAAAACCACAGGAGAGACCAAACAACAACAACGAAAAGGAGAAAACAGAGTTATTAGCTAATTGTAATAGTTGTGTGAAATTGTGAGCAGTGTGTAGACACATAAATCTTTGTTGTCAAATAAGAATATTTGACAAGAGTATACCAAAACAGTGGTACTGAAAGTTTCATTCTGAATTAGGTGAAGAAACATCCACCTCAGAGATTATGGCAGAGTAAATAAAGAGCTTCTAGGAGAGGGAAGGGGAAATAGTTTAGCTACTGATTGATAAAATTGTAGTAGTGCTGGCAATGTTGGCAAACACAGAACAAGACACACCAATTCAAGCAGTTCTGTAAACTGGCTTCTTCTCTGGCAGAAATGAGGTAGGGTCTTGCAGGGCAATATAAGCTGAAGTTTTTATTCTGTATGGTGCTACTTTATTGGGTTGCTGGTAAGTTTGGTGTGGGGGACAAGCACTGAACCAACAGATATCCTGTTTAGAGCAGACTGAGGGAATTGTGCTGATCCCCAGCTCCAGTATTATGGCTTCTGCCTCATGATGCATAATTGGATTTTGCAGAAAGGCAGTAAATCTGGGGGGAAACGTAGGGGAGGGAGACATGGGGAGAGGTGTAGTTTCTACTTTTTTCTGCTTATAATGGGAAAAATGGCAATATATAATGGTAAAATGGGAATGGGGGTATATTTCTGGGTTTCTTGTGAATGTGTTTTTCTTCTCTTTCATTTGTTTGTTATACTTTGCAGCAGTAGTTCTAGGCATACATCCATACTGCCAACTATAGCAATTTTGTGTCAGTATAAGTTTCTGCTGAACTACATGTCTCCTTTGTTCCAGAAGAGTACTCAGGGAAGCATACAATTAAAAGATTTCTTTAAAAAAAAAAAAAAAAAGACATTTTTTTTTTCAACAGCTCTTTTCTATAAAGATGGAACTGGTCTTAAGTCTTCTGCCTCTCCTCCAGGTCACATGCACAGCTTGCCTGGTAGATTTTTGCTTCTACATGTGTATGCTTCTCCTTCAGAGCTAAGCGAGCTAAGCAGGAGTAGTATGGGATCAGTAGAATTCCAGACATTTCATAAAGGTTACAGGGAACGGAAGGGAGAGCTGTTGTTACTCTTCAAATGGCAACACCTCCCTCTCCAGATCAAGGCAAGGCCATCGATACGTGGTTGTTTGCTTAGAGAAGGTCCCCAAAACGTTGTGTACCGCTGGATACACACACACTGGAAAGAAGCAGAAGTGAATGACACCTCCGTGTGTTCCGTCTCCCAGATCATGCAGGTAGCAATTTCACTTCGCACTCACTTACCACTTCTTTGCTACCCTAGAATGTGTTTTCTCATTTTCCTTTTGATAACTTGGAGAGGAGAAATGTGTGGACTGATTCAATGGAGTAGCCCCTCTGTGAACGAACTAAAAAATATAAAAAATTTAGAGAATAACACAAAACATAAACTGGATTTTCATAGGAACTTTTTATTTTCCCATCAATTTATGCTCAAGTGTGCTGAACAACTTGCATATCTCAATGACTTAGGAGGGGACAGTTTGCCTGTCTTCATTTGGAACTGTAGTTTGCTCTAGATTTCACTGACAAGTAGAACTAACACACCATTGTCGAGCATTGCAGCATGTTATTTCTTTGCCAGAAATACTGAGAAGTATCTGAAGTGTTTTAACAAACATCTGAATAAATAAAACACAATAGTAAGCACAATAATATAAGGAGACTTAAAGTAACATTTTTATCGTGTTTTTCTGACAGGTTTATGTGCCTAAACCAATTTTATCTGGTACCTAGAGACAAATAAATTCTGTCTTCAAAGAGGTTACAATATTACATATTTTTTCAGGTTCCTGATAATTTTATTTGTAATTATGTAGTAAAATTAACTGTATTCCTCAAAAGAATTGCTCATGGAAGTATACTGAAAAGTTTGTATTCTGTTTCTTTGGTATGTTTCACATAGGAAAAAAGGGAAAGGAAACAAAAGCTGAGCAAAGAAATGGCAGAAAAAGCCACAAGGGAACTAGAAAAAATGCAGTTACAAGAAAAGGCTGAGGCAAAGTATAAAGAATGGCTAAAGAAGAAGAGAGCTGAAGAGGCCGAAAGGAAGAAAAAAGAAAAGGTATTAATGAACTTATTATTTGTTTGGATGGAGTTACTTAATCTGTAACCTATATTAAATATGTTGATATCAAATGGCAGTGTTGTACATGAAAAAAACACTTTGAAATGTTGCAATGTTAGTACATTGAAGACATTGTGGTTTGTTCAGCACATCAAGATGCACATTAATGCATTTCTGTTGATAATCTTGCAGCTTTTTTGTCAGAAACACAGGAGTAACATGCAGGTTGGTTTTTTTAACTTTTTTTTCAGACTTAAAAGATGGCATCCTTTTTGTTGTTTGGGGAAATGTGTTTGTAGTTGAAGACATATTTGTAATACATTCAGCAGTCTGGAAATCTGCAAAAAAAATTGTTTACCATTTTGTGTATGTTGCATAAGGCTTTGTCTGTAAGTATCTTAGATTGTTTTTATTTTTAGGAAAAAGAGAAAGAACGGGAAGCTGAGCTACAGGAGAAGAAAACAAGATCAGAGAAAATCTTTAAGGAATGGCTACAAAATGCTAGAAATAAACCACACCCTGTTTTAAATGGTTGCCCACATGGGAAGTCTACAGGTTTGTACTTCTAGTACACAAATATGTAGTGACTTAGATTTGTGGTTCCTTCCCTCTAACATTTTAATGTAATATGCAGCCTGTTTAAGATACTTGTCTAGTATCTAATTTTGACACTTAGGGTTGACTACCTCATATGGTATAGCTCAGAGAAGTATATTCTGGGACCTTTTGTGCACTTTTCTTAGCCCCTTTTGTTATTAGGGAGGAAAATTATATCATTTGAGATTTTTCTTACCAGGCACAGGAATCACCAGAGCAAATCAGAAATGTTATCATGCTGGTAATGTTTGTGTCACAGAAGGTGTGTGCCACCTTAGCACACAGGAATCCCCCTTGAAAAAAGGTTTTGAGGCACGAGAAGGCTGACAGAAGTCCTGTCTGTGAAAGGAGACATGGGAATCAACCTGTTGTAAGCTGCAGTTTCCTTTTCATTTTGCTTTTCCCTTGCATCACACCTCCTTGGCTTCTGTAATGCTACTCCTTTCTTGTCTGAAAGCCAAATGTGAAAGAGAATGCTGTTGATAGTGTGGTGTTTTTAAAGTCTCACTATTTTGGGGATTTTTTGTCATCCCACATGGTACAAAAGCAGAAAAGCAGCAAGAAGTGGTAACGCATTACATGTTTGAGTGCTTTATTATTTTCATATTTATTATTTCTTGAAAAATAGGTAAGTATACTATTTCCTTTTTTCTTTGTGCAATTAAAATACTTGTCTTTATTTGAATTCAAAACAGAAATAATGTTGGGACCTAAATTCTGAATGTTTAAACATGTATAAAGCAGGTGAACAACCTTTACTCTTTTGCTTGCATTTATTTATAGATAGTGATACACTTTGCCTTCGTGTTTTGTTTTGGACCTTCATTACTTACTGACAACTGCAATCATTTATTTTAAATGATTGTTGAAAAATATTTCCCTACTCACCTGTGTTCATGCAACAGAATTTGACGTGTATCCATCATGTGGTTGGGTAAAAAAAGTAGTCAATTCATAGACATTTACAGCTTTTAAGTATGCCAACGACTAAGCATTCAGCTTGCTTATTATTTAAGTAGAGATGAACAATACACCAGTTATTGGTAAAAAAAAAAGTGGAATATTTATTATCTTGAATAATTTAAATTATGTGATGTGCCTGTGCTGTCTTTCTCTGAAGATGCTGTTGTGTCTTTGTTAGTCCAGGTGATTACTATAACTGCTTGTTTATTATTATAAAAGCTAGCAGTGTAAATATTCCTTTTTAGTTATGTGTGTTTTCTAAATGTTTTAGGGAGTGCTGACAGAAATTCATATCCAGCCCCAGCGTATTGTAACCCCATTCCTTGGAAACCGATACACGTTCCTCCCCCAAAGGAAGACAGTGTCCTTACCATGAAGAAGAATAAGAGACCTGTATCTTGTCAGCCACATGCATCTTCACCTATGGTAATTTCTAAGCCCAAGAGCAACCCTGGTATTGGATCCTTGTGCAGAAAGAAGTCATAGTTCAGAAAAAAATTGTCCTTGTGATCTGGAGCAGACTGGGCCATAAATGTGAAATTCTAAGTAGTCCTATGTCTAAAGCAGATTGCTTTGTGCTTTTTTTATTTTCATTTTTGTGAATAGGTTTTGTATTTACAGCTAACTGACCAATCAGGTTTTTTATGGTTTTTTCTATGTTATATTTTAGTAAAAAAAAAAGAAAAGCAAAAGTCATCTTTAATCAACTGTAATGGGACTGTACCTTAATACCAATAAAATGCACAGGGTTGTTTCTTCCTTTCCTCTCTTGATGTTGAAGGAGTTCTTCTGTGTATGTGATTATTCTTTTGGGCAGCATTATAACTGGGTTCTTTTAAAGATGTTAATTATCATTGATTTTAAAACAATTTTTGGCTAAATGCAGAAGGAATTCAAGGCCTGCATGCAGTCCCAGGGTTTGCGGTGTCATTGGGATTGCAGAGATGTGGTGGGATAGCTTCCCTTTCTGGAGTGCTGCAATGAGTGGAGGCAGGTGCTGGTCCTGATATGTCCAAACCAGGGAGATGTGAAGGCTGGGGCAGCCTTGCCTGCAGTGGCACACATGAGTCTCTGGGATCTGGCAGTGCTGGGGACGTGGCACACGTCATTGGAAGGGCACTCTCCGTTATCTTAGAGGGGTCGTGGTGATCAGGGGAGGTTCTTGAGGACTGGAGGAAAGCAAATGTCAGCCCTGTCTTTGGGAAGGGCAAGAAGGTGTATGTGTAGAACTACAGGCCAGGCAGCCTCACCTCAGTCACCTAGAAAGGTGATGGATGTGGCAAACACGGCCAGCAGCATCCTGGGCTGCAGAAGGAAGAGCACTGGCCAACAAGTCAGGGGAGGCAATCCTTCCCCTGTGCCGTAAGTGCTGGAGAGCACATTTGGAGTGCTGTGTCCTCTCCTGGGCACCCCAGTAAAAGAGTGACATGGACACTCTGGAGAAAGCTCAGTGAAGGGCCACGAAGATGACGAAGGGATTGGAGCATCTGACAGACAGAAGCTGAGAGAGCTGGGACTGTTCAGCGTGAAGGAGAGAAAGTTCAGTTGTGTCTGAGCAATGTCTGTAAATACCTGATGGGTGGAGACATAGAGCAGACCCATCCCAGCAATGCCCAGTGAGAGGAGAAGAGGCAGTGAGCACAAATTAAAATGCAGGAAATTCCATTCAAACATGAGGCAAAAATTTTTAAAGGGAGACTCATTAAATGGTGGAACAGATTTCCCAGAGATATTGCGGAGTTTCCATCCTTGGAGATATTCAGAACCTGACTGGACACAGCCCTGAGAAACCTGCTCTAGTCGGCCTCTGTTTTGAACAAGGGAGCTGGACTAGATCATTTCCAGAGGTCCATTCCAATCCCAACAATTCTGTGATTAATGGTGAAAAGGAGAAAGCAGAAGGAAAGAAGACTTTTTTCCTGTTATCATAGTTGTATCACTTTGGGGAATATCTTATTCTTCTTTAGAAGTTACACTATTAAAAAGTATATTACTTATTATGAAATGTATGTGGTAAATAAACCCACTAAGGCACATTCTGGCATGTAAGTATTCTAATATATTGATCCTGCTTCTAGTCTTAATAGAGCAAGTTGTGAACGATACTAAACCATCTCATGTCGAGTTTATACTTAATACATTTCTTGTACCATTACTTTGAGTGAATCAGTTTATACAATATGCTTGTGTCTGTTCTTTCTAGATAGTGGCAAATGCTGACAAGACTGCAACACAATTGCAGTAGTTAGTGTTAGTAGATTATTTGGTTTGTGTTTGCGTTTAGACTTCCGCAAAGTCTTAATTTTACTGTACACACTTAGGAGAAGTCTGGGCTCCATAAAATACTTGGAGTGTGTTCCTGTTGGGTAGAAGCGCATGGGCTTAAGAGAAGAAGTCTGCACATTATCTTCAGGATGTAGAACTCTGTGCCCCAGCTTTTTCTGTAAGGACCTCTGCAATAGATGGGTATGAACCTACTAGATTGATAGATCAGTTGTTAATCTCTCCATCTGAACTTACTACGTGGAGATGTCTCATCAGAGTCAGAAGTTTGACAGCAGTGGAAGCTGTGAGAAGCTCATGAGTGTTTAGGTGAAGGGACGGCATTTTACTGTAATGGAGATGATTAATTTTGGATTGGGACTGATTTAGTTGAAGAGTCATATACTGTCATGTTAATGTTTTCTCCAATAGTTTCTCTGAAATAACGTGTAGCCACCAGGAAGGTGTGTTGACATAATTACCTGAGTGTTTATTTGTGACTTTGTATTTGTTTTAGCATTTATTTGCTTGTAGTGAAATAAAATGACCTAGAGTGGATTTACAACCCCAAAAACAGAAGCTTTAAGATGAAGCCCTTGCTGTAGTCTACCCACAGCATTGTAAGCACAGTTCTGTCCTAACTAAACTATAAAAAAGGTTAAGGCAGGATAGCTCCTGAGTGTACATACTGGCTCTGATTCAATCCACGTAATGGTTTTGCTGAAGAAGAGAAATAGTGTTTGGATTTTTTCCAACAAGATATCAAACAGACAATAAAAGGGTATGGCCTTGTGGCATAGTTTTAAACTGTGTGCTGTGGAAGGCTGTAATTTCATGCTGTTGTGGCAGCTAATTTACACCATTCTTTCTCAGATATTAACAAGATAAAATCTTGACCCTTTGTTGCAGCTTAAGCAGCATTCTGTTTTCTGTTATTAAGGTCTCTCCTGAATTTCTGCGTGCACAAAATTTCACAGTAGATTAGGTTTCAGAGTCTCAAGTTACTCACTGGAACCAATCCAAGATCTTGCATCTTGATGTCTACGCTGCTAAAACAACAGGAGACTTAACATCAGCACTTTTTTCATCCCCATGCTTTTGCAGAACTTCTGGTTGTAAGAATTCATGGACCACTTCAAAATCGTGACTGTTGCATCCTTCTAGGATTCACAGCCTTTCCTCTTCTCCATCTGTTGGTCATAAATAGAGTGCCACGCTCCACTATGAAGGATTTACATCTCCTGTGAGCTTTCTCTGGGTTTGAAAATTCCCGTGTAGGTGCTCTGTAAAGCAGCGTGTCTTTCCAGTAGCTGACAGTGGACCTTCACGGATATGTTTCAGGGTTGAAAGGCTACAAGCAGAAAACTGGATCAAAAGTCCTAGAAGAGCACGCAAAGAGCAGGAGGTCACTGTGACTGTGGGGAGCCTTGCCTTCGTGGGAATGTAGCACCGTGCAGCTTCACTGTCAGAAGTTTTGTTACTGGTCCTGGTGGGGCGCCAAGGCTTTACTTGAACCCAATAACTGCATCAGACTCTAACAGTGTCCTTCCCAGTTTAATGTTTAATTGTAAAATTAATTCCTTAACTTATCCTTTTGAAAGTCAGATTGAAGAGCAGTCCAGTAGTCGTGATATGATTTTCACTGGTAGATATTTGTGAGTAAATATGGAAGATTTCAGCCTTTATTGCTGTGGCCAAAAGGTGAGTGTTCCGACAGTGCTGTCCCCTGGGCAGCATCAGGAGCTGTGTTTAAATTCAGTACCAAAAAAGAAATCTGATCACCCTGATCTATTAAAGCATATAAACACTTGGTTAACTTGAGGTGTGCTAGTGAGGCCATCGATAAAGAAGGGCTAAAGCAGCCACACTTTCTGGGATTTGAGGCCTCAGACCCAAGGCCTATTCAGTTAGAAAAGCCTCCATTTGCAACATGATGCCCATGTTTTTATACAAGTAACTAATTTTATAATGACATTAAACAAGTCTCTAAAGTTGTAGTTAAATGAGGTCAATTTCTGGAAAATGCAAAGACTTTTTCTTAGTTACGCAGACTTAAACATTTGCTTGGTCTGTCTTAGTGACTTGAACAGGGGTTGCAAGTGTTTAATTCACAGGCAAATTTGAATTTACAGAAAATTGGCAGAGTGAGTCATTTGGAAAGTGAAATACTTGAAGTTCTTAAAACCTATTGAACTGTGTTGTAGCGAGATGCAAGGGTGCGTTCAGTTATGTTTCAGTTCTGTTAATGATATTGTTACAAATAACTCAGATTTTGGTTTGTTTTACTGAAGTTAAAACTGAAATTATTTCAGTATTATTAGCACTAAACAATAAGTGCTTAGTCCAGCTCGATAAATATCATACTAAGTGCTTTTGTGTCTAGGTCCTGTGTGAAGTTGTGTGTTTTGGGATTAAGGTGAGAAGTTGTTAATAAGTAATCTAGCAATGCCAAAACATTAATAGATACTGGAATGTTTTCACTGTAACTTGAGTCTGACTAAAACAAAAAAAACCCCCTACAAGTTTTATCATACAATTCCCCCATATGTGGTTGCACAGGTATGAAATAGTTTTTGGTAAGATGTTGATCAGGGTAAGAAGAAAGCTCTTCCATTTCCCTTTGCACTGGCACATCCACCATTAAATAACAGTTCCTGAAAGCCACGTACAATATCTGTACCTATGAGGACAGCGAGATGACCGTGATATGCCTGAGTTCAAACAGCCCTTCAAAGATACTGGTATAAATCCACACTTGAGCCTTTCCTAACAAAACTGTGATCAAGCTGTAGAGGAACTCCTAGGTTGTTCTTGCTAATGCTCTAGTTCAAAGGACTAACATCAGTGGCTTTATTTCCATTGTTCAGAAGGGATTTCTCTCTCTGTCAGGGTATCTGTTCCACTTGGGCAGAGCTCACAGCACACCGAGTTAGGCAGTGGCAGATGTATGAAAGGACATGTGAAGTTTGCAAAGACAGTTTCCATAGCAGATGTAACTGCCAGGATGCCAGAAACAAAGATGAAAGGTGGCTGGCAGCTGAGGCTGCAGCTGGGACTGGGCAGAACATGGTACCTGTGCTGCATCTTTTGCTTCACATGACATCAAAGTGTGTGCAGTGTTGAGCTGGAACGAGTGAGTTACTGCGCTCATCCAGCACTTTCTCCTATGCCACCTTTTACAGCCTGTCAGAGGTGTACCAAAATTACCCCAAGCCAAACGTGAATAATGACAGCCTGAAGTGCTCTCGTCAGTGGAATCTAGACAGTGACTTTTATTAAGCCAAGTGCCCAGGCTGCTGCACTGATACAGGACTGAACATTAAAGCCTTTGGCTGGCACATGTTCGTAATGTTCCAGCCCGTTGTAGCTCATAAGCTGTGTGAAACTTCCTTGTTTCCTTGTGCACAATTCAACCTCAACTGGCTTTCCAGACCTTGGTTTTATTTCATATCCGAATTCTTGTCCTGCTCAGGAAGGAAAAGGGGAGGGTAAAACTACCAACGTTCCTGGTGTAGAGGAAGTGGAAAATACAGCCCCAATGAATTTAGCAGGGAAAGTATTTTCACACTGGTTTAAGAAGCTCTAGGATCCAGATGCTGCTGATGGTTTTTTTCTCTTTTCCTTTTTTTTCATTGACTTGCTTTTTAAGCCAAAGTTATTACTGAACTATGTGCCTATCGTGTTTCATGAGATTCCAACACAAACAGATCTCTGAAAAAAATCTCCCAACTTTTTTGTTATTTTAGGTGGTCTGGGTGTGTTGCTCATACATAAAATTGTTAGGCTTGTTCTAATACTGCTTCAGAGATATAAGATTTCAGGATTAAAGTGCTTAAACGGGAGTTGGGATGCTAAGCTTCAACTTTATGCCTTTTAAAACTATTGAAAAGTGTCATTGCAACTTACCTTTAAGCCTTTGATACTTTTAAAGCATAATCTTCTTGTAAAGCAATTCAAATGTTTGGTGCAGCCACTTTTAATCTACTTCATGCCTAGTCCAGTTAGATTAGTGATTTATTTTTCATTTACTGTCCTTGCCAGTAAATTTACAGAATTTGACTTCCCTTCAAAAAGACATTATTTTTAAATGGTTGTGTTTTTTCTAGCGTAGTTTACAGGTAATAGTGATGCCAAAGCCACTGGTCTAGAAAATAAGATATGTGAGTTTCAGTCTCTGATCCATGAACTTTTACTGAGTAAGAGTAAAGTAAAGCAAAGTAAAACACTTCCAGCAGAAAGGATTAAACAGCTCCAGGTAATATATCCTCATTTGGCTACTAGGTCACTCACCTATGTTGAAAGTGAATGGAAATTACTGGTTGACTATTGGGAAATAAAGTAGTTTGATTTTTTTTTTCCCAGAAGTTCTGTGAAAAATCATTTGTAATCATATTTATGGTAAAAAAAAAGTAGTTTCGTGTTCAAAGTTTAGCGTTGAATTAACAGGATTTTGGGCTTTTGCTCTTTAAGGGCAGTTTTAGCTTGGGTTTGGATGCAGTTTGAATGATACTTTGGGGGAGGGATTGAGGTGGGAAAATGCACTTCCTCTACTGATGCTAAAACCCTAATTACTTTAACAACTGTGTCCCTCAGTGTCTGAGCTACAGTTAAGGTTTCACTGTACCCAACTGGTTGGCAGAACATCAGTGTGTGGACAGTGACTCATTTGTGAACTGCAACTTGTGTTTCCCTGTGTGCTCAACAGAGAGCCTATCTGGGAAGAGAAACAGAATTAATTGGCATTTTTACTTTACTTGTAACACAAGTACTGCAATGCTGTGCCACTGTTTGCTTCTAATTCTGCGCGTACTAAATCGTGAATTTTGTTTCAGTCCCCTACAGGAAGGGTTTGCAGTGTAGACTTTCTAGACCAAATCGCTGGCAAGCAAAAGACACACCTCACGAGCTAATGATGCTATCTACAAAGTGTATCCAGGGGTTTGTTTGCTTTTTTCTTTCTGCTAATACTGTGAAGCATTTTCATTCTGTTTTATCTCTGGACTTTTTCAAGAGTAGACACATGTATGAAATTATATTTTTATTTGCATAAAGATTTCAAATGCCCTCACGTAGTCTTAATATATATAATACGTGTATTTTTATATATATGAAAAACATTTGGCTAAGTTTTAGTGTTGCTTCGGTTTCTTAACACAAAAGGGAAGCAAAATGAATAATCATGAGGTCTTGAATCATGATCTCAAAAAAGAATTCTTGTCTAGCTGTGTATAGTTTGTAGAATTACACAGTATACTCTTTAATTAACATTGAGACAATATGGAATAGGTAAAGAATGCTGCCTTGTGATGAAATCAAAAGCTTGATCTAAAACTCCCAAGCTGTGTATCTGACTCTTTGTTAGATCAAGGCCATGCTAAGTAAGTAACTTCTCTCTGCCAAAGTTGTAGCACGTCTGAAAGCTACGAGCTTTCATAAATCAGCACTTGGGATTGTCAGGTAAAAAACATACGTATGAAACAGGGTGTAGGAAGCTGGGTTACACTGCACAGCTGAGTGATAAGGGAGACTTTCAATCATCTGGGTTTTTGGTAATGGCTGGCATATAAAGGAGTGCTTTAACTGCACCAGTGATCCATTGCTATCAGAGGCACTGTCTCAAGTGGATGCAATTAAATATTATCTAGAAAACATATCGTGACATGTTTTCCATGACTTTGTTTTAATTGTGTTTCTTACTTTGCTGCCTTATCGTTGTTGTTGATTATGAGTTAAAGGCATGCTCTGCTAGGCAACCAAATGCACTTTGGCAGTGTGAACTTTTTTAGAAGGTAAAAAATATAATAAAAGCTTACTGGTAGAGCGTAAACCAAACTCAAACAATGTCTGGAACTAACATTAAAAGCCAGAAGCGCTCGCCCTTTCGAAAAAAAAACCCTTGGCAGTAAAGGACATTGTAACCAATTGTAATGTCCAATACCACACAAATAAATGCTATGTACAGAGAGAGCAGTTATTACTTTGTAAAAGTTTTCATCTCCCCTGTTATAAAAGATGGTAACTTTTCTGCACTTTAAGTCCAACCTAAATCCCCTTGGTAGTTTTTTAGGGGAATCAAAAACCACAAAGCAGAAAAGCAACAGCAGCTCAGCCAATCCAATATGAAACCTTGACTCACTGCAGCTTGAGGCACAGTTTAGAACCCAGCTTTCTGGAAAGACCAGTTCTCCCTGTTGCTGGAGAAAGGAGGGGAAGGTTGAAAGTCTGTGTCATGGATTTCAAATGCAACTTGATTTGCAGCTCAAGAATTGGTACTTTGAAGAGTGGTTTTAAGGGCTATTTTCCCCCTCAGGTTATCATATGTGTCAAAGTGAGTGAATTTTGAGAAACTGGAGAATTTGACAATTTTGAGAATTGCTCATCAGTTTAAATCAGATAAGCCTTTACTAAAATTTCTCTCAAATAATTGGAGGCAAAGGAAAAATGAAAGTTACTTGGGTTTACTTTCACCTCACCCAACTTCAGATCCCTACCTTGTAAACTACCCCTACTATGTTCTTTTATATCAATGAGTATGTATTGGCATGCTCAGGGTGCAGCAATGGTCTTTGAGAAAGGCAAATTAAACTCTAGAAGTGTGTGTTTCTTTCCACTGTATATAACTACTCTCTTGAAAGGTATCTACCTCATAGGGGTCTGCTGATTCATCAGGTTTGTCCTATCTGTGCCTTTTCAGTCCACAGCTTTTGTAGCCTGAGCTGTGTCTTTAGTTAAACTGTGTCTGTTATTAGTCACTCTCATAACTTTGAGACTTGTATTTGGTATTTTTTTATTAAAGTCCTGAGTTGAATGTCACTTTGATTAAAACCAAACAAAACAAAAGCTCAGAGTGCTATGAAAGTAGAGAAAGCTTAGCGTTGTGATTTGTAAACTAACGCTCCAGCAATTTACTGAGAATCAACTCAGGCTTTTTGCACTTTTTGGTGAGAAAAACTGCTGTTCAGTACAAACTAAGTTTCTATTTGTTTGGGTTCCAGTTCCCCCCAGGCACAAGCTGCCCTTGTCTGTCAGATTTTAGCTGTTAGTGTGTCTCATAGCTAGCTTAATTCACAGTCAGATGGAGAAAACCAAGGAGCACGTCCTAGAAGTAAAAAGACAAAATTTGTCTGTGTGGTTGTATAGGTATGGAGTAGGACAGAGGAGTCACTACAGCCTGAACATCCTCGGTCCTTAAGGAGTTTCCAGCATCACTTAAGCAGGACCGAAATGTATCCCAAGTCCATGAATGGTGTGGGTTGGGCCTGTGCTTCCAGCATCATTACTTGTTGCAAGAAAAAGTAACATAACAAAAAAAAAAAAAAAAAGCAAAAAACAGATTCCTAAAATTTTGCTCTGTAAAACTGAACTCCTTGCAAATTGTCTGGTAGATGATTTTTGTGAGGAAATCTGTATGAGATTTCTGAAGCTTTTGCAGTTGGGACAATGATGAGGTAGGTAGCTGATGGTATGCACTGTAACTTTTAGTGAACCTAAAGTTCGCTAAAACGTTTAAGTTACAGTACACTGGTTGTTTGGGGGTTTTTTTTACTCTCCATTTCTTTGTTTTGATTATTTGATAATTTCAACTTCAGCTTGAAAGAGTACATTTTTGTTCCTTGATTCATGTGTCGGTGTTATGTCTTTCCAACATATTTTTCCACACATGGTTTCTTGGCAGAACGTCTGGGGTTCTGCTCTCTGAACTGATTTTCTTGCTCTCTATTTTATGAGCCCCAAGAAGAAGTTCTGATGTATCTGAAGCTGATGATGGCAGGTTGCTTGAACTGTGTTTGCCAGGCCCATAGGGAAAATAATTAGCTTGATCTTTTCATTGAATCAGGAATTAAGTCATTCCAGCTTTTTGTCATACTTCTTTATGTCAATGCAGTTGTGGAAAAACTGTGTTTCCTTTAGAAAGAAAGGACAATTCAGGCATCCTGTGCCATATGCCTCATCACAGATTCTGAATTGGAATTTAAATACACGTGGTCTGTGGTGATAGATGTGCCAGGTATGTGTTTAATGGGTAGGACTTAATAAAAAACTGCCAGACCTGCACTATCTGCAAAACCAGTAAACGTGATTTCTCTGAGTTCTTATGGTACCAGGTCTTTACTAAAGCAAGAACCTGACAAAAGACCAGAGCACTGCAATGAGATGCCACGTGGATGGGTTTTGATGCATTTGATCCATTCTTTTTTTTTTTCCCCCATGGGAACTGTAAGAATTGTAAGTGTACAGTGAAAAAAACATATTGTAATAATTCATCTCTAGCAGTGATGCCATAGAGTTCTTACATCTAATAACTAAACCAAACACTGCTTAGTTTACATAGTGTAATTTTACTTGCAATATATTTTTCACTCACTAGATGTCTTGGTGCTCTGTAAAATTCTGGACATAGTGTGATTCTTGGTAAACTGAGTCTTGAAAAAGAACTGAAGCTATAACTGGATCCTTCAATATTTTTTGTGCCATAACTGTTAGCACAGCCCCCTCTACCACCACCCTCCCCCATTTGAAAACCTTTTCTGGATTTAGATATCTAGAATGTACATATGTGATGAGGATTTAATTACACCCTACAGCACTCATTTTGCTTTTTGAGGAGGAGGGGGCACTTTTGAATCTGAAAACAATTCTTTCAAACAAAACAACCCTCACATCAATTAAAGGTCTGTGATGCTTGTCCAGTTACTAACTAACCAATTATTAAAATTAATGTTACTGTTCCCGTTAGCTTCAGTCTTTTATAATATATAATTGTTCAATTTGATTTAGATAATAAAAAGATTGTGAAGCAAATAATTTAAAGAAAATACCAGTTAATCAGTGCATTAAGCAAACAGGAAGCAGTTTGGCTCTAAAGACATTTTCAATCAATTAGATTGAAATGCTGATAGCAGTGAGTGAGATTTTTCTTTCATCCAGCTGCATTCTGGGTCCTAATGGATCTCTAGATTCTCTTGTCATTGTTGGAAGCTTATTCTCCTCAAGTGCTTTGAAAATGTTTCATCTTTGGGATGCAGCACACGGCATGCCTCCCAGGCCTTCTCTCCTGGAGCTGACTTCTTAACCCCCTAATCATATTTTCTTTATCTCTTATTTCTCCTCCCCCTCCTCCAGGGAAGTCTTGATAGCACAGGCAGGTTCCAGGAAGATACGGGAATACCAGGACTTGCCTTTCCTCCTCATGTCACCAGACCAGCTGGTGGAAGGTAAGGGGTGCGACAGTTAACGGGCAGTCAAGTCTGAGGTATCAACTAGTTTGGCATGGTCTTAATTAGGTATATAACTAATAGAGCTGTGGCTTTTGATTTATTCAGGTGAGCGGTATGCTTCTCAGAGACATTACACACAAAGTTTTGTGTTGGTATATGTGCTTTCAACAAAGCTTTTCCAGATTTCTTCTGACTAAGGAGGCAACTTTTCAACACTGCAGAGGGTTCCTTTCATCGCTTGCGTAAATCCTGATCTGTGTATTTTAGTCTAACAAAAGCAGAAAAAGAGTTGATATTTAATTAGATTGTCAGATGCTTGATTTTTCACAAAATATTTCATACAATGTTGTGGAAAGGCTAAACTGTTGTGAAAAGTGAGAATTTGACCTTACAGCTCTTTATAATGCTGAGTATTTACGACTGGCTAAAGTATTTACAAAAGAGCTAATCTGCACATTTCAAAGAGGTTTTAAAAATTAGAAGCAGCTGAGAAGAGCAGCTCAATATCTGGCGAAGGATCTGGCTGTATTTTCCAAGGTGTATCTCACATATCTGATGTACATGGGAAACTCAAGAACTTATATTCCATGGGTGGAATCTGTGTGGTGAAGATTAAATGTCAAATTCCACGTCTCAATTTTTGCGTTTGTCATTAGACTACAAATATTCAGGCTTCAGCTTGTAAAAAATCAAACACCTAAACACAGGCATTAACTGTTCATCCCGTTCTTAAATTGTAAATCCCCATCTTGTCCTGGCATCACTTGGAAGGATGCCCCCCTAGCTGTAAGAATGAGAACGATGCTGTGGAGTTGGGTGTCTAACCTCTGGCACACACATTCACGGAACAGAGGACAGGAGACCCTTAACACCCTTCAGCATTTTGGGATTAACTGATGCTCTGCAGCATCCCCTGCTAGCACAGCTACAACCTTGTATGTGTACATGTATTTTGTCACTTCCTGGAAGAGATCAATGGTTGGAAAGCTCAGGAAACCCATGTTAATGGAAACTTTTAAAAATGTTCTTTGGGTGCTTGTTTACTTGATAGAACAAGCAAGAGGAAGTTACAAACAGGCAGCCCTTTATTGTGCTCCCCAAACTGCTGGGATGTTGCCAGCCCACAGCATTTCTTGTGGCTTGCCTTTATGCATTTTTCACTCTGTTCTTCTAGCTGTTGTCATGAACTAGGTACAAAAATCCATAAAAGGAAGTTGTTATTACTGAAAAGATTAATTGTCAGGGTGAAAGGAAGGTATGCTGTCTTTGACATCTGTACTGTCAGCAGATTTTATATCTGGTATCTGCAGGAAGACTCAACATGCAGGGTAGCTGATATGCAAGTACTTCAGCAAAAGAGAGGTTCATATAAAAGATCTCAGGAGTCTGCTCTGACATTCTGCGTTTTAGGGGAACCAGATGCTCTGCAACAGGCTTCTGCATTGTGGGTTCCTGCTTGGCCGAGTTCTTGGCAAGCTGATTTTTCCTACAGAGTTTTTACAAGGGTATATAGTGATACAGGTGTATAGTGACAAGGGGGAATGGCTTTTAAACCAAAAGAGGGTAGATATAGACTTGATATTAGAAAGAAACTCTTTCCTGTGAAGTTGGTGAGGCCCTGGGACAGGTTGCCCAGAGAAGTTGTGGATGCCCTGCCCCTGGAGGTGTTCAAGGCCAGGCTGGATGGGATGGGGCTTTGAACAACCTGGTCTAGTGGAAGATGTCCCTGCCCATGGCAGTGGGGGTTAGAAGTAGATGGTCTTTAAGGTCCCTTCCAATCCAAACCATTTTATGATTGTAATTAAGATGCTACAGGGAGAAAAAGCATCATTTAGGGTGATTTGAGTGTGAACAGCCAGACAGTTCTGCCAGTGCACATAAACCAAACACACTAGGAAGCCAAGAGAAAGCCAGCCGCAAAAGAGGAGGACTGTTACTGAGTGTATGAGCCAGCATTATTCCAAGATAGTTTCTGTAATCACAAAGTTGTCTTCAAATGCAGTTAACAAAGCCAAATGCTGACACAGTATCGTGCATTTCTGCTCTGAGGAACGCTGAATCTATTACGAAAAAGCATAACTGTGACAATTTTCAGTAAGTGTTTCTTGACCAGGCTAAACCTGAATGGTCTTTCCTTCCCTGAGCCATCTTGTCCAGGATGGAACATCACTAGGCAGGCACTACCAGGCAACCAGCAGTAGGACAAGAGGGCACAGTCTTAAGCTGTGCCAGGACAGGTTTAGGTTGGACATCAGGGAGAAGTTCTTTACAGAGAGACTGACTGGACATTGGAATGGGCTGCCCAGGGAAGGGGTGGAGTCACCATCCCTGGAGGTGTTGAAGAAGAGGCTGGATGTGTCCTCAGTGCCATGGTCTGGCAGACAAGGTGGTGTTAGGTCAAAGGCTGGACTCAGTGATCTCAGAGGTCTTTTCCAACCTCGCTCATTCTGTGTATAAAGGTATTGTCCTTTGTTTGTTAATAGTCATTATGTGACTCTGATCTGCATTATTGTTAATTTTAGTTCATAAAATATTGATATAATCAGAATTGTTATGAAGAGTAGAGTGATTATTTGTTACCCTCTGGCACTTATGGAAGTATCAGATGAATAGAGGAAAAGTTTTCCAAATCATCCTCTTACTGTGTCTGAAGCCAGACCAGTTTTTAAGATGGGAAACTCAGACTATTTTTAGAAAGAAGGCACAGTATACAGGGGAGCTAAAATACCTTGCTGAAATCAGGAATGAGAGCATTTAAAATCTTGTGTAGATAAAAATTCCTGGGTGATATGGTTTAGTGGTTACAGTGACAGTGCTGGGTTGACGATTGGAATTGATGATCTTAAAGGACTTTTCCAACCTTGATGGTTCTAAAATTCAGTGCTCTGAACTAAGACCCCTTAGCTCAAGCTCTGAATTAAACCTGAATGTTAAGAACTAAGGCTGAGCAGAGCTTATGCGTGTTGTTATGTTTTGTACCTCAGCAGAGCTCAAAAGGAAGCAAACGGTGCAACACAAGGGAGGAAAAAAAAAAATTTTGAAGTTGAGGATGTTGGTATCAGTTCAGTTTCCTCTTCCCATTTGTAGAAGTCTTTGGGAATAGTTTGGTGGCTTGATGGAATATGAGAGAAAGCACAAGAGATGATTTTTTGAAAGATCAGGATCATCCTTCGTGTCATAGGACTGTGTAAATGTCAAAGCTGAAGGATTTATGTCCTAATAATATTACATTTTTGGACTTTTTGTTGTAATTTAATGCCTTAGAAGGCTTCAGAAGAAAGACATCGCAGCAACTGTTCTTTATTTTTTCTCCCCTACGGAGTCACATTTTTACAAAAGAATTCTTTCCAGTGTTATAATGAGAGCATTATGAATGCTGCCAACAGAAGATACAGTGCAGGAGGGTGGAACAGTGTATTGGTACCAACTGTCACCATCTGGGGCCAGTCCTGTGCCTTGTTGTGTGAGCCACTGGTAGACCTGTGTGTTCATCTTCTCTCCTACGGTTGCAACCAACAGAGAAGAAAGAAATCAATGTTCTGGATGGCTGGTAGTAAAACCCCAAACCAATACACAGAAGTATCCCTGTTAACAGTTAGAAATATCCAGTTTACTGAATTCCATGGGTTTTAAATTAGGTCCTACAAAGAAGGCATGCCTGTTTTGTGAAGCCTGGAGGAAGTGGTGGTTTATATTTTTAATCCCCTTCTCTCCATCTCCGTTTAAATGGTCTTTGCTGGTGCTCAGTGAGTCCGGTCAGATGAAAGTTTGGATTCTGGCCAGCAGTATTTCTGGCAGGAGTTCACCTGAAGGAAGTAGTACAGTGAAGTATGATCCTGTGCCAGAATCAACTGCTGTAACAGTTCATCCTCTGGCCATTCCATCCTATCTGTGTACAACAAGTGTTTCAATTTTTATGTTTGAATTCCTCATGCATTAACAGACATGTTGCTGTTCTTTCCTCTGTGGTGTGGCTGCCACGTCTCACTTTTATTGTGAAAACTGCTTCTTTTAGATAACTACCTGTTTCAGATAACTACCTATCCAGCTGAGAATGGCAAATTTCACACAGTTTTGGTATTTTTTACCTATTGATTTGCCCACCTCTGCCAGCATCTTTGGCAGCTTCTGCTGCAAGAGTCCTGTAAGGATGAGTATGAGGGTATGTCTGTACTCCAGCCCTAAAATGAGCAAGAGATATAACTATCTTATGTAGTTCTTGTAGTGCTTTTCTCTTTTTTCCTATGAAACTTTTTAATGAAGTAAATGTCTGTTTGTAAAGAAAATCCTGTCTGTGTTGATGCTGGCATTAGAAGGACTTTCAGCTAGAATGGGATCAGGATTTTCCTCCTCTGCTTTTTCCTTTCCTGGTGTCACAGTTGCACATCCTGTTGGAAATCTTTCCCAGGAAACACCTCTGTTAATTCCTGAGCAAACCCGAATATACTTTCTTAGGAGTGTAGGTGTCTGCAGTTTGATTTTGTGTCTGGCCACTTCAAGTATTTAGGTTGGGTTGAGGGTAGCATTTGTACTAGCAGTTTGCACAGAGGTTTAGCTGAACAGCTACTGAACAAGCTGACTGACTGTATATGTAATTTGGGTAATTATCCAAGGGGTCGTTACCCAACATTGCCATAGTTTGTTACCTGAAGTTACTGCTTATTGACATATTGTGGCTTCTGTCTTCACAGAAATTACTATTCCTTGTCAGTATCCTGGTGCCATAATGCTCTGCACATGGATCTATACGTAGGGCTCTGATATCTTTGTCAGCAGCAACATGATCTGCACATTAGGGGTTACTGGGATTGCAAGTGCTCAGTTTCTACTGAGGGGTGATCTGAGTGTAACTGATAGACATTATTACTTGATTTGAGGTCTGGGTGCAGATCTGAATACAGATGCATACGTAGCATCTGGGTGCAGGCAGATGACATCTCTGTAAGAAACTTCTTGTTGAATTGTTGCTAGAATACTTTAAATAAAAGTTTCTGAGCTGCTAGTTTCAGGCCAGCCTGAATAGCTCTGTATTTTGAGGTGTTTAGAACAGAAAATCCACTGATGTACTTTTCTTTTTTGGAGTGGAAACATGATAGGAGAAAGAGGGAATGTCTGCATCCATTGAAACTGCCTGCTGAACTGATTTTGACCATATAAGCTAATAAAGTTCAACTGTGACCTTGTTTAAGCTTGTTCCAAAAGTGAAGTAATTTCTGGCATCTGAAACAAGTCCATGGGGCTTTAAAATCATGACTCTGTAAACTGGGCTCTTCTGAGCTACAAATAAACTAGTAGTATGCACCATTTAGGATGTGATTATGGGCTGTTTTGCTTCAACCCATATGCACAGTTCAGAAGGTCAGGCATTGCCGCAGTATCTCTCCTGTTATTTTAGGGCTCTTGTGTGTTATGCTTGGCCCTGATCACATGGCATTTGGTTTCAGTTATTTTTCCAATGGGTTTGGCTTTTAAGAACAGATACATTTGAAGGAAAATCCAGTAAGTTGTAAAGTTCACAAAGACTGAGAACAGTGACCACTTTTAGACTGAAGCTGTTGAAAGGAGATAAGCATCTTGTTCTAAGGATTGGGACTGTTTAATCTAAATATAGCGTATCTAAGTGATGGGTAATGGAAAGAGCAAAGCTGGGTGTGGATTGCTGGGTTAAAGAGGCACAAAGAAAATAGAGATGCTTGGGGTCATAGTAGCCCTTACCAACTTTCTTACTTAGACCAACTGTTGCTAAACTACTCAAAATTTAGAGGCAAACAAAACCAAAGGTGGAGAAACACTGCTCTTGTTGAATTGAAGTCCAGTAATTAGTTTGGTAAATAATACAAGGAGTGGAAGAGGGATTCCCTTCTGGAGAAGATGATCCCCAGCTGTGGCTCATCATTTAAACTGGTGTTTTTCTTGTTTCTGTGGTTTTCAGTGTAAGAAATTTTTCCTAACCTCTGTACAGCAAATGTAGGCACCCTTTGTTTAAAAGTGCCTGGGGGTAGAGTAAAAATTCCAAGGACCTAATTTCAAAATGTATGTGACTGTTTAAATGGTCAAAGCCTGGTGGTACTCAGAGGAGTGTGTCTCCTCTGTTGTCACAGTACTGAAAATTTGCCTAGGGGCAAATTCAGACAGGCTATCTAAATGATGTGGTAAGATTTTCAAAACCAGAAACAGCTTAATACTTTAGAAAATTTGTTTGTCTCAGGCTCATTCCTAAAAATGCTTTTGAAAACAGAATGAAATGCCAGAATGAAAGAAGTGCGGTTTGTGTAGCTGTGAATTGGTAGAGGCTCTGGCTGCTGATGTAGAAATATTAGAAGGCCAGGGAGATCTGAGGCAATGTGTGCTGAGGTCTTGCAAGTTAAGTACACACAAATGGAGAGAACAAGCAGTTGTGTAAGGAACTGTGGATCTGGAGGCCTGAAAGACTGGTGAATGTGGCAGGGTTTAGTTAAGCTTTTCAGACTTTGCAAATACACCGCTCAACACAAGTTTGATGCCACTCCTGGTTAGTTTTGGTTTGTATCTCACAGGGGTGCACTCAAAGGTCGAGGAAAGACTGAAATACTTCCTGAGAAACCAGAGAATAAAACTATAGGAAGGATCTGCCTCTCCACTACCTCCTACACTTCCTAGAGCACTTGTTGCTCACGCTACAGTAAAGGTGTGTTTTTAACTTCCTTTGACCCTTTTGGTGTAACTAATATTGTTTAGTGACATGTGAGCTGAGATTTGGGGGTTTTTTTTGCAAATTTCGCCCCCTTTGTCACTATTACTCTAATTCAAAGTAAAACTTGATTCAAGAATATTCCATTTTGATAAGGTAGATTTATCATGCTTGCAGGAGTTTGAATGCTTGAAGATTGAGGTTTACAATACTAAAAGCATAAGTGCTTTAAGACATCTCATGTCTTCTATATTTTTTCTATGCACTAGTCTTAAAGTTGCTACAGTACAATTGAACATAATACACTTCTGCTCCAGAGGAGAGCACAACAGAGATAGTGTAATACATCTAATATAATAGCTCTGGCTTCTCTCAGAAATGAGAGACAAAAAGTTGATTATCAGGTGGAATACAGAAACACATCCTTACTTTCTTTCTACATTAAAACCAACTTTGACTTGTTCCTTACCAGTTCTCTGTTCTAACTGTTGCTTGCTGGACTTGTGTCGCCATCAGAAGGTGACACCACTACTGAGAGAAAATCAGAAGCATGTGTTGAATAGTTTAGTGGAGTAACAGGACCTCATCTGCTATAGCACTGGAGGAGTATTGCCATAAACCAAAATGCACCACTAGATGGTGGACAGTTTTTGAATAATGCTGGTTAGCTTTACAGTGAAGTAAGGATTAAAACTGGGAACTACTTCCTTGCTAGGACTCTAAAAAGAAATAAGAATGTATTTTTCTTTTCTTTTTTTTTTCCCTTTGTTGTTGTTGTTTTTATTTCTGCATAGTGTTGCCTAGCTCAACAAGAACCCATTTGACTGATTTAACCAAGGCCCCATTAAAACGGATTTCACTCTGGGTCAGCTAGAGTTTAAGAACTTCAGGGAGAGAGGAGAAGAAATATTTTTCTGTGTGCTTTTATCGTGCCTCCCTGCAGAGGCTCTGCAGCCAGGGAGCTATTGTGAGTGGATGGCCAGATCTCTTGGACAGACCCAGGTAGGCTGGGATGAAAGAGAGGAACTTTGTTGTTAGTGGCAGAAAACAGTCAGTCAAAACTAAAAAGTATGTACAAGCCTCCAGGGAGGTAAAAGTAGCATCGTGTTCATTAAGAAGCATCTATCCTGTGCTTGTTTCCTGCTTAATAGTGTGAAAGTGAAGATCCCTGCTCAGCCAAGCCAGCCTTCTGCCTCACCTGCTTGACTTCCAGTATTTGGGAATTGCCTGCTACTGTTCCCTTAGGATGTGATTTTTGAAATGTGACCATCACTGATGGACCCCAGCATCTGCACAAACCTTTTCCCAGGGGACCTCACTTACTAATTCCTGGAGCAACCTGAAGTCTGCTCTCCTCGAGTCTGGGTTTGAGGTTTTGCTGATGCTTTTCCTCCCGACAAGAGACATTTTAAACTCAATCCCTTCGTGGTCACTGTGGCCACAACAGCCTCAATCTCCACTTTGCTCATGTGGACAAGATCAAGGAGGGCATCTTTCCGAGTTTGCTCCCTTAGGACCCATTTCATAAAGTTGTCATTCAGGTTTTTTAGGAATCTTCTGGCCTGGGTTGTACCAGCTGTGTGGTGCTCCCAGTGGATTTCTGACAAGTTGAAGTCCCCCATAAGGACAAGGGCAGTTGGCTTGGAAGTGTCCCTCAGTTCCTCGAAGAATAATCCGTCAGCACCGTCCTGGCCGGGAGGTCTATGGCAGACTCACGAAATGATATCTGCATTGTTTGCCCCTTAATTCCCATCCAGAGGCTCCCAACTCTGCCATTTCCAGCTGTGAGCTCCACACATTCTAACCCTTCTATTACACACAGTGCCACCCCTCTGCCTCTCTTGCCCTGCCCATCCCTCCTGAAGAGCCTGTAACCATCCAACAGGACACTCCAGTTACAGGACTCATCCCACCAGGATTCCCTTATACCCATGATGTCGAATCTCCAGGACTGGGCCAAAGCTTCGGGCTCCTCTTGTTTATCTTGCTGTGAGCATTGGTGTAGAAGCATTTCAGGTGTGGTACATGGTAGCCAACACCTGGTGAGGCAGAGCAGGGTGTCCCATTAGTGCTCCTTTTCTCAAGTTTTGGCACACCATCACTGGCGAGCCTGCTTTTGTCCCCTTCCCCCTTCCAAGCTACTGTAAAGGTCTGTTGAAAAGCCCCACCAGCTTCTGCACTAAAACTCTTTTTCCCCTCTGAGATAGGTGCATTTCATCAGGGGTCAGTAGACCGGGTGTTGAATGGAACATCCCGTGGTCAAAACCCCCCAGTTTTTTCTCTTTACACCAACCTTGAAGCTGCTGATGGCCTTGATGGATCTGCCTATTCCTATCTGGAACTGGATGAGCAGTAGATATTGGCAGCTCTCACTTCCTTCAAGATGCTGCTTGTAGGTATTGCTGTACAGACAGAATGTTTGAAATACTTGAATACTGGGGATATAACTATGTGACTGTTGCTGGTCAGAATTTTTCTGACAAAGTGAGTCAATTCACTGAACTGGAATTGTTGCCAGGAAAGGTTCAGCTAGCTGAGGCTGCTGCTTACAGGGGTTTGGGGTTAAGAAAGAAAAAGACCCTTTCACATTCCCATTCTTACACGTTGTCTTTTTTTTCCATTTCAGCGTTGAAATGCTGCTTTCACTTGCATGAAGGAGGACAAAACCTGATGGAAATATTTCAAAAGCATGGAAAGAAAAACTGCTCTCCCCAGCCATCCTGTTCTGCTGCACACACTCAGCCTGTGGATGCTTTTACCTCCAAATTTTCAACTCCTTTTTTGGTAAGGAAAAATGTTTGGGTTCTTAAACGCTGACAGGTTAGGAAAACTGTTTCCCTTGCTGCTCCCCCTATGACTGTGCAGCCCTTGTTGGAGGGTTGATGGTGCTGGGAAGGCAGCCAGGACTGAGGCATTTCACTGGGGCTCTGCTGCAGTGGTGCTGGTGGAGGAGCTGCTCTGAGATGCCTTTGTTTGCCTGTCATCAATGTCCCATTGTTTGCCAGGATAATTGGCCAGTTAATCCTAACTGGTGGGATAATTATATAAAGCTCATGTCCAATGTAAACAGGAAAAAAAATAGACTTTGCTAATCTTTTCGAGGCATGAAGTTCCCTTTTCTTCTATCAGCCTTCTAGGACTGGCTGGTAATTGTCTGCTGGCAAGGAATATGGGGTGACAAATTACCATCAGGGACATGGGATCAAAACCTAATCTCCCTTATTATTCAGGTGAAATACCTGTTTTTAGGGATCCCTGGCTTAACTGAAAGGCTGAGAGAACACGGTTTTATCAGCCTGTAAAAGAGAAGGCTGAGGTGTGACTTAATTTTGGCCTTCCAGTATGTGAAGAGAGCCTAAAAGAAAGATGGAGAGGAACTTTTTACAAGAACATGTCATGAGAAATCAAAGGGGAACGTCTTCAAACTGAGGGCAGGTTTTGATTAGATATTAGAAAAAAATTCTTTACTGTGAAGGTGGTGAAGCACTGGAACAGATTTCCCAGAGAATCTGTGGATGCCCCATCCCTGGAAGTATTCAAGGCCAGACTGAGTGGAACTGAGCAACCTGGTCTAAGTGAAAGGTGTTCCTTTCACTTACAGCAGGGGGGTTGGAACTAGGTGATCTTTAAGGTCCCTTCCAACCCAGGCCATTCATGATTCATTCTATGATTTTATGATTACTCCAAAGAGTTCAGCTGGTTTTTGTAGCTTGGAAACAAAAGGCTACCAAAGTTCATGCTTTAAAAAGATTTTTCTCAGTTCTAATAGTAGTTCTGCTACTGTGAAAAGGTAAAGTGTAATTTTTTTTTTACACTCAGTAGTAACACAGCTCAATGAATAAAATTCTTACTTTAGCAAATTCTTGAACATTTGTTTCAGTAACACAGTGTTATCAATTAACAATTTTAAGTCAGTCACTTAACTGATTACTATTATGAGAAGCAGTTATAACTGAAAAGAGTCTCACAGTTACTGAAAAATCATGGGTTTCTTTTCTTCTATTTTAACCCTTGACATCTAGGAACAGTTTTCCTTTGCATTTCTCACGCTGGATATCGGTGCCTTGCAGCCTGAGAGAGACAGTTTGCTTCAGTGGCACTGCTTGTACTGGTGAGCATATCAACCTGTGACTCATATCAATAACTGTTTCAACAGTTGCTGTGTGCAAACTGGTTAAATGTTGGTTTAAAAACGGATTGGGAAGTCCAAAAAGTCTCACTTTTTACTTCCAGGTCATGAGTAGCACAGAACTACGTGAGTACACACAGTACAGTCAGATATTGGCCCTAATTTTACAAGCTAAGGGGATGCAGTGGATATATTCAGAGTACCTTTTCTGCTACCCATTGCTTTGCTCCATAAAATCTCCGGTATTTCCAAGGCTTGCTAGCCTTCAGGTGCCCATGCTGGAAGTACAGGCGATAAATCAGGCTCTGAACAACGACATCTCACCCCTGGGCTCTCTGGCCTTGAGCAGCAGAGCCTTGCACGTTCTGGTTTAGGTGCCTGTAGTGTGCACAAGGTCACTGACACTCTGTTGATTCCAGTTCTCCCCCTACAGCTTTTGTGGTGGGTGGAGTTGAGCCAGTGGTGGAAGTAGCAGGAATATTCCCTATGATAGCCTGAGGGGACTGTTTTGATTTGCTAGCATTTCCCACTTGGGTTAATGCAAAAGGCATGCCAAAATTAGCTTCAGAAAAGGCATTTTAAAGGCATTTATGTAAAACTTCCTAAATGAGCTGGTACGTTAGAAAGACTTGAGATTAATATAGAAATCTATCCTTTCGTTTTCAAACACCCTTTCCTTTCCTTTGCAGGTAACATCTTGCAGGTCCAAAGAGTACTCCACTATTTTAACATTTATTAGTTTTGATTTTTATTAACTATGTTATCCCCTGTTTCATCTGAATTTCTAGCTGGAAGCCCTGTATGATGTTTCATACAGTGCAGTTTGTTTGCTGCTGTAAATCTTTCTGCCACATTTTAATCATCAAAATTTTGATTTCTCGACTCACTGTAAAAATTCTAAAAGTGCCTCCAGGAGAATCAGTGAATCCACATTTCTCTCATCCATCTTTTAGAGGATTTTGGAAGCTGCACTGCTGGGCAGGCCAACAAATCAGACCTTTTGCCATTTGGCTCATTCCCAACTGCTGCTGAGAAAACAAGAGTGTGTACTGCTGCCTGGTTGGTAACTTGGTGGAATAAGATGGAGTTTGGAGGAAATTAAAATTTATTTTTTTTTTTAACCAGCAGTACAACTCCAGTGGAATGCTGCCTGGCAGACAGGTTTTTAGTGGGCTCTGGCCTCGTTCTCTTTACCTGGCTGGCTTCTCCATCGCCAGGGCCCTCTGAGTGGTGATGACCTTCCCCAGGCTGTAGAACCTGCAACTGCAGGGGTGTCCAGGAGACAAGAGTTGAGATGCCCGTGGCCTGGGCTGGGCCAAGGGTCCCAGCTGAGGCAGTGAGAGAGCAGGGCAGTCAGAAACTTCTAATGAGCAGCTCTGAAAGGCCATTTTGTTGAAGCACCTGTGTTTTCAGACCAGCAGCAACAAAGCTGCATGTGCATTAACAGCCTTTTTCAGAGAATAAAGGGTATTTCATCGTATGTATGTCCTTTATCATATTGCTGGAATATTAAAAAAAAAAAAAAGTTGTGTCGTTGAAAGTCCTGAATTTCAGAGATATGCAGCAATATCTGAGTGGGGGAAAACAGTGCAAGATGCACTTTTTTAACTGTAGTTTCTGAAGCAGAGTTTGCTGTGTATTTGCTATGGCTAATACTAGGTTTTGTCCTATTAGTCAGCCCACATGTTTTTTCTCATTCCAACCTGTGAATAAATGAAGTTAAACGTTCCGTAACTTCTGAGGAGGATGCACAGTAAATTAAGACTATCAGCTTCACAGTATCTTCTGCTATCAGCTTCCTTGCTTTTCCCTTTCTGCTCTTTGTCTTTGCTGCTGCTGTTCTATGAACTGGCAGCCTGTTCTGCACAAGCTCAACCTCAGTGAGCAGGCGTTAGCTCTGACAATGCTGTATCTGCAAACCTTTCCCTTGATGAGAGAGACTGTCATGGCACTCTAGGAAAGAACAGGTTATTTCTGAAGACCCTTAGTTGAGGCTCTTCGATGAAAACAAAGATGTTAGCGGTGAATGTTGAACTGTGTCCTGAGATATGTTCAGCCCTTCCTGCCACCAGCGGTAGTCTGAGGTTGCATCGCCCAGCCCTGTGGTCACACCTACACGTGGATTGATTTCAAGCTTGGCTCGGGAAGATGCATCCTGGAACACGCAGTGTTAAGCCTTAGAGATAGAGCTAAGTTGTGCCTGACTGCGGTCACTGGCAGAACAACTGCTCTCTCCTGGTCTGCAGGCGTAGTTGGAATTTTGCACTGCCAGTTGTTGATGGAGTTTCTTTCTCCGTATGGACCATGTGTTTTCCATGCTGTTGTTGTAGGGTCCAAACCCTTAGCCAGAAGTCAGAAAACAAGTATTTGAGAGGAAGGAAGGGCCTGTTGCACTGGTGTCATGATTGCATGCAGAAGATGGAGGTTCAGACTCTGGCTTTGCTACAGACTTCCTACCCTTGTGACCCTGCACAAACATCCTGGTGCATCAGTTGCCATAGCAAGCAGAGATATCGTTTCCTTCCTTCCACTGCCTGTCTCCCATGCAAACTTTTGAGGGCAAACATTTTTACTTAGAGTTTTCTCTGGTTCATCTAGCCTTCCAATTATTCATGTATAAAGAATAATGTGTCAAAAACCAACAGGTGAAGCTGTAGATTCCTCCCTTCACTTCTTGAAAGGGACAGGAAGAAGTAGCAGCTGCTCCTCACGTTCTGGCATCATGTTGATGCCTAAGTCCTCCTAGTGATAGTGGTCCCCAGGGGCTGGAAGCGGGACCAGCAGCCCAACCAGTGTCTCTTTCTTCAGCGTGTGCTAACAGACATGACAGAAGGCTCATCCTGACCTGCACCTCCAGTGGGAGATGCGCAGAACTGGCCACGTGTTTGGGATCATCTGCAAGGTAGGGGATTGGAATGGGATCATGTCCTGTGATGCTGCCCTGGACACTGTGTTGGGCATCAGCCACAAGTACATTTCCCATGAGGTAGATGTCAGAGTCTGTAACGTTTTAAACTGCTGGAGAAAAAGAGCCTTAAATATATGATCACATATTTGTCTGGAAAAGAGCTTTAAAACCAGGGTGTTACCTGTGAGCCTTTCCAGGCACCAGTTTCTGAGAGTGGGAAATGACAACTGATCCATTATTCCACATAAATAGCTCTTGCCTGGCAGTGGGTGAAAATGCCCCACACTCTGAGGAAACTGTGTAGGAAGATGTTGAAGGTTGGACTTGATGATCTTGGAGGTCTTTTCCAACCTTAGTGATTCAAGGATTCTGTGAGTCTATACTGGGCAAGGGTGCTCCTATTAAACTGCTCATTTCCATGGAAGATTGCAGGGGTCTCTGGGACTTTTGTGGTGCATAATATAAAGTTTTGAGAGATTTTTTTTGAGAGATTTTGAGTTGGGTGATAGAATGGGCATAGTTCTCTTGGTATGGTGATGCCTTAGCAAACAGGCTGCATTGTGAACAGGACCTAAGGCAGCTTAGTACTAGACCACTAGAATTGGAATGGTGTCTCCTAATGGCATGGTGGGATGCTAACAGAACAGTAATTCAAAGGGAGCAGTGACCTCTGCAAAATTACGGTGTCTCCCTTTCAGGTTCTTGGTATGTTTCTGGAGGTTTTCATCAGCCAAACATTGGCACAGTGTTGTTTATCCTATCTGAGAATATCACAGCTTGAAGTGATTGCAGGACATTTGAGTTATAGCAAAGGGGGAATGTTTTAGGCATGTCTGGGGACTTTAAGAAACATATTGACTAAGAAGCCAACACTTCACTCAGGTTCCAGGAAGAGCATATAAAACCCCTTTTCGATTACAATAAATTTCAATTCTGCAGAAAGGTGAGAGAGGGAAGGAAAAACACTTGCTAAAGTAATTCCTGCCAGACACCTCTGCTTCCTTTCTGACCTGTCCATTTCCTTCTGTTTGCCTATGGATAAAAGATCTCTTGCCCCTGCTGCCTGCCTGTGAACTCATCACACCAGTGGTGTTCCCTCCCAACCTTCATCCGTTCTCCTTCATTTTCAGTCTGTCTCATCCTTTTTCTTTCTGGTTGCTTTGTCTCTTCCTGCCCACCCTATATAGGTTGTCGTGTTGTCCAGTTCTGATTCTTGCTCCCTGAATGACGAGGAATTTTGAATCTACCCAGGGACTCATAAAGGAGCAGTATTTTGAAGAGTTTACTTTGCTGTCCCTGTTCCCATCAAATAGAGTTTCTGTAAGGGTCATTGAAGGTCAATTCAGTGCCTGAACATTTGTGGCTTGTGTACAAAAGGTTTTCAATCAGTCACTCTTATGTGACTCTAAAAATCACATTGTTAAAGGTTTCTGTAAGACCTGGCAGGCTTCATGCCAGACCTGTGCTTGCCACAATCAGGTCCTTTAGCTCTTAGAGCTGTGGTTGTGACTTGGTTCTTCGCTCATCTTGGCAATCAGCCAACTGTACAGGTTGTCTGGGACTGTTCCTTCATCTTCCACAAACAGAAACTAAGTTCGTGATTAAGTGTTGGACAAATACTTGCAGGAGTGTACGTGCGTTTGTCTGCCTTGACAAACATCAGCTTCCTGAGGAAGAGTTCTTGCTCCCAAGAAAGCACAAAGGAAAACTTCCCTCATTCCTAAAGAGAAAGGCTTAGCAGTAAATTAATGTTACAAGATGGGAACCAGTCTGAAGTGAGAATTAAATTTGTTGCTCATCCACGGGAGGACACTTTTCAGGTTGGAATGTGGTTTGCTATATGATGAAATAAATGACTTTTATACAAGGAAAGTTGTCAGTTAGCACTGGATCGGTGGTTATTTTATTAGCCTCAGAATCATCCAGTGTAATTTGGAAGAATCTGCTCCATATTCTGTCCACACATCTGTGTAGCAGCTGCAGACACATACTTCCCAGGGGCTCAGTCTAATTTGTAGAATTACAGGGGTTTGCCTGGCTGTAGAAAAGGTCTATTAGTGTTACTCACGTTGGAAATTTAGGCTTGATGCCTTCCACATGTTTTGGTTTGGGTTTTTTTTTTTTTTTTTGGTAGGTTTTTCCTGGATCCATAATTAACTCTTTGGAGATACCTCTCTTAAAGCAAGGCAGCTACAGTGCTATCTGTTTTGTGTCATGTCCTCTCTGAGGACAATAGTATCAGATGAACTGTGAATTCAGTTTTGCCTTTCTTCCTCTATTAGTTGCATCCAGAAATCAATTTCCCCATTCCTGGAAAGCAGCCATGCTAACCAAAATAGCAGTTGACAGAAGTGTGTACAAAGCATGCAGAGAAGAATATATCAGCCAAATTAAACCTTGAATATACTTTTGGATGGCAGAGTGGCATTGACAAGGTTTGAATTTGGTGAGAACACCAAGCACAAGCCTTCACCGCGACATTTGCCAGCCGCCAGCAGCAGCCTGCACCTCCCATTCCGAGCACAGTAAATCAGCAGTGGCAGGGTCAACTGAAATCCACCATATGTTTATGTTCTTCAAGTGGAAAACATCAGGGAAAAAAATTAAAAACGGGACGTTTTTCCACTTCTGAACCCTTGGACAACACATCTGTTGTCTGGGGTCTGACTGATTGTGGCTCCTTGCCAGACTGGAACCTCATAGAGAAAAGTGCCACTGACTGAGTAACCACCAGCACATCCCACCCTCTTTGGCTTCTGCCTGTTGTGCAAACGCTGAGGCAGCTCCGCTCACCCCCTCAAGCAGCAGCTGACAGCTTCATGTCAGGCACGTGGATTTTCAAGCAGGAAAACCTGTCCCTTTTGTGCCAGCTTGTGGGTATTGCTCTGTCATCTGGTGGGAAGTGAAACGAGGTGTTTTTAAAATTATTTTGCTGGAGTTCTGGATTTGCTACTGGAAAAGAAATTGCAGCTGGGAGGAAAGCGCTTACTTTCAGCCAGACAGGCTCTGAAAACATTAGCTTATAAACCTAAGCCAATCCTTTTCCTTGTAGATCTGCTTCCTATTAATCTGTGTTGATCTCTGTTGTTGTGATACCTTCCCAGCGCCTTGACTCACTCCTGCTGCAGGGCCTGGCTTCACTTTCATGCCAAACTGTGGCCACTCAACCCAGTTTGTATCACAGAAATCCTGTCCCAATGGAAAGTGCAGTCCATGGAGACGCTTGGCACAAAAATGCAGAAATGGGATTCAGGCAAATTTCAAGAGGTGAAAATTGAAAGGAAAACAGTCTGTGGAAAATATTTTAACATTTCATGGTATTTTGGACCATGTTTTTTTATATTCTATATTACTTTCTCTTCCATTCCTGAACCACACAACACATACATAAGAAATAATTATGTTTTTTTAATTTCATTGATCTTGTGGTAACCATTTGAAGAGATAACTACTCAATCACAGCTTTCTTTTGCTGGAATGATCATCAAAATTTTAATGAAGAAGGAGCAAATTATCTTATTTGTTTTTATCACAAAATTCTTTATTTCCAGTTTTCTACTCAGTATGCTATTGTGTGAATTGTTCAAGAGATTAATATGAAGATGATTTACCTAATTTTTATGGAAATGGGGTTTCTAATTTGATAATCTAAGCAATTTTATATTGAATTTCAAGTATAAAGGCAATTTCAAGAAATTACTGTTCATGAACTGCATGTGGACTAACGATATCTGACATTCATATGAAGTTTGTTGCACAAGATCCAAGTGAACATTAACCACGATTTCCATACTGATCCTGCTGCAGTAACTGATTAAACTCTCATAATCTTCAGTGAAGCCCAGAATTCATCTTCACTTGAGGTCTTTAAGGCCTTTTGCTCTCTTTCCTTAATGTCTGTCTTCTCCCTTTCTCTCTCTCACCCTAAATTCCCCTGTCTATCTTTATGGGCTTACTGCATCACTGAAATACAGTTATTCCTGTTTGTCAGCTTGCAGCAGTGTTACATAAACAAATGAAGAGAAACGTAGGAACCGGGGTATCAAATATTGTGAAGGGCCTTAAAACTTTGGTTTTAACATTTAAAATATGAATAAACTGTATTTTAGTATTTAAAATCACACCACCTTGTCTTTGCATGTACTCCTTCTTCCAGCTGAGCCAGGTCTGTAAGAACAGCTCGAGTGCTTGAGTGCGTGGCAGCAGGTACAGCCAGAAGCTTGCCACAACATCAGCAGGCCCATACGATGGATTCAAGACTTCCTCACCTACAGTCAAGAGTAGCTTTACCATAAATTTAGGTAAGAAAAAATACCAGGCCTAGCGAAATAAATTAAGTGGACTAATCATGTTTTCTTGTTCATTGTTTGCTTTTCATACGGCATTTGTTCTTTAACTATGGGCTCGTTATTTTAGATTCCTTCAGCTGAATCCGTGCAAAAGAAATATATCCTCACATGCTGTTTAACCATCTGTTTGCTCTGACATGTTATGTAGTTTTGTCTTTCAGGAGGCTGCCATGATATTATGCAAACATGTCTGTTTTTGTGGTGCACCATCATGCCTCCCCCTTCAGCTGTATTCTCTGGTCCAGCTTTCACGTATTTCTGTATTTCTGACTGTGGAATGTCCAGACTTAGGCCAACTTCACTACTATTTGGAGAACTTCAAAATGAAAGGAGAAGAGTCATGCTCATTTAATAACCTGTGAGCAAAACTCTCTGTTTTGATTATTGTTTTACATTAGTTGATGCATGTGCAAAAGAGAAAGTGAAATAATGGGAACAAACTCAAGTCAAGAGATGTTTGGGAGTCAGATGCGGTTTTGGTTTATAGGGAGCCTAAAAAAAAGGAGTAGATTGGTGGGAGACATGAAAATACGTGCATTAAAGCAAACAGAGTCTCCATTGATCAGCTTTACTAAAATACATTGGTAGGTTGGGCAGTACTACATTTATAGTCTGAAAAACAAAGAAACACCAGGTCACATTCTTAGTACATGCCTGTAAGCAGGTCCTTGAAGTTGGCAAATTTTAGCTAAAATAAAAGTGGTGACGATCAGTCAGTTTTACTGACTGCATAGGTCAAATTTAGTTTTCTCAAAGTCTGTGCCATAACTAGTGAGCATCTACAGACAGGTTGCATATACTGTTGTGCTATGGGTATTTTTTCCTATTGTCATATTGATGGTAACATGACTTGGCTCTTTTTTTTTTTTTCCCTTGCAGACTACGTAAATGGATAGCTTCTGTTGGGCACCCCTGCAAAGCTCAGCTCCTGGACTGGACTGTCCCAAACCCTGTGTTCACTGTGAGTACTGGTTCTGGAGAGCTCTCCAGTGATGGGCACCAGTAGAACTGTTGGTTAGGTGAAGTGCTATCACTCTTAGGCCTGCACCAGAAGTGGAAGACCCAGCTGATGTTTGGCTTGTGCCAAGCCAGCCTTAGGTACTGGAGGGCTTCAGGACATTTTTAAGGAAATATCTTTTTCCAGCTGATTTTGAAAACTGAAATTTCAAAGGAGCTTAATGCTTAATGGGGCAAATTTTGCACAGGCCATGTATTTATTGTGTAAATCAGGAATAGCTCAACTGAAGAAAATAATGCCATAGTAGAAGGTGCCTCACCATTTGTTTTTGCAGTATCATGTTTGCTAGAGTAAAATACATACCAGCTTTGTTTTCATTAAGAACTATTGCAACGTGAATCTTCTGGGGTTTATTTTTGAGTCCTTCGCTATGGGGAAACCCATAAAATTTCTCTCAATGAAAAGGTGTTCAGGGAATTTAGCAAGGCCCACTGAGCAGCAACACCAGTGTGCCAGGGAAGGGGTGAGGAGCCTTTGCATTCAAGGGAAACATAATTTATGACATTGGGAAACATTAGTGGAAAATTCAGTCAAATTATTTAAGCTGCTTGGCCTTATAAACTAAAAGTAATTGAAGAAAAAGGCATTATAGAATGAAAGAATATAGTGTTCTGGGGAAAATACTGTTATGAATTTGGTTTGTTTTAATATTGGATCAAGAGGCTCCCTGTTTTTTCATCACTGCTGGGTCCAGATCTGGAATGTTGTTGTCACATCAGTGGGCAGTAATTAGAAGGAAATACAGGCAGAAGTAATACATTTTATTTAGAGGCAGGGAAGAGTCCTCCTTTTGTAAAAGCAATAGAAAAGTCTGTATTAATATTTTGGCTAAAACACAATTGATACTTTTCATGAGTCTCTGCACATGGATATATATCAAGGCAAGTGACTGTTTATATTTGTCTTGTTTGTAATTACTTCCCTCTGCACTCTCCCAGAGAGGACAATTTTTGCAAACTATCAAGAAACTGATATTAAAGTTTCTTTCTTATGGTGGTCTCTCTCTTCAAGAAGTTGACTCTAGTCAGTCTGGTGCTCTTTGCAGCTGTGCCCAGACAGTTGGACAAGCATTCCACTGGGAGAGGAATAGATGGCTTTAGCAAAAGGCCCTCCAGTTCTCTAATGCAGTTCCTCCCTTACGAGGAATATTAGGAAGTACAGGGCACCCGCAAGTTGTCCCCAGATGGTGTTGTTCTCATCAGGTATAAAATGGGCCATAAGTCTGTCCCTAAAAACAAAGCAGGCTCTCAGTCACTTCATGGAACTTGTTGGCAAATTGTTGTGCCACCGGGACAAATTTGCTGGAACCGGTGGGCAGATGTCCATGGCAAATCTCCAGAACTACTATAACTTTCCTTCTCATGTAATTCACAGCAATTCTTGAAAGCTTCCCAACTTTTCCCTCTGTTGCTGTTTTTATTTTGGATGGGAAAGGGGGAAAGAGCATATGAACAGTACCAGATGCAGGCACTTTTAATGTAAATGATACTCTGCTTTTTTTAATAGTGCACAGAGATGAATTCATGATATGCATTGGCATCAGTGCATGGTCTGCAGTCACAAGCACTTTGTGAAACGGATTCCAAACCAAACATTGGTATTCCACCTGGGACAAAAGGCCTTGGTTAGCTGCTGATGTGCAGACTGCATTTTTAGAATAATGATGGCATTGCCTCCCCTGCAGTGTTCATTTCCAAAAACCAGGATCAACTCCAATTTTGCTTAAGTCTATTTTGCAAAACAGCACTTCTTGGCCCTTCAAGAATTTGAACTAGCAAGGAATTTAGTTGATTCACTAGAACAGTGGCAAAGGGTCTGGAGGGGAAGCCTTGTGAGGAGCAGCTGAGGTCTCTGGGTTTGTTTAACCTGGAGAAACTGAGGACAGGCCTCATCATGGTCTTCAACATCCTCATGAAGTGGAGAGGCAAGTACCAACCTCTTCACTCTTGTGACCAGTGATAGGACTTGAGGAAACAGCAAGAAGCTGAGCTGGGCGAGGTTTAGGTTGGATATTAGAAAAAGGTTCTTCACCCAGAGGGTGGTTGGGTGCTGGAACAGGCTCCCCAGGGGAGTGGTGACAGCACCAAGCCTGACAGTACAAGAAATGTTTGGCCAATGCTCTCAGGCACATGGTGGGATTCCTGGAGTGTCCTGTGCAGGGCCAGAAGGTGGCATGATGAGTCCCTTCCAACTGTGATTCTATGAACTAATTTGGCAAGTCAAATAATGTTTTCTCCAAGCTTTATAGTTTCGTTTTGCATCATTTTCAAGACACTTGGGAAGCCAGCTGCAATCAAGGATGTGAGTGGCAGCTACAGACAAGCTGGGGAGATGGCTGCACCACAGCCAGGGCTCTGGGGATGATTCCTCCCCAGCTGAGTGAAAGAGCAAGTGGGGTCCAGAGCATGACCCTCAGCCCTCTCCAGCAGCTGGTGGGTAAGGCTTTCTCCAGAGAACAATTCCTCAGTGGCAAAAAACCTATGGCACCTCCTCTGTGCTATCTGGCTTGCCAAATAGTACAGCAATGCCTGAAAAAAAGGGAAGGCAACTGCTTGGTTGTTCATCTGTCAACACCAATGCTCTCCTTCCCCTCCACAGCTCACCCTGAGTTGAACTGGCTGTTCTGTAATGTAGATTGCAGGTATTCACTGACCATAACCACACCATGTTTGAGGACTGTACACTGAGCCTACTCAGAGATTTACAACTATCAGTTTCTAAACCACTTAAAATCACTGGCTGGAGGCTCCGGCCCTTTTAATGCATGGTGGAGCCATGTTTAATGAATGGGCCTGCCTTGAGTGGTTTCCAAATATGCCATTTAGCTTTTATATCACTGTATTCATCACTTCTCATCATTTCCTTAACTTGTAACTGCCTTTTTACTCTGCTACATTTTGCATGCCCACACACATGCGCACACACCGTAAGAGCCATTCTCTGGAGGGGCGATTGTGTAAGGGGTTGTGTGACTCTGTCTGTTCAAAACTCTCACGAGCCTAAAGCAGTTTTTATTTAAAAGATACGTAGAATTTCTTGGCTTTTGGTAACATCTCTCTTTCTCTCTCCCTCCATTTTCCGGGAGGGTGATTTCTACATTATCTCTCACATTGGTCTGTGAGAGATTTAAATAATTATTTAAATCTGCAGTGATTTAAATAATCTGGAAAATCTGTTTAAAGGTAAATCTATCACAGTGTAGTTAACACTGACTTCGAACAGGAAAGCTAGGGAAAGAATGGTAATCACACAGAGCAAAACGAGTAATGATGATTTGATTGGAAGAAGTTAACAGTTGGACTCAGTGATCTTGGAGGCATTTTCCAACCTTAATGATTCTATGATTCTAAATTCCGAAACTAGAGCAGACATACCATCTCCTGAAGACTATGCCATGAACACTTGTTTCCCTGTCGGGATGATGGGAGGAGGAAGACACATTCTACCCCAGCTTTTCAGGAGATAGGAACACATGTATAGTTGCGTGTCATTTTCTCCCACCCAGTTTCTCACTTGATGGTGAGTGCAGTATGCAGTTCCTGTGGGCTCAAGACTTCTGCTGCATTTGCAAAGTAGGACTACTGATTGCTACGAACAGGCTAATTTTCTAATTCGAGGGCATGTGTTCACATACAAATGGCTTTCCAGCTAATTCCTGCTCAGTCATGCAGTTCATTGGAGCTTTTCTTCACGTGCTGTGTGATAACTCCCACGTGAGCAAGTTTGGTCAGCCATGGTACAATATGGTATCACAACGACCCTGTTGCGCTGTCAAACCCAAACCTAGGCATTAGTTACAGTGTCGCTGACTGAGCACAGAGCTGGGGATACCAACCAGCACCATTCAGCTTTGAGGGGCAGGGGGAACGTAGCAGACCCTGTTTAGTCCTGGCTCCTGCTTCCACAGACTGTACAACGTGACATCAGCATAGGATTTTGAGGCAGTATAGGTCCACATGCACTCAGGACACTCAGCATCCTTCTGTAAGCCAGGGAACATCTCTGATAGGAGGGCCTCGGGCTGCTGCTGCTGCTGAAAAGGAGGCTATTTGGGATGCAGGGTCACTCAGACAGAGGGAGAGGCCCTGCAGGCACTACAGAGCTCTGGACAGATTTCAACAATCAGTAGAATTTATACCAACATGCAGAAGGAGGCATTGGCTCCTGGAGTTCTTCAATCCATATACCAGAAAGAATAACAGTAAGATCTAACTGAGGAAAATACTAAGTGTTTTCCCTAAATGTGGCAAGTTCTTATTTTGATACTTGTTCCTGCCTAAGGTCAATATGTAATTAAATTAATAGAGCAACTGTATAAATGTAGCTTCTTGAGCATCCCAAATGCTACATCTATTTGTAAAGTACTGGCAAAGGATATTTAAAGTACTTACAATTATTCAGTGATAGAAGTCCCTGCAGTAGCAAGCTGTTTGCTTCTATAACTGCCATGTGGAGAACCAAAGACTAAGCAGACTTTGCCTGCCTTCAGAGGTTTATGATTATACTTATTTCTTACTTTAACAGAATTTTATACAGTAGATGGTGTGTGCACTGTGTATTTTGGGAAACGAAAGCAATTACTTCTTTCATAAACATTGAGGAGAATGTGATTACTTAAGCGCACCTGCAGGTGATGTTTTCAATCCCTAATGTAAGCAGTTACAAAGATACTCTAATCATCTGCAGGAAAAGTAAAACAAACAAAAGCACAGCAGAAAGAGCCTATTTCTGATTTAACCCATGGAACTGAGATTAACCAAAGTAAGCTGTATGATATAAGAGGAAAGGCCTGATGCTAGGTTAGTCTCAGTAAAGTTACTGGTTTGCAAGTTAATTTGGATCCAACATGCTCTTTGTTAACAACTTGTTCCAGGATCCTCAGAGGTAAGAAAAGTAACCTAATTACAGATGGGATTGGATGCCATGGTATCTGTTACATTACCCCTAGCTTAAGTGGAGTCAGAATTTCATCCTTTTAATAATAGCCAGCTCCTAGAAGTTTAGTCGTTGTGATCTCACTGGGGTCTTTCTTTTTGATTTCCACAGTACTGCAACTTTGAAACTTCCTGTGTCGGTCCCTACAGTAATGGTTTATGCAGCACCCTCTGAAGTAGGCAACTGTGTGGCCTCACACAAACTGAGAAGCTGCAATTTACCTGCTCTGTAACATTTCCTGGGGTAAAGGAAGAACACCACAAATATTCTGCCTGGGAAGGTGGTAGTCCATATTGGTTTTGCCCATCTTGGTATTTCTTCAGAATTTACATTTGCATGTGAGTACAAAGATTTATGGTCTTATCCACCATATTGCTAATTTACTGGCTGTATTTGCATTTGGGACTGTGTGTTTAAATTGTGCCATAAAATAGGGCAGTCTGGGTCATACTCATAGCTAACAGAAGCCTTAGTTTACTTTTTACTTTGTGATGTTTTTCTCTTCTTTAAATCATATGTTGCAATATCCATATCTTTTTGCTGCGATGCTGTCAAAGTTTAGAATAGATATTTGTGCACTGATTTAGTCTGTTCTGACAAAAGGCCTGCAATTCATTTTGATTCAGCAGTTGTTAAATTTTATGCAGGCTATTGTCTAAACACCCCTAAAAGCTACCCTAAAGCTTAAATAATTTTAAATTTGAAAATATTAGAAGAATTTTACAGAATATCCCCCATTTTTACAAAATAGAAGCTAGATATGATCCACCCTTTCTTATAAAAGAAAAAAAATCAGTTTGAAAATCATTTAAAGTCATAAACCAAAGTTTATTCATCACATTCCGAATGCTAGTTGCCTACTCAAGCAAGCAGTAGACGTACTTGCCACAAGCATCAAACTGACACACCTGGTACATCCCAGTACCCGATCACCTGAACCTGTGAACCACCAAACAGTATGTTACATCTGTGCAATCCATCAGACTCTTTTCCCCGTGTTTTCCGGTGCCCCACACACCACAGAAAATTGGCTGGTCACTTTAGCAAGGGTTGCAGCAAAGGACATGAAGCCATAACTGCGAAGTGTTATGAGAAGACTGCAAGAGGGGCTGAAAAATGTGGGGGTTTTATGATACTGAGTGCACTTTAGGTCCACGGGTATCTGCTTGATAAATCTGGCAGGGGGAGTTGGAGTTCTGATATGGAGGAAAAGTTGTTAAAATTTGAGCCCAGATTTGGCCCTCAGTAAAGCTTCGTGCCATCCAGTAAAATACACTAACCATTTCGGTGCTTCAGGTTGCTACTGGTTGTCTGTGCTTTAAGCAAAATAAAAATACTGAGCTTAGTTCACACATGATTCTGAATTGGAAGGGACCCACAGAGATCATCAGGTCCAACTCTCAAGTGAATGGCCTGTGTGGGGATTGAGCCCACAGCCTTGGCATTATTAGCACCATGCTCTAACCAACTGAGTCAACAACCAAGAAGGAGTTTCAACTTAGTAGCACACATTCTTTGGGGAAAAGTGTAGGGAGGAAGGTTGTGGTGCCTGGTTTGTTTATTTTTGCAGCTGAGGTTTTTCCCTTGGAGGATGCCAGCTTGCCAGAGCGTGCTCTGTGTGCAGAAGGCTCATTTACAGTGGCAGGCAGCTGTGCTCTGAGCTCTATTTAGTTTATGTTGTGATGGATGACTTGAGTAGGAGACATGAAAATTGAATTAACAGCTTTAGTAAACACACAGTTTGTCTTCCCTTTGACTTTCCACTCAGTGTTACCTTGCTGTCATACCTCCCTTGGGTCGCTGCTCTCTCCTTGTGTCTCCTGTCTTTCAGGATTTCTTTCTTGCCTTGTCTGTATTGCTGGGTTCCTTTTCTATTTATTTGTTTTCTTTCCTTTTTTTCTAAGCTAGATTGCTTGAAGAAGTCAGACATCATCGCTTCTGCTGCTTGTGGTCTGGGTGGAAGCTCACTTCCCAGCCACTGTTCTCAGTTAAGACCTCAGGAATCTAGTAATGCCCCTATGGATGAATAGCTGGAGGGAAAGGCACCTCCAAACACCTTTTCCAGCTCTGTTTGTCCCAAAAGGTGGCCGAAGGAGATCACTAATGCCTTCTACCTGCTCCCCAGCGATAACTGGTTTAGCTCACGAGTCACAGAAATGGTTTAGGTTGCCTGTTAGCAAGCCCTACTCTGGTTTACAACAAGCCACCAAAATATGCCAGTGGAGTCAAGGCAAGCCCAGCCTGTCTCTTCAGAAAATAATTCTGTAGGAGAACTGAGTTAGGGCATATTCAAAGGGTAGCACATCTGTTTGGGTTGTCACCAGGAATCCAGGAGGCTGATGTACAGGCTTTTAATTCTTCTGTAGGCTTTTTGTGGTGCCTTACCCCTGTAACAGAAAAATGTAACTGCCCTGCAGAGAAGTGTCCTGTTGGTTTTTTGTTGTGGTTTAACCTCAGCCAGCAGTGCAGCCACTCACTCCCTCCCACACCATAGGAATCAGGGAGACAATCAGAAGCATAAAAGCTAGAAAACTTGTGGCTTGGGATAAAGACAGTTTAATAGGGAAAGAAAAAGCTGCACACACAAGCAAAGCAAGGAATTAATTTGGCGTTTCCCGGGTGCAGACAGGTTTTCAGCCCTCTCCAGGAGAGTAGGGCCCATCATGCATCACAGTTACTTGTAAAGACAAAAGCCATCGCTCCAAACGTCCCCCTCTTCCTCCTTCTTCCCCTCACTTCACATACTGAGCAAGATATCGTATGATCTGGAGTATCCCTTTGCTCAGTTGGGGTCATCTGTCCTGGCTGTGCCCCCTCCCCACCTCCCATGCACTCCCAACATCCTTGCCAGCCTGGCAGTACGAAAAGCAGAAAAGGCCTTGGCTCTGTGTAAGCACTGCTGAGCAATAACCAAAACACCTCTACATGATCAACACTGTGTTCAGCACAAATCCAAAACATAGCCTTGCACCAGGCACTGTGAAGAAAAACAACTCTACCCTGGCCAAAAGCAGCACAATTTTGTTTCCTCCTTTTTCTTTCCATGTCGTACCTAGGCCTGCACTATACAAGGTGACTCACTCCGAGTGAATTACATCACCCCTAACTCGAGATTTATAGATCTGGAAGTTCTGACTTCTGGTCTTATATTGCTTTGGGGTTTTTTTTTGTTTAAGTGTTGAATACCAAAGAAGCATAGGGCTAACCTGGACCTCGACATATTCTGTGATTTCTTCCCCAGTGCAAGGCCAGGCAGCCTGTATTTATGAGTACCCACAGATGTTTTCCTCCTTATTCTTATATATCTTCAAGAATGAATACACTGTAGTTTTATGCATTCTTGACTTGTACTATGTCAACAATGAGGTTTTTCTTAATTTTCTTAACCCTTGAGTCTCTGGGATGAAATGTAATCCCCCCTACTTCTATTCATCACGCATCTTGAGAATAGATTTCCTTTTCTTTCTGCAACATCCTTCTATTTAATATTCTACCTACCCCCTGCACTCTCATCTACAGGCTAAGCAGTCCAAATTACATCCTGGTTTTCATCCAACTTTTATCCAGCTCCTTCTCTCTCCTGAAATGCAGTGCCCTGAAATTAGGTATTGAGCTTCAAAGGTCTGAGTCTTGTGGAAGTGATGCTTCCCACCTCAGCCCAAGAGACTGTGGCTGGCTACACATTTCAGTGTATACATTCACCCAGTCCGAGGGCTGACCTGCACTGACTTGGGCTGACAACATTACTGCTTCCCTCTTTTTAGCCTGTAATTCCCTGGTTGGTATTGTAAGGCTGGTTATTCCCGTGTACTCATAGCACTCATGTCCTTATGGAAGAGCATCCCCTTCTTTACAATTGGCCTTCCAACTTCTCAGTCGCCCCTTCTTGTCTTCATGTCATTCACCAATTAATAACCTCATTTTTTCACTGTCGTGACTCTTGGATACCTGCTTCTGGTCATATAGTCACAGTAAAAAGCCCATGGCAATCCATGGCAGAGTCCTAGCTTCCATTTACATTAAACATTGATAAATAATCTCTTTTCCTGATGATATGTCCTGACGATATACAACTATATTATCTTCTGCATGCCTACAAGTCCTGTTACCATCTCACGGGTGGAAACTGAGTGGTGTTACATGATTTGCGCAGGGCATAGGTCCACACTGACTGCCACTTACTTACTGCTTTCCTTTCAGTGCTTACAAATAGATTATTTAATTATGTGTGCCACTCTTTTTCTTGGATAAATGAAGTATGCTGTCAGGCCTGCAGATTTCCAGTTGCTGTGTTTTTCACTCGTCTGTAAGAATAATCACCATTTTCACTCTTCTGCAGTTTTCTGTTATTATTCCTCCATAGATGAACAATTCCCAGGCGGCTCTGAGGCTTCCCAAGTCTTCCTCAGGTTTTTGTATAACTTAGCCTGAGTTAAAAATATTTAACTTACCTGATGTGATGGGATGACCTTGGCTGGATGCCACATGCCCACCAAGCTGCTCTATCACTCTCCCTTCTCAGCTGGACAGGGGAGAGAAAATAAGATGGAAAAAAACTCAGAAGGCAGTATCACCTAAAATTGCTACTTAATTATGTTTTAGCTTCTGAATTTTAGTGTATTAAATAGCTTTAAATACTTCATTCTTCTCAGTACTATCTGTCAAGGGCTCCTTATTGGTTAGTGGTCAAGCATTCTCTTAAAATTCCTCAAGCTACTACTCTACTCAATATGACATGAGGTGTTGCATGATATGAACTCCTTTACATCCTCCAGGATAACAAAAACATTGTTTTTCCTAATGGAAGCTGAACTAATAATGTATTTGGGAGCCAAGCTTAAAAATACTGATATTAATGAAAAAAAGAGATAATTTGCAATTTATATACACGATGTAGAAATGTAGCTAAATATATGTAGACCAACTTAATATCTGGGAAATAATTCCGTAGCTGGCAAATTATCTGCTTATTGTTCTTCATCCAGTAATAGATCACTGTGTCAAATTACTCTGCTTAGGAAATCTGGGTGGTGTATCAATTTTTGAAATCTGATGGGGTTCAATTCCCCTAAATAAGATTTGCACAGAGTCAGAGGTGGGTTCTGATATTTTTAATTCATTTGTAGACAATGACATGCAGTACAGAATCCTAAAAGATGAGAATTGAAGTACCATCCTTCACTGCTAAGCATAAGGGTTTATCTGAGGAATGAGGGTATATCTGAGGCTACAACAAATGAAACACTAGATTAAATTTTATTATTGCCTGGTAGGGCTTTGGTGTCAATTTAATAATGAAGTACTGAAGTAAACAGAAACTACTAGTAATGTCTGTGAGGGAGAAGTAGTACAGCCATTTAATTTGCTCATTAGTGACACGATTATTCTTCTCTTTTACTGAGTCATTTTTGCTTCAGTTGAGGGGTGTGCCTCTCCATGCACATGTGGTTAGGCTGGAAAGAGAGCAAATACATCATTGACAAGCTGAACAGAGAGGATCATTTTTGGCAGTAATTTGTGAAGTGACCAATTCTTATGAGTGTCACCTGCTTGTATTAAGAGGATTTTATGTAGTAGTTGAAATACTAAGAATTAACTGCTTTTCATTTCATTTTTTTTTAATAAGTCTCCCATGAGACAAAAAATAAAGCTTTAGTTAAACATATAATATATATTATATAATATATAATAGTTATAATCCTACCATTTTCAAATTCTTTGTGGTTAAGGCAAAAAGATATTAAAATACGAAGTTTCGGGTCTTGCTTTTTTCCCTCCATTTTTTTTAAGAAGCAGAATAGATAGATGGTTTATATTTATTTTTTGTTTCTCCTTTTCACAGCACTGGAGAGATGTCCATATCTTCAAAGCAGTAGTGTTCACTCTTCCAGCTATCAGTGCAAACTTTGTGAATTGATTCTGTGAATGTGGCATTGAAACATAAAATGTTGCTCACAACTGTCTAGTTCAGTGGGTATTTTATTGAAATTGAAGTTATAGTTTGGATAGCGTATGTGCGGCATTAAATTGTGCGTTTTGAAATACAGTAACCATGAAACTAGTTATAGTTACTAATTTCCATTTGTCTTTCAGGGAGACAGAAAAGGGCTCTGATGGGCAAGGGGCTGTACAAACACACAGCATCTGCTCAGATACTATCACAGAACCACAGGCTGAATGGATTTCAACAGATCAGAGTTTACTGTGCTGCCCCAAGGCAAGATTAACTATTCCTGCCTCATTCCTGGAAGATGCTTGTCCAACTCACTCTTGAAGGCCCCCAAGGATGAGCACTCCACAGCTTCCCAGTGCTTGCCTACCCTTTGTGTTAGAGAACTTCTTTCCATCATGTTTCATATAAATTTTTCCTATTGCTCTTTGTTTCTTTCCCTAGCCACCACAAATGTTGGAAAAGAGATTATTTGCTCTGTCTTGCAGCAGTCTTGAACACTGCTATTTCAGTCCTCCCTTCCTCAGTCTCATTTATCTTTCTGGCTGGATAACAGCATTTAAATTAGGCTCTTATTCTGTCTGTGCCGTGCTGGGCCTCTGGTCTTCCTCTCCTGTCTTTCTCAGAAGTCTTATTAGTGGTTTGCCTTCCCTGCCATGCACCCAAAGAGGGATGCTGTTCTCTACCCAGTGTGCCACCAGCAGGTGAAGGACTGTGGGGTGCCTGCACTCCTGCCGATGTTCCAGTGAGGTGTTTGCTTTTTTCATAACCAATTACACGGTTGATTCGTGCTCAGCTGGAGGTCCATTGCAACCACCGAGACCTGTTATGAAAAATAACAGGTCTAACCCTGACTAATCACTCCCTATTTTGAATTTGCGTTGCTGATTAATCCTACCTACTTCTGTTTTGCCAAGAGAGGCTTAGGGTGTGTTTGACAGCTAACAGAGGGCTGAGGTAGGGAAGAATAAACTTGCTTAGACAAGATAATACAAGTAGTTTGGAGAAGAAGCAGGAAGCTTTTCTAACTGACCTCCAGAGGCCTCATCTGCAGAGTCTCCTCCCTGACTTTAGTGGAAAATCATAGGATTGAACACTGAAAATACGGCAGGTTCTCTGTCTGACTCATTTTTACTGGTTTTGTGGACCTCACTAATGAGACCCAACAAGATGAGCCTTTGCCAGCTGTCTATTAGAATTTCCTGCATGTTTGCTCTGCACATGGCATTGTTTATAACTGCACACTGAAACAACAACAAGAAGAAAGAAAGTTGTTCATTTTGCAACGTGTAAATGCTGTAGGATTTAGTTGCTTTGCAGGCAGACAAGACCACCAGCCTGTTGGATAAGCAGAGCTTTGTATTTCATCTTCTCCTGGATTTAACAGTCATTCTACTCTGCTTTTGTTAATGACAAAAACAGACAGGCATGTAGAGCCAGCCCTTGGCATTCATCATGCTCCCCTCCAGCTACATGTGAAGGAGGAGAGAAGAAATATGGGAATACCAAAAAAATTGCTAAACTAACTCTTCTTTAGGAAGGCTGGTTTGGTCCAGGGTTTTCCAATGGAATTTCCCCAAATGATATTTCAGATGAAGTTGATTGTTGTCAAGCGCTTCATAACTGGCTGTTTCATCCTTTAGGAAATCTGAGCAGTTATCTGAATGTGAGTTGCTAAGTGATTTTAAAAATATGGTGCTTAAAATAAGAGTTGCAAACAAGCAAAAGGAGTTGGTAATAAGTAAGAAAATTGGTGTAACGGTGGGTGAGGTGGACATAAGGCAAAAATACAGTCTGCTGGGTAGGACCCGTCAGCGTATACAACTTTATTGTCTTTGGTGGTGTGGTTTGAAATGTTTAGCTGGGCTCTGATGCTGGTGATTAGATGCATGCTGTTTGTTATTAGAAGAGCCAAATGCACACTATTGTATTCTCTTCTGGTTTCTTAATGGCACCCATCATTGTGGTTACCAACTTCCTTAAACATTTCGATACTTGTTCCAGCACAATGTATTTTGAAGCATTTTCTAGCTTTGACTGTACAGTTACAAGTGGTTTCAGTTATACCTGCTGCTGTTGTCTTCTCCCAGAACACGTGTGCTGGGTTTACAAGGTTTTATTTCGTTTCTGATCTAGAAAATAGCTTCTCTTGCAAGTAAACCATTAATTCAAATGTTGCCAGGGTTACATATGACCTTTGGGGTAGATGTGCTTGTTCTGCTCAGCTACGGGCAAAGGTCTGCCTTGGGGTTAGAGTGCAAGTGCAAATGACCACACAGGTACTTCACAGTCTCATTGCTTCCATATGTTGAGAGGGGGCTTGAACTTGGCTTTTTGAGGGCTAAAAAACATCCCTGGTGTATTACATGCAGTTGGATAAGTGAGAATATCTATTCCACTATTAGGACCTAAATCTGCTTTAAATAGTCAACTTGAAGGTGCTAATTAGGGCCTGGAGTAAGAGATCCTATCAAAGAAAAATGCTTTATGAGGTGGACATCTGGGATAGGTGGGACATAAAAAGGAGGGAGGGAACTTAGTAATTTGGGAAAGGTTTTTCTCCTGGGAGTTGAATAAGTCAACTCTCATGTAAAGGATGGGGCACAATGCCGAATACCAAAATGCATGAGAAAGAATGTAGCCTGCTTGATATATACAGTAATTTTCTTTCTATTTTCAGTATTGGAAAAGCCTCAGCTGGACTCCTCTGGCATTGCAGTTCAAGAGGATGTGGACCAGCTGGAAAGAGTGCAAAGAGGAGCACTGAGAGCAATTAGAGGTCTCGGATACGACCAAGGAGGTAAGAGCTAATCAAGTTACATGGTTCAGCTTCTAGAAGAGAAGACTTTGGGCAATGCAGGAATAATCCTCAAGCATGCAGGAAATAGAACTGAGCTGTAAAAAGGACTGAAATAGTCTTTGTTAAAAGCCTGCATTTTATTTAATAGGAAGTTCTAGTCTTATACTAGTGAGGATAATGAAATATTGGAGTTTTTGACTTCAGGGCAAACATGTTAGGCAAATATCTGTCACAAATTATCATTATAGATGATCCTACCTAGGGCAGGGAGATCAGCCAGATGACTCCTTGAGATATTTTCTTTCCATGATTCCATACTGAGGCTGTACTCAGTAATGTGTGTTTGGAACTGATCCATTAGTCTAGTCTGAGGGTCACATTTCAGGACAGGATTTTAAAAAGAGCTTTGAAAAATGTTGGTGAGATTTAGGTGCCTACCTCTTTTTTTATCCTTTAGAAAATCCCAGCCTGTAAAAGTACTTTTCATCCAGACAAAGTCAGATAGTTTTCTGTATGTTGATGTTTAAATCTGCTGGCTAAATCAGCACTTCCCTGAAATGTTTCTGCCTGCTCCAACATGCCCTTGTATGTTAAATTATTATTTTTCTGGATGAATCATGCTGAGAACATTCAACATATTAAGCTGGGTATAAAAATGTGCAGTCAGAATGTGAGCTAATCAACAGCAGCTTTTATATTTCTTCATGCAAAAAAAGGACAATTTCCAGATCTCCTGACTGGCTCTGGGTAACCCAAATATCTGAGTGAACAATAAACTGGCCCAATCGGCAGACAGCCCCATGGGGAAGCAGAGATTTGGCAAAGACTGACTGATCTAGCATGAAAACAGATTTTTAAATGAATAAAGCAAAAAACATTGTGAAATTCTATTGATTCTTTCTTATGAGCTGTGCACAGTGCCTGTCCTTTTTACTTCATCCGTGCTCTCTATCATCTACAGCATTGGACCTCTCTGTTGGCTGCTGCAACTGCTCTCCTTGGTGCCCTTTTGTGTCCCATCAGTAGTTGTGCCCTGTTGCTCCACTGAAGAGTCTTTTCCATCTTTCTTCATGTTTTCCATCAAGAATGAGGGGCAAGTTATATTTGGGTTAGGAAGTCAATCGTCTGCACTCGTGTGTGAGCCAAAAACCCTCCGTGACTGAAATGTGTCTGTCTCTGCCTAACAGCCAAGGGAGTAGTTCATTAACCCAGCAGCCTGGTGTTCTACTCCTTAGTCTAAGGGATTTAAATTCACATTTCCCAAAAGTGTACTTTCTACACAAGAAAAGAAAGACAAACTAGAGTTGTTCCTCAACCCTTCTTCTCAAACTGGGCTTCTCTTTGGAGAGGGCATGCCTAGTGCAGGAGAAGAAATGGATCCAAGCGTGAGTCTGCTGAGAAAAGGGAGGAGAGTGCCTGCTTGCAACTCAGCCATTGAAGTACTTAACAGGGAGCAGACTTGAGCCACAGAGAACCTGTAACTTTGGTTTTCTAAAAACTGAAGGAACATGAGAACCATCAGCCCATCATAAGAACCGTATGAACCACATCTTTAAAAGAAAAAAATTAATCTGTAAACGACAGATTACTGGATGCTTCAGTGCAGAAATACGTTCTGAGCTTGCAATGATGTTGCTCTCACACCCAGATGGCTTATGGCTCTCAGTATAAGAGAGATTTTTTTCAGAGATGTTTCCCTCGTCTGCATTTCCTGCTTTCTGGTTGATTGCCCTGTACATGCCCCCCTTACCCTTTTGCAAGAGAATTTAATAGCAGATATTTCTCTGGATTTACTGAATAAGGGAAATTTGGAGGATGCCTCAAGCTCTTGTAGTCCTGGAGGTGGATGTCCTTTTCTAAGTTCCATCCCGCAGAATTCCGTCTGCAACTTTGTGCCCAAACTGTCACTTTGTCACTTTGCCATTCTGTAAGGCTGGTTTGCCTGCTTTTACCCTCTGCTTTGCAGCCTCCCCCTCGTACTATAAAGCTCCCCCTTCCTCTTTTATCATGCTATACTTCTTGCTTGAAAGAGCTTCCCCCTTCCTTATCAGTTGTTATTCCCATTAGTTAAACCCCCTTTTTGCTGTTAGTAGTCTAGAATAGAATAGGATAGAAGGGACCCACAAGGATCATCGAGTCCAGCTCTAGGCCCTGCACACAAAACAACACCGAGACCCCCACCGTGCCCCTATATTCCCCTGTGGGTGTTCTGGCAACTCACACTTCAAGGCTCAGAGATGCACTTTCCATCACGTGTGTGGTGCTCGGGCATCCTGCAGCTCCCTCAGCCTTTGCAACCAGGGAGCATGGGACAGTGCCTCGCTGGCACTTTTAGGGCTTTGGTGAGGCATTGCTCCTTCCCTCACCCACTGCTTCCTTCAGACCAGCCAGCCTCACATGTGCACGCTGGATTTTTACTGAGTTGTTTTTGTCCTTAAGCCTCTGCACTCTCAGGGTGGTGTGTCAGTGCTGTGGTATTGGGGCTAAGTGCCAGCAGTGCAGAGAGAAAGCCCCTCGGGAACTGGGATGAACTTGATGCTTCCAGTGCTTGGGATCAACACCAGAATGATCTGTGGTAAAGCTGGCATGAAAAATACTTGTCTGTTCAAATTAAGTGGCTTTGGCCTGGTATCCATCACAGCAGCAGCACATGGCATTGGCACAGCCAGTCCTGCTGCTCCCCTGTGGGAGGGGAGCCTCTGCCAGCCCCCCAAAAGCAGCCACCACGCTGCCAGCAGTCCTAGCCATGTGGCCTTGAGCCCAGTCGAGGGACCACACTGTGCAAGGTCACCAGCAATCCCTAAGACAGGCTTTTGGTCGCCGGTGGCAAGACTGGGATACTCTGGGAAAGCGACTGTGATGTCTTGACAAGAGAATGTCTCCAAGGTTTGAAGCCACAGGCCACTGTTCGGTCCTGGGGCAGTGCTGTACTACTTGCAGTCAAATATCCTTCTTGAGGGACACTTCTCCCTCTGTTCTGCTGGGCACACAAACTAAATAAGGTTAAGCTGTAAGTGTGTATGGATTCTGGTGTCTTGAATTCTGTGGATGTTTGCCTAAATCAAGCTGTAAGCAGTTAAAAAAATACATCTGTCTTCTTGAAGCCCAGTGTGCCTTCATCTGCTTCTTGACCCCCCAGTCTTTCAGGATATAGCTCTTTTCTGCTTTTTGTTTGCTTGTCTTCCAGCCCTACTGTATTTTCCATTTCACCTCCTTCGGCAGTGTGACTAAGCACCTCTTGAGGATTAGTCTGTGACACGGTCAGTTCATTGGAGTTGATAATTTCTGGGAGTTATACAGCTGGACTCATATTTTTCAGTTTCCTTTTATCCTGTTTTTTGTTTTTTCCCCATTGGAATGGCTCAAGGAAATGAACACAAACCAAAACCTACATGTTGTTTTACTTGGGAAGCTTAATGGGAGATATTGATCTATGTGTCTACTCTGTTTTTTCAATAAGAAAGTTATTCTGAGTTCTGTGCAGAACTTTCCTTACGTATGCAAAACTGAAGGTATTGGGCAATTACTGTTTCAAGTAGAAACCAATATGTTCTGAGCAGGTCTGGAACATCACATATATGAGCTTTCCTCTTTCTGCCATCCAGATTCTCTTCTAATGAAGGAATTACCTTGGTGGTCATCAGTCATGTTCTTAAGATGCGTTTGCTCCCAGAAGCTACTTCCATATTCTGGTTTTGGGTTTCTGGCATGTTAAAAAACATCCATTGCTGTGTAGACTGGTGCAGCCTTTATGATTTTTGCTGTGATTAAACTTGGCGAGATTGACATATCGGATTTAAGGACAAGTGTCTGGGTTAAAGTGTAGGCCAGATGACTAGAAAAAGGAAAGAAAAGGCAGAGTGAAGGCACGTTGGGAGCTGGAGGGATATAGTCCTCTGCTGCCTCAGTTTGGGCTGGGCAGTTCAGGCAAGTCTGACTCTGAGCTCAGACTCTTGGGGTCGATAAACTTTACTCACACACCGGTGTCAATAGATTATGTGTCAGGTTAAATTAGATGAATAAGTGTTTGCAAAGTTGGAGCTTTGGACAATACACACTAGGGAAGAGCACATGAACAGTATTATTGTGGGTGGCTGGACTCAGCTCTGAGTCGCATCACTGGATGGAACAGAAGGAGCTTTAATCTTCCATTAGAAGGCGCTCTAACTTAAAAATAAACAAAATAAAATCAAGCACCTAAGTCTAGTTTTCCAGGTCTTCAGTGTGTCCAGAGTTCATTTCCTTCCAATCTAAACCTGCTCTTCTTCACACAGCTGCAATTTCCAGTCGTAGCTCCCTGGGTGCCAACAGCTCTGTGTGTGCTGACTGAGCTCAGGGCAGTGGGGTGGCTGTTTGCTAACTCAGTGCTGCAATCAGGGAAACTGCAACTTTCTGTCTTTTTGTCAGGAATTAAGTGTGCTTTCCTTATCCATATTTATAAACCCAGTAATTTGAAGTAGTTGCTTGTCGTGTTTCTTAATCGATCAGGTTTGTGCTGTATTCTTAACCTGAATGAAAAATTACCAACTGCTTTTGGGTTTGGGTCTGCAAAGATGCTCAGAGGGCTTGGCTTTTCCTGTTACAGCTAATGAAGAAAGGTCCTGCCTATTTAATGTCAGCATTAAATGCTTATTGACTTGAATATATCAAGAAAATTTGTGTATTAAAGGACTTCCCAGGTTGTTCAGAGCCAGAAGTGGTTTTAGTTAGCATGGAATAGAGTTGGCTTTTAATGTAGGGTGCTGTGAGGTAAAGGAGGAGACCGAGCAACGTGCAAAATATGGTTTATTTGTTCTTCCAGAAAGGGCTCAAAATAGCAATTTGTGTTTTGGATGTGAAGTGTGAAGAGGTTATCTGGCTGACCTGGAATCACACAAGGTATCTGCAGCAGGGCTAGGCGACAGTTCCCTGTCTTTCAGTGTGATGCTGCAGTTAGGGATGTATGAAACAGCAATGAACCCTGAAGTGACCTCTACTACAAACCTACATTTTTATGTATCTTTATCTTTTTCTGAGTTTTTGTAGGCTACTCTCACCGTACTCGGGGGGTATTTTTTTTCATAGGAATTCATACTCTAAAGATGCATTTAACTTTGAATGCTTATTAATGCAAAAACCCAGACTTCTGAATCTGGGGTATAAAAGGTATCAAAGTGAACATATTCAACAAGAACTTGACCACCTTTTCCCTCAGTTTGATGTCAGAAAAGTCTAAAACCAAAAGAGAGGCCCCTATGGCAGTCTTGCAAGGGTGCAAGCACAGCAGGGACCGACTGAGGTGTGAGTCCTGAGATTGTCTGTAATAGAGTTAATCTGATTCTGTTTTTCTTCATTAACCTTTGATCTCCAAATTCCTGTGTTGTAAGTCCAGCTGTGGCAAGGCAACACTGTTTGATAACATGAGGAAATCCAAGGGAAGTTGAAGCTGCACTGGCAGTTGTCATCACCTTGTTTGCCAAAGGTGTGTGGTGATGGTCAAGGAGCAGGAGTTGAAAACGCTATCAGGATTTTTTTTTCCCAAGGAAAAGCTAAGCATGAGAATAAGGGGGATATGTCTGAAGATCAATTTTGCTTTGCATATGTTAGCAGACCATTAGAGAGAGTGGAAGTTGGAAATGAGAAATCTTTGGCTGTCTAGATACCTGAAGAAGTGTAAGAATTACTATTTTCTGACCTATACTTTCAATAAGATGTGTTTTTGTGGGCGAATTCAGACTTTTTTGTTGGTTTTGTTAGGGAATGCAATATTAAAATACACACCACATTGCTGTTATGGTAAGACAGCAAAGCAGCAGTAGCTCTTTTACAAATGTCAGTTATTCAATAGTGGCATCTTTGTGGCTTTCTCTCTTCCCCCTCTACCTAACCCCCTTCCCCTTCATAGCTGGGTGACTGGGAACTGTACATCAGCAGAACATCCCATCTGCATGGGAACACCTGGATGGGGCAAGTCCAGGACAACTGTCTCGGGTCAGGGAGTCCCCAGGCAGGATGAAACAAATGTGGCACTTCTTGGTCACTTATTGTGGACAAATAGGCATGTGTCTAGTACTCCTCTGATTTCAGATAATTTTAGAGTCCCCTTAGGCTCTATGGCACATGGTGTAGAGCAGATCAGCCTGTGAACTGCCCCTTTTCCTGCTGGCTGCAGGATCAGTGGTCTGAAAGCAACCAAGACTGGGAATCACAGTTGAACTCCAGTGTCTTTGGGAGCTACTGTCTCCTGATTTTTATAAGCTTTGTTTCGTAATTCCTATTCCTCCAACCTGAGTGAGGTGAGAACATAGATCTGAGTAATCTATTTTCCAGAAATTTTCTGAAGTATTAAGAAGAGGAGTAACACTTTTCAGAAAGTGTCAATACTCTGCAGTGGCTGTTTCAGAGAGGATGTGCCAACCTTGAGAACTCCTTTCATGTTACTGCTCTTTCATCAAAGCTTCTCATTATCCAACAACTCAGATCAGCACACCATCAACTTTATTTTCTTCTCTTTAAAATGCCATTGCCTTTCATCCTGGAATTAATGTACAGTGCCACTAAAACTCTCCTAATTTCAGAAAAGCAGCCCTCACTCTTGGATGAAGATGTTCTTACAGTTATGTCAAGTTCTGTAAACAATTGTATAGCAATCCCAAAAGCAGGGAGATTTGAGAGATCAGATAAAACCCCAGAAGCTGCAGTTAAAGCTCACTGACATTAAGGGGAGGGTCTCTGGTGGCCCAGTATTCTCTTCATCTGCCCCTTTATGCTGGGGCACATATGGGAGTTGGGAGTTTGTGGAATGGTGTGCGCCGGTATCTCGGGAATGAAAAGCATTCAGGAATGACAGGCCAAATACCTTGGCCCTTATCTCATGTGTTTGTCCCTTATCACTGTGTCAATTGTCAGCACTGCTGGTCTGGCTCATGTTTTAGATGGCCTCTGGACCTCTGACTCTTTAGTTGACATGTGGGCAAATATGATGCCTCTGGTCGAGTTTTGCACACTTGGGATCTGGGAGAGAAAAAAATCATAGGGTCTGGATGCAAGGCAGTGAAATTAGTTTAATTCTTTTTTTTCTTAATCAAAAGTTCTTTTTACTCTCTATGAAAATGAATAAAAGTACAGATTTAAGCTTTAGCTCTGGACAAACCTGACCAAGAAACCTGTAGTAAAGATTTCATGAAAGTAAGTTGATAAGCTTGTTTTCTCTTCATGTTTCTTTAACGCTGAATTTTTATTCGGATTCTGGATTTTTTTTCTGGATTTTTATTTGTCTGGGTGGGGTTTGGTAATTTCCTTGACTTGGAGGTGAAGGTGTAGCACTGCCTTTCAAGTGTAACCAAGTCTGTACCTCTGAGGTAGCATGCTCTCCTCCAGGTCAAAAGGACTGAATCGATTAACAACTGCTGGTTCTTCCTTTACTAACTGCTGCATCTTAGGTGAAGAGTTTATTTTCTTCCATATTGCTCAGACAAATTCTTGTATTTGGTCACGTTCCTGTATCGGAGTGAGCTGTGTTCCATTCAACATGTCAGTTTGTATGACAGTGTTTGAAAATAAATACTTTAAAGATATTTCTGACTGTTTTGAGGCATACAGCACTGAGGTCTGGTGAGGGTATTGTATCACTGACCGTTGTCTTTCAGGGCTATAAAATATGTGGGTTTTTTTATATTATGTACAGTAACTGATGTGCATTTAGAAGGCAGGAGGAGGGAATAAGCTTAGAATGCTCTTATAGGGAGAGTAAAATTGGAAGCCTTTGCTCTTGCTTGGATGCATTGAAGCATTTAAGACCAGGGGGAATGGCTTTAAACTGAAAGAGGGTAGAGTCAGATCAGATGTTAGGAAGAAATTCTTCACTGTCAGGGTGGTGAGGCACTGGCACAGACTGCCCCGAGAAGCTGCCCCAAACCCTGGCTGTGATCCAGTTGAAGGGATCCCTGCCCATGGCAGAGGGGTTGGAACAAGATGATCTTTAATGTCCCTTCCAACCCTTCTATGATTTAGGGTTAATATATTGTAGGCAACTGCCAGAGAAACTGTCTTCACTGTCTTTTACCACTGTGTGTGTACATGAACCCAAATAAAAAGCCAAGTATTTACAATAGGCAGTCAGTCTCTTAAACATTTCCCTTTTAATCAAGATCAGAAAATATTTATTGTATTTACACATACCCAGATCTTCCCATTGTCACATCTAACTCTTTGAAAGGCAGGAACACTACTGCTATTGCATGGAGAGGTGGGAAACAGTTGTGTTTTGGAATGATACAGCAAGACAGATTTGATTTTAACGGATAATTTAAAAGCAATTTCTCAGTGATACCTGTAGAGGATATCTTCTGTTTGGGCACGGTGCTATCGAATGTGCCAAAGCTTTTCTGCTGCTTTTCTTGCTTGAAAATGGACATTAAAAAGCATGGTGTGGCTGAAGTTCTCTTTGTACTGTGCTGTGAAACATGGCAAGGTTTTTGTGGTTTTGGTGGATTTTTGTTTATTTGGGTTTTTTTTGTCCCCTCCCTGTCCTCCCCAACTTTTTATTATTCCATGGTTCTTACCTGTTGAAAGTAGTCATTTAGAGAAAGGAAATTGCTCAAAAATACAACTTCAACTGAATCTTTAAATGAGCCAATTTCAGTGTTGAGAAAGTGAATCTTGAAATACTTACTCTTCTTGAAAACCGAAAAGACAAAACCACCACACAAGTGAATTTAGAGACGGAATTTATCTATTTACTTATTTATTTATGTTAAAACACTTATTTTCCCCCAATATACTCCATGGGAGAGTCAGTTAATTGTTACTGCTTCAGGGAACTTAAGGTAAAGACACTGAGGTTGTTTTAATGATCTTATTGTTTAAATATAGGCAACAGAACCATACATTTTTGCATACTGTCCCAAGGAAGTTTTGATGTATTGTGAAGAGCAAGGTTATTACAATTAATTTCATTGGAATTCTGCTTTATTACAACAGTTGTTTGAAGCTATGTTTAGCCAAGCAGGAACCATCATAAATTTTAATGAAGTTTAATTAGACTCCATTATGTCTGTTTCTCCTTGGTGTAATTAATTTTTCCAACAGATAGTATATATAGATAAATATAAAAATATTTATGCTGTATCTATATATAGACATGCAGATATATCAGCAGACAGAATTTAAATTTATGGAAGGGCTCTAGTAAATAATTAACACATGAAAGTTGCAATGTGTAATTATTACCACCCAGGTAAAAATGTAAGAAATGTTACTGAAAGCTACTGGACAGGTTGTTCTGTGCTGTAGTAACCTTGCAGATGCAGTTTTGTGCTCTGATGGCAGCTACGTATCATATATGTAACCACTGCCCATACTGCTGACTGCTCTGTCCTTTTCTGATGATAAATTACCTAAAGGCAGAAGTGGTTGCAGAGATCCAAATGGCACCTCAGGTTTAAGCTCTGAATGGACACTTTAGCAGCAAGTCTGAACCTCTTTAAGCCTCGACTATTTTTAAAAAAAAAACAAACACATGCAATATAACAAGCAGAAAAGTCCATTTAAAGAAAACACAATAATAGAAGACTCTCCCAGGATAGAGGGTTGTCATTTGATGGCAACATGATTTTCCAGTTATCTTCAATAAAAGCTGTGAGGAAACATAACTAAATGAGAGCTCATAAAAGATGTCTTTGCCCAGACAAAGCTGGGCTGTTCGCACATCCTTAGGGCAATTACTTGAAAAAATATTCACCTTGGAGACTAAAAGCCTTTCATGAACCTCAGAAAGCAAAAGCTTTCTCCTGAAATTTATGGTATTGCTGGCAAGATCCTTGGGGCAGGGGTGCTCTCAGTTTTCGGCAGTGCTGGAGCCGAGTGCTTCTATTGTGCTGAACTGTATGTTAAAGGACCAGCTTCTCTGCTTTGAGCCTGGGAACATTTCCTTAATAAATAACTCTTCAGAGAGGTGACACTAGCCTGAATAACTCAGAAATCCAGTTCCTTCTGCTCCCTTAACCACGGGAACACTTGGCCGCCTCGGTGATGTGAGCTGTGGAAGAGGCTCATCTCCACTTTCCCCAGTGGAAAGAACGCAGTTCTTTGCGCCTGCTTAATAAAACGTATGATGTGAGATGTTCCACAGCACTACCAAGCTGGGTTGACACTGAGTGGTAGGATCGTGCAGTTGCTGGGCCGGAGCTTCAGAAATGCAGGTGCCGAAGGAGCGAGCCCATCGCCTCCCAGGACAGGTCTAGCTGGGGTATAAACCTCCTGACCTCCCTGAGGTTGTGCTGAGCGCACAGGTGAAATGCAGGCTCATGCACCTTGATGCAGAAGGGCCATGGTTTCCTTGGGAGCACCCCTGGAGGAAGCGCCGGAAAGCACGAGAGGACGTTATGTTGGCCCTGCATGGTGTAAGATAGAGCAGTCACAGGCTCACCATGGGCCTTTCTGCAGCAACTCCGCTGCTTGCAAACGGCAACGGGGGACTTTGTAAGGGCAATGAATGCCCTCCAGTGGCAGAAAATAGGGTTGGATCATTGTTTTCCATAGTTGTTGTGGAATTGGGTGTTCACAGTTCGGGTCCTGTGTGCACAGAGGACAGAGTGTGCACCATTAGTGAGCATCCCTGTCTCTTGACTTGCAGTGCACAAAAGCCCACAACAAAGAGATTTTTCTTGTGTCATGTTTTTAACTTTTTTTGATGCACCTAGTGCCCAATCTGCTCTCTCAGTATAGGCCAGTAGCCTGGAAGTTGAAAACTGGCCCAGCATATTTTCCCTCTGAGCTACCACACAGTTTACACATTTGGAAATCACATTACCATGAGGATCTTTAAACCAAAATTAAGTGCTTTTTTTTTGCTTTTTTTTTTCCCTTTATTTTTGCCATATGAAGCTCAGTCTTCACAAAGACAAGTTTGCAGATGACACAAAACTGGGAGGAGCTGCTGACTTCTTCAAAGACAGGGAGGCCCTGCAGAGAGACCTGCACAAATGAGAGGACTGGGCAATCACCAACTGTGTGAAGTTCAACAAGGAAAAGTGCTGGATTCTGCACCTGGAATGGGACAACCCCAGAGGTATGGACATTAAAAGTCTTAAGCAGAGATGTTCTTCACAGAGTGTGCTAACAGAGCTGATTTCATGCTTACAGGTGCAGCCCAAAGTTAAGTTTTCAGTTTTCAAACATGAGTTATAACAGTCTGTTCATTCTTCACAACTCAAACAATACAATTGTCCAAGAAGTAATTCCTGTTGACTTTCCTGTTGAAAACCCATGTTCTCAAACTCCATCAGTCAATATTGCCTCGCACTCTTGTGTGCACTTGTGCATTGTATTGACAGGGTGGCGGGCTGGAAGATGTGAGCGCATGTTGACACAGTGTTACTCAGAGGAAAAGGTACATATCTGCTGAGGGAGTCATGTTTAACCAGAGAAGTGGCATTCGACATCACTACTCGTTTGAAATCAAGTGCTGCAGTTGATTCGCTCAAACAGCAGATCCACAGACTGGTGTGAAGTCTTCCTGTGCCCTCATCTCTGTCTTTGCCTTGCTTGGTCCCAACAACCCTAAACTAAGGGCTCTTCCTCTAGCATCGAGCTCCTGGGGAGAAGGATGTCCTCTCACAGATGCGCCCATTGCTGAGACAACAACACAAAGTGCTACAGCTGTCCTTAAATATATTATATCCTTGTATTTCCTGCAGTGGTGATTAGTGAAGTCTAAGCGAGTTTTAGTGAGCACTTATCTGCATGTCTAGCCAGCGTCAGGATTGTGCTGAGGACCCTGCTGCCAAAGGTTGTGTTGACCCAGAAAGGAACTGGAGTAGATCCAAACTCCTCTGAATCCAGCTCTCTGATGTATCCAAATTAATAGGGCAGCTGCAGCAATGATGAGGTTTGAACACAGGTTTTTTCATTCCTGGTTTAGTATCTGTGCTTGACACTGTGATACCCAGCTCTTGCTCAGTTTTGTGGTTTATGGTGTTTCTCTTGCCCTTTACTATGCAGTGTTGTGACCCTTGCACAAGTCCTTGGGTCAGTGTCTGTAGGCAAGGGCATGCAGATTATCTCGAGTGGCAAGAGGAGAACTTGATGTTTCTTTTCTTTTTATTTTCTTTTCTTTTCTTTGCTTTTCTTTTCTTTTCGTTGCTTTTCTTTTCTTTTCGTTGCTTTTTGTTGCTTTTCTTTTCTTTTCGTTGCTTTTCGTTGCTTTTCTTTGCTTTTCGTTGCTTTTCTTTGCTTTTCTTTGCTTTTCTTTGCTTTTCTTTGCTTTTCCTTTCCTTTTTTCTTCTCCTTTCCTTTTTTCTTCTCCTTTCCTTTTTTCTTCTCCTTTCCTTTTTTCTTCTCCTT
>JAWMRA010000161.1:259838-281632 GCA_035584735.1 Pseudotriccus pelzelni | reverse complement strand
TGTCACCAAGTCCCCTCATTCTGATTTAAACTGTCTTCAAATGTGCTGGAAGTCCAAACTGAAGTACAAAATGCCTGTGGGAAGCTTCATGTTGGGAAGCCGATGTCCCAGCCAGAGAGCTTTTTGCTAACATAAGTGTAGGTTTAAAGCCACAGACCCCCTGGATTTGCAGTGTTTTACAAGAACACAGTGAGCCAGGATGGATCCTCCTGTTTAGTGATGCAGCTGCCCACAAGGGCTGGATCAACCGGGACAGCATTTGCTGCTGTGTGTTTTCCTCTCTCAGAGGAGGCAAACCCACTTTGCTTTCCCTTGTAGGACTGACTGAGGCTGTGGATTGCAATGCAGAGCATCTGCAGGCTCCTGGTGCTTGGGGCTGTGGTGGTTGCTGTGCAGGAAACATCCCTGACTGTCTGACCTGGCTGTGGATGTGCATTTGCAGGACTAACTCAGGCTGGGTATCCCACCCACCCAGCGCTTCTCCTGGCGAGGCTCCAGGACCAGCAAGTCCCTGAAGTTTGAGGGGGAGAAGAAAGTTCAGGTTAGAGAGGTCAGGCAACACATCTTGACTGACTGATCTTTTCCTGCCCAGAGTTGTTACTGTGAGGGGAAAAGCCTTTGCATCCCTGTGGAGCTGAGCTGTCAAACAGTCTGGAGAGGTTTGGTTTCCAAGTGGGACACAAATCTGAGGCTTACTCCTTGTCTGGCGCCAGCTCTGCTCTGTGCAGCGGCAGCACCAGCTTGGCCATGAGATGTCTGCCCTGACCAGCCATGAACTGGAGCCCGAGACAAACCTTCTCAAGCTGGAGAGCAGAATTCAAGAGGGTGGTGAGAAGGGCTTTGTCCCAGGCCTGGGCACTGCTGAGGCTGAAATGATTTAAAAATGTTTGCTGTCACTCTGTTTCCCAGCCCAGAGCTAAGCTGATGTTCCCTGATTTGGATGTGGATCGTGGAGGTCTCTGTTGGAGAGTGGGAGAAATGTCCCTCCTGGGTGGTGTGTCCTTGTTGGGCACAGAAATCTGATCTTGGCATTATGGATTTGTGGATATTGAATCAATCCAGGGGTGCCAGTGGTTCAGGGCAGAAGGAGCATGGGCTGACAGATTCTGGCCGTGGTTGTGTTTGATTGTGGCTGGAAATGAGCAGTTGGGCCCTTCCCCAAGGTTGTCTGTGCTAGATGGATTTTGCTGACTGCATATTGAAAGCAGCATCAACAGAGAACAAACGTGTGAGGATAAGATGAATTTGGAGAAGCAAGTGTGTGAAATGCAGGGAGAATATTTCTGTTGCAGTGCCCTAATCGACTATGAAGGGACACATTGGGCACTCCCCAAACAGTAGCAGAAGAGGCGGCTTTCTGGTTTGACCAAGGTAAACATGGAAAGTGAAGGGGTCGAGTCGATAGGAAAAAAGGTGCATGTTGTGGTTTCAGAGGCAGGGATAGGTTGGGATTCTGAAAAATGGGATGGAGATATCTGGGGTTCAACTGATTGAGATCATAGTTTGGAGGGTGAAGTGTTTGCTGAAGCAAAGCCGATAATAAGAAGGCAATTGGAACATGACCCTGATGGTTATGCTGTTAGGCCTGATGTCCTGGAGGATTTCACTCAGCCTGAAATTAATGATATTATGGATAGATTTAAACAAAAGCCAGGGGAGTCTTTGATCTCCTGGGTAGTCAGGCTGGGATTAGATCAGACTCAGCAGGCAACTAAGAAGTTTGTCATGTTAAGTTCTGCTTTCTGAGGCTCAGCTGGAGAGGTTCATTTGTTGACTGTAGTGGTGGAAAGTTGTAATTCCCCGTGGAAGGGCAGTGGCCCAGTGCAGATGGGCCCTCCACGGGATTGTATTCAGACTCTTAAGGAGGAAGGAATGAAGAGCTGTTTTTATTGGGGATGCAGACACCTTGCTGCAAAATACATTGTCAGCTCCAGTTGGAAATAGGATTATTAAGACTGCTCCACACATGCATATAAAAGTGGTATTATGACCAGCCTCTGTCCATGGCTAGGGGTTAAAACACTGGAGCAGTTGACAGAATTAAAACCAGAATGGGATGAAAGCCAAGCTCCAGCACTAGGATGGGCAACAAAAGACCATTATCCTCACATGGAGCTTCAAATTTATTGGAAAAATAGTTCTTGTCCAATGTTTAAGGCCCTTGTTGATGCTGGAGCAGAGGCCTCTTGAATTTATGGTAACCCTAAAAAGTTCAAAGGACAAAGTTTTTGTTACAGCATGAGGTGGCAAACAAATCGGTTTGCAATCAGAACATATATATTGCAGATAAAACCATTAACAGTAGCAGAAACCCTCCCGTATTGGGACATGGAGGAGGGAGCTTTAGCACCTTGCTGAGCAACTCCTGATGCTGCAGGATTAGATCTGTATGCTTTGCTAAGGCACAGACTGGAACATCAGCAATGATACTGGTATTGGAGTATGTGTTCCTTCTGGCTAACTTGGTTTGATAGCCCCAAGGCCCAGTTTAGCAATTAAAGGTATTCAGATAATCAGAGTGATTGACTCGGGTTATCATGGGGAAATGAAGATGATTTTTTTTAAATAGAGGAGACCAAGACATTTTAATTAAACCATGAGACCAGGTTGCCTGAATGTTAATTTTGCCCACGTTGAGAGCACAAATAAGGGGGAGGCTCCACAAATAGCGATGTTTGGAGGGAACCAAGGGTTTGGATCTACCAACTAAGTGAATGGTGGAGCTAAAGTTTGGGTCCAAAAACCCAGTGGTCCATCCATTAAATCCAGACAAGGAAAATCGAATACGTTCCTGCAAATATATCTGAGTTGAGGAAATGGTACTGTCACGTTTAATTTTACATTTTACAGAAACTGTGGATCCTGGCCATCCTCATGTGCATTATGGTCCCTTTGGGTAATCTGTTACCCCAGGAAGTTCCCTGGAAAAGGTAGAAGGGTTGGATGACTTTGTTCCATTTTGGGGTACATAAGGACCGGTGCCTGAAGCAGCAGCTGTGCTGTGTTCTGTCTGTGGTTGCTGAGGGTGTGATATTTCTTTTCTCTTTTCCCTTTCGTGGTGGAAGCCCTGCTGGGTTTGCCTTCCAAATGACGCATTTGTTTGTTTTCCCTGTTATATAACCATTTCTAAAGTTTTATTAAGTGCTGTGACACTTTTGCAAAGCTTTTTTCATGCCCCTGATATGCATTGACTGAAGTGAAATGAAAACAAGGCAACTGCCACATATTTCTGGCCTCCCCTGTGATTGTTTTTTTTTTTTTTTCCAGTCCCATTTCCATGTTTCTCTGCTTAATAGTAGAGACCCTTTTACCTCAGTTGGGTTCCTTGCTGTGATCATAATCTATCTAGAAATTAGCTCTTAGAGAAGTATCCCACTGGTAAAGTGATTTTTTTTTTTTTAAATTATTATTTTTTTTTAAATATAAGTGGGCCCTGGTTGAGGATATGTTTCAAGTGCAAGCCCATGGGATCTCCACCTTCTCCCTGCCTGCATTCAGGTTGTTGAGGATCCCACCATTAGTTTAAACCTGATTTATGTTAGCCAGGACAGCCCTCAGAATTCACTTCTTTTCAAGCTGAGTTTAGGGATTTTGGAATTGTCCTGTTGTTGCAGGACAAGTGACTGTTCAGTAAAAGCTGCATGGCTGCACGGATTTTTTTGTCTTTTTTTGCATTATTTACTCTTCTTTCCCACTGTGCAAAGACAAGATAAGAAAGGGATAGTGAACCAAAAGCTGGAAAATCGCCTATCACCTTTCCTCTAGCTCAGGCTTGGCAGTTTTTCTCTGTGGTCCGTTTTGATGAATAACTTATTCTTTATGACCTCTTCTGTTCTTAAAGGAATTTCCTTTAAGCTGGCGACGCTCTTCCCAGCCTCCCCAGCCGGGATGCCCGCCGCGAGCATCCCCTGCTGCTCCTCGAACTTCCCGGCATCGCCAGTGGGTGACTCCCGAGGCACTGCTAAAGAATGCTCCGAGGTCTGCCGGGGGCGGGGGGGGAGACGGATCGTTCCCTTGTCTTGGGTTCTGTTGAGGTTTAGCTGCACGTAAGGAAACGAAAATAATAGTAGTAAAAAGAAGCTTAAAAGACTGAACCACTTTCCTTAATATCACCTTTACTTACTGTTTTCCTGGGAAGAAACTTTTTAGGCTCCAGGATCTAAAATAACAAACGGAGAAACTGAGAACCTTTTCTTACTTGTTTTCAAGGAGTGATGTAGCTTCTGGTGATTTATCTTGCTGCTCGCATCCCAGTCAATGACCCGAGCATTCACTAAGGAAACGTAACCGTGGCACAAGCAACAGGGCACAGCTGCCAAGCTGGACTGGGATGCACTTGATCCCACGGGTGTTACTTAGCTCCTCCCAGATGGACCAGTAGGGAAAAGGACATGAATTAGACTCTTGAAACAAAGTTAGCAAGTCCACAACTTAGCAGGCATATCAATGCCTCTGCTTATCCTGGCTGCTTTTGTAGCAGCTACACAGAGATGTCGTAACGTTGTTGTCACCGCAAGAACAGAAGAACTTTTTAAAGTAGTGGCTTTCTACTCTAGAGAAGAGCTGCAATATTTATCAAATGGTGCAGAGCTGGAAGAGCAGCTTCATGGAAATACAGTTTCTCAATCACTGATTTAAAAAAAAACCCAAACATTTTGCATTGTTACAGTTTGGGGATTTTTAATTTTTTGTTTGTTTGTTTGTTTTGTGATAGGAAATCATTTGTGGACTGCGAGCTTGGGGAACCTGAACTTAAAGTGGCTTCTTCATTTGTTCAGCTTTTTTGATTTGAGGTCTACTGAGACTATCACAATGTCAGCTGTGATAATTGAACTGGAGAAGATTTCTTCAGACGAGACTGAGAGCAAAAGGTATTCCAAGCCAGATTTTAAAGAATGCAAATTCAGTGAATCATATGCTGATCACCCCGGTTTTCAACTTCACTGCTCATGTTCTGCTCCAGCTGGTAAGCATGCATTTATGTAACCTATTTCCTCAAAGCTGTGTCTAGTTACTCATGTAACTTGTTGCAAGTAAACTGTAAGACCCAACAAGAAAACACAGGATTTGCTGCTGTCACATGCGTGCGATATATGAACTAATTTTTACTTCATGCAATGGGTAGAACATATGTTTGTTAAAAATCAGTGTCTCCTGAACCCTCTAGCACATGGAATACTGCCAGAAAAAAAATCCAGGAGAGACAGGTGTTACCTGAAGATGAGCTGTCTATAGGAGATAGTTTCTGTGTAAGTTAAGAGCAGCTCCAGCTGCTTCTCTGATGTGAGACTTGGCAAAGTGTGTCTCTCTAGTGCTTGGCACTGTGGCTCCTTCACTGCTTTATTCTGGGTTTTTATCGCATCAGGGCTTGTAAAGAGGTAACTGCATATTGCTGGGTTTTATTTCGTGGAAGGTGTTAGGTATAGAGACAATAGGTCCACAAAAATTGGTGTTTGTGAGCATCAAGAAACTTCTAAAGCATCATGGAACTTTAATTTCTCCAAAAAGTCACAGTCATGAAAAATACAGAATGTAGTTGTCTTGGATAGTCTAATATAACCAAGGGGACACATCTGCAGTTATTCAGTGGGATCTCTGTTAATCCCTTAAAGTCTTCTTAAGTATTGGATGGTTATTCCTTTTGGAAATACCTTCTGAGGATGGCTACTCTGATTTCTGTATTTTGACTTTCACAACCCCAAAGGAATAATTTGATTCTGATCATGTTTCTACTTGCTTGTGGTCCCTGGAACAAAGCACAGACGAGACAAATAGAGAATATCTGAATGTGATTGACACTTTATCCTGTGATAGGACAGCCAACCTGCAGTGGAAGTCTGCACCTTTCAGGCTGGCCAAAGTATCTGAATATATGAATAAAACTACTGTTTTTAATTCTGCAACAAACTTCTGGAACGTTTTTCACTTATAAATTCAGTTCTTACACATTAAAATAGCCAAATGTTTGGGATGTTTCTTTTGCAAGGAAAGCGGATGACTTGTACTTCCCATAATGGAAATTTTCTAATTTCACTTCCTATAAAACCTTCAGCAAATTTTGTACACCAGAATTTTCTCAGTAGATGCACTTTTGAAAGTTTCGCTTGTATGTCAGCAGATTTGCAAGGTCAGGAATCAGGTGCCTGTCTGTTCCCCTGGGAATGTATAACAGAACTTTTAAAATACCTCTCCTACCCTGTGGAAGTGTCATTCAAGAACTTATGCGTGTGCTCGGTGATTTGCTCTGCTGTGTTCCCTAAATATTGAGGTAACCTTTTCAGCCTACCTGGTTGATCAAGAATAAAACGAACTTCCAGCAGGAGCAGCATATTTGTGAAACTAAACCGTTCAGAGTTCTGTATAAAGGAGATAATAGAACCCCAAATCTCCTTGCCGGGATTTTTCCATTCAGAAAAATAATAATTTTATCTTTTATTTGTTGCAAACACTTGTTGTTTATTACTCCTGAAGCAGAAACAGTGCTAGATCAGAGTTTGAAGATTTCCTTGGTTTATGTTTTTACATCATGGGAAGAATCAAATAAATGCTGATACATTTGTCTTAGTGTTTTAGGGTTTTTTTATGAATGATCATTTAAAGGAAATGCCATTTCATCATTTGCCTCTAAAACTTTCCTTGATATATGTATTTTACCAGTCTTTTAGCAAGCCCAGTGTAGTTTCCAGTGTTGTGCTGTGTTGGCTGAAGTTTGAATGGAGCATTGTCAACAAGTCTTATTTGGCATCCACGTGTCTTTTCCTGAAAGGAGCTCCTACTTGCTCAGCCATGGCTCTCGATAAAAATAAACAGGTCTTGGTTATAGTACGAGGATGGACCTTATTCCTTTGAGCAGACTATTTCCCAACAATGCTGTTTCACAGGCAAAAGAAAAATTTTAAGCTATGGAAATTAACTGAATTTTTGCTCTTAGAATTTAGGTTCAGGTTTCTTTGTCGAGTTGTTTTGTTTTGTTGTTTTTTTTTTTCTTTTCAAATAGTAATAACAATAGGAAAATCTTGAGTGAAATCAGCATCCTACATCTGGGTGCTGTCCTGAGGTTTGCTAATGTTGGCTTCTCTGTCCCATGGGAGTCCACCTCTACAGTTGCAACCTTGGGAATCACATTTAGGCTTCATGAATTTTCAATTTTCTTTTCTTTTTTTTTTTTTTTAAAGAATTTAATGGACTCACCCAAAATTATTTGTATCACCAGCCAATGATAGTAGAAGGTACATAAGCTATGAAACCATGAAGCACTCAATGTTAACCTACAGAAAAGCAGCAAAAGAGATGATGTGTGAATTTTAAACCTATTACCTAGCAGTGAAACTACAGAAAAGTGAACACTCTGAAAATGTAAAATGGAATCCTGAAATACACTCTGATGTTCTCAGAATGAAAAGTGGAAATGTTGCTGGGACAGAAAAATATTAACCACATATTTATTTTGCTCCTGGTTTAACCCAAGCCCATTGAAATAAGATATAGATGTTAAATTGCTTTCCTACATAATTATAAATAAGGATAACTTAATTTTTAAGCTACTTAAAGGAAGAATTTTTAATACAATATATAGCATGAATGCCAGTGTCACAGCCACAGCAGTTTGTCTTCACTGATGGATAACAGGCTGTTCACAATATAGAAATATAGAACCATTTCTCGGTTGTATGGGCCAGAGTAGAATTTTCTCCAGGACCTGGAGGCAGCAGAACTCATCAGAGTATTGCAGATGTAAATATTTGTGCAGATTTAAAGCTTATGATCCATGATATGTGCTATTCTACTTCATCTCTTGTTAGTCTGGAAATGACTGAAAACATTCCACCTACAATAATGATCTTTATCTCTTAGTCTTTGTTTTAGGGCTGTAAGACAAATCATACTCATAGATTTCCCCACATAAGTTCTCCTATGTGTCCCTAGAGACGGTTTTGTTTTAGTAACTCTTAATCAAGGATAAAGAAACCTCTTAAAAATACATATTAAAAGAAAAAAACCAACCCCAAACCATGAGCTATAAGTAAGATATAGCATAACTAGTATTGGTTGAGTCAGAGTGCAACACTCAAACTGTCCTGAAACGAGACGTATGAAAAATCACATGGCTTTGACTCGGTGACTTTTGGTAGAACGGTACAAAGCTGGAAGAAAAATTATTATTTGCCTTTTATGGAGTTCTTTTACTGATGAGATTTTGGGGACATCTTTTGTGGTGCTTGCAGGTGGAGAGAAACAGGGGAAGAATGTATTTTTTCATATAGGGATGGAGGTTGGGACTCAAATTTATGAAGTTTGTCCTGATCTTTAGTACTGGCAAGGGTCTTTTTTTTTTTGCTACTCGGCCTAAAGGTGTACTATGAGCTACACTGGCAGATCTGTCTTTCTTTGGCATTACCCTCTGTAGCAAAATTTCATTAATAATACAAAAACTGAGCCCATAGCTAACGAATAATTCAGAGTTTGCAGAGAAGCCTAAAATACTGAGGCCTTCACCCCTGCCCCTGGAGGTTATGACTTCTATGCTCGCATGGTTTGGATAAATGGAAACTAAACTGAATATAGAAACTTATTTTTTTCCAGAGGCATCATTCTTCTTCTGCTCTCTTCCTTCATTTAATGAGCTCTTATCAATGGAGGGTGGGGCAGGTTATCTGACTCTGAGTGAAGACACTAACAACGTATAACAGTGGCTATTATTTCCCAAATATCCCAAAAGCAATAGAAGTGTGTCTGCATAAAGAATATGCTGAACTCACAGGTACTGCCAAACCTTTCCTTGATTTGGAATGTGAAGCATTCAAAGCAGATGAGTGCAGACTGTGTAGCAAAGGTCAAAAAATGGGAGCAAGAGTGAAGTCTGAATACAGCAATGAAATGCTTGTATCTTAGCTGTTAGAAGAAGTGGGTCTGAGTCCTTAAGTCCTTTTTATTTGAATAGTGAGCATAAATTGATAAACAGGTCTCCAGTATATTAGAGGATTCAAAGTGACTCAGTGTGGATGAGGAGGTCACTGAGTTACTTCAGGTTTCTTAAATTTTAAGTCTTGAGTTATGTGTCTGTATGGAATTGTAACAACGTGTTTTTTAAAAAAACAAGTCTGAAGTGCGGATTATAAGTAGAATGGACTGATGGCCACATATCAATAACTTTGGTAAGTAAGGGATGTTCCTCTGGTTGTATTTCATCTTTGAACACAGACTTTACTATAAATTCTGATGGCTGTGTCTAGACAATATGCAATGAGAAAACAAATTTTGTCATTTAGTAATTTGTATATAAGTTACTGGTTGCAGTGTTAGAAACCCCAAATATGGGTTGTTTCATTGTTACAATACCAAAAATTTATAGGAACTCTAGCAGAATGTATAGACCTGTGTGGTATTGTATCAGTATGGTAATATGATCTACTAATCAGATTTAAAAAGCAAAACAAAACAACAAACAAACAACAAGAACTTCCTGAAAACACAAGTTTAGTAAAATTTAGAAGGGACATCAAGGGAAAGAATTATATAGTTATCTATGCAGGCAGCTGAATGTTATAAATACAAAGAGTTTTGAGTGGTGCTGGAAGACACAAATGTGTTCTTCCAGAAGTACATGGTGAGAAAGGATTGAGGCTAAAAGACAGCCAAATTCTAAAATGTGCTTTTTCTTATCTCATCTTGGTACATATTTACCTTTTATATTCCAAAGATTCTGATTGTGATACTCCAAAGCTTCTCCTACCTATTTTTCCATTCAAAAGTTTTCAATTCTGCAAGAAGAGTTTATAAAATACTCGAGGAAAACACCCTTGTAGCAGATAGTAGTTTACCCAATCTTTCCTTTATCCCAACAACATTGTGCTGGACAAAGCAACTAGTATTAAGTGAATCACCATCAAAATCTCATATTCCTGCTATCTGAGTCTCTTTTGCCTAAGGATGAGACATACAATGTCTGCATGCTTTCTCTTCCAGAATCCTAACTAAGACAAGCTCTGTTCGCGTAGCTTTAAAGAGACAAATTTTATTGAATAGAGGTTTTTTTGCCCTATGGGATTTGGCAAACCAAAATATGTGTTTGTTTTTTTCACTCAGTGGCACTTTGACAGACTAAGGACTGGATTATGGGCAGTCTTTCAGAAAGGCAATTTCTGAAGCCCATCAATCAATGTTCACCTGTGGGTTTCCTAAAAAGGACTGTCTTGAAAAATGCACAGACTCTGGAAGTCGCCTCCAATAAAATAAATGACAATGGAAAGAGAAGATGAATTTTACTAGGGCAGCTGAGCTGAGTGGTTGAGTTGGGTGGCTCTATGGAATGCCTGGTATGAGGAGCCAATTGTGGCTCACTTCTACTGGCAAAATTTGATGTTATTTTAGAAATAAAACAGTAGCAAAAATAGAAAGTGTATTCCAGGGTAGCACTGTCAAAACCAGACAAAAACTGGAGTCACTTAAGACTAAAGAACTCTGTGTCTCCGTATATTTATGCCCCCTTTTTGTTTTTGTTTATAAGGACTCAAGGAGAACATAAATCATCCGAACTCAAGGATGATCACAGTAAGTGGATGAAGTTTATTCCAAACGTTGACATCTTATTCTTCTTGAGGGTGACTTGTCCTTGTCCTCTGACTAATTTAACTAAATGATGTAACAAATGCTCAGGGCTTTATATCTTTTTCCTTCATTTCTGGAAGTACAGAGTTTTCACGCAGGATAGGATTGGCTTGTTCGTTTACCTCAGGAAGGAAACAGTGAGGGCCACTCAAAGAAGTACAAATAGGTGTTGTTTATTTATAGACATCTCATCATCCTCAGAGTTCACAATGCATTTTTGGCACGTTCTCTCTTTGTTAATAGTATTTGTTACAGTGAAAGTAATTATGGGAACTGTTATTTTTATAAAACCTTGTTTCCCAATGTTCTACTTTTGATTTCAATATGCTTTTCTTCTGAGCTCCTTTTGTTTGCTGGGAAAACCCAAACACAGGCAGTTTGGGAGGTCTGGGAGGGAACTGTTATGCTTTTCTGTCCTTCATAAGATTTACAGATTTTGCCATACTGTCTCAGGTCAAAATCACTTGTCTGATATCCTGTTGTGGCAGCAATCATTGTCTGCTATTTCAGGGGAAAAGAAAACAGGAAAGCTTGTTGTTGTCCGTGTTTCCAGTACCTCCTCAAGGATATCCTACCACTTGATCCAACTAAGCAGCACTGAAGTCCAGCAAGAGTTACAGCACTGAGCTTGAGAAAAATGAATCTTCAGTTACACAAATGCAGAGTTTAGTCCCTTGAGGCAGATGTTCCCATACAACTGCCTTTAGCTAGAACTCATCATCTTTCTCTGAAAACCCTAATAAGTGATGCTGGGAATTTGATTCCTAATCTTGCATTCACGTTTTGGCACCAATGCTTTTCTGTGTAGCTCATATTTTTTAAAGTTTCACGAGGTCTGTTACTCTCATTCTGCTTCACAACGAGACAATATTCTCCCCTGCCTTTTGTTTTTGTTTTACTTGAAACAATCTTCCTCTCTGCTGTAATTCCTAACCTTTTTTCTAATGTTTGCACAGAAGTAATTTTTCTTGTCTATCAACACTTTTAGTTTCATCTCACTTGGGACTTTTCACTTCATATTATATGTCCACTTTTTGTTTTTTTTAGCATCAGTTTTCTCACTCCTTCCTTTGCATCTCTCACTTCTGGAGTGATAATTATTACCAAATATAGTATATTTTAAACATGCATCCTCAGTTTCTTTCTTAAAACTACTTGTTTAATTTTCAGGTGCTTTCAGTACCTTAATGTTCCTGACCCCACTGTTTTAATACTCTGACTTGTTTCTCATTTTGTGACTAATTTTCTCTGGTGATGCCAATGGCATGATCCTATTGGCATTATTGATTTCCTATTTTTTTCATGTTTTCCTTTTCTATCTTAATCTTTTTCCTCTACAAAAAAACCCCAAACAAACAAAAAAACGCAAACCTGAAAATAAGAAAAAGAGAGAAAAATCTCTTCTTTTTATAAAAAGAAATCTGCAAAACTGCGCCTTTAATCTATACATTTTGAGAAGAAGAGAACAAAAATAAGGAGAGGAGTTAGAAGTTGGTCTTTCTGGATGATTTTTTCTTTGTGCACTTAACAAAACAGCACCCAGATCAGATATATGAGGTGTGCGTGCCATCTACTCAAATTTGAATGTCTCCAGTAATAAGGAATTTAATCTGTTATTATTTAAACAATCATTTAAAAAAAATTAGATGTGAGGAGATTGAGCAGCTTCAATGAAAAAGAATCGAGCATCAGAGCTCCTTCTCATTTTGCACAGCTATGGATCCATTTCTGGAAAAAATAGCTTCTGACTGATGTGCCCAAGACAGGAGGGAGCTGGTGAGGAATAATCTCTCTAAGGCTGCTTGTGGATTTTTAAAAAGATAAGCAGTGAATGTATTTTTCGATTTCCTCTTAATTATATTATTAATTTGGCATGTCTTATAAAGCTCACTACTTCTGGACAGGAATGCAACTTTTAAAGTGTTAGAAATGCCTTTTCATGAAATGGCAAAAATATGTATGAAATCAAGGTGTATGCTCTGTTAAATCTGAATAGAAGACCCATATTGGAGTTTGAGTGCCATTTTGTTTTCCAATTTTAAAAACAGGCACGGTAAGGGCAGGGTGTCCTGCTGCTGTAAAGCTGAAAACAGCCAATCATTCACGGAGTTACACCTGCTTTCTTCAGCTGGGAGGGTTACCTTGAACTTGTAACACAGACATACGTAATTTTTAATCTTGTAGGTTATTGCCCCAGGGATATTCAGCCATAAGCATAAAACTTGTCTGAATCACATCGTGAAACTCTTGTGAGAAGTCATTTGGAGGGAGCATGGAGGCGTACAAAGACCATTCCGATGCTTTTCCTTCCATGAAGAGAGCTTTTGGTGTATTAAAGCGGTAACTGAACTCAGGTACTAATCTTTCTGTTAAAAAAAATTGTAAAGCAACTTCAGATATTGGAAAGGAACAGATCAAAGAAGTTTGAAAGAAAGATTTTTACTTCATGGGTCTTTTATGGAAATGCAAATTGATTTGTGAGGGGTAATGCTTGCAGATTACTCTGCAGAAATGAATTTGTATCTAATGGCTTGGAGCGAAAAAAAAAACATTCAGCCTTTTCTCCTGAAACCATGAGGGGGAGAACCAAGGAACCTCTTGGGTGTGCCAAGATTGTGGCAGTGTGGTGATTTGAGATCTTGTTAAAGCCTGGAACAACTCTCAGCGCACATATGTGCGTGTTGGCTTCTCGGAGAACGGATTGGGAAGGCGACCCCCTGGCACTGTCAGCGCTCCTCTGTTCGCTGCCACGCGCGCTTTGTGCTAGGGAAACGAAGGGATGGGCGCGATCCAGACTGAGACGTGTAACGGCAAGTAAGGCATAATCATACCCCCCAGTGTTCCCTTTCGGCTTTTGTGAAGGTATTTAAGGGTAATGGATATAAAAAGGCGGATTAATGTTGTAAATGTGAAGCCACCACCCATCCCAGGTCAACCTGTTAGCTTTGTTCTGTCCTCCAAAAATAGTCCTGATGATAATGTCGCAAGCTTAACGATTTTGCGCAGGGCAGCAGGGTAAAAGTTTTCTCCTATTCATCCTTTTCTTAATGAAGTAGGAAAAAAACCCCCTAAATATGGATCTTGAACACACGAAAGAACATGCTATCTTGTTAGTTAATTAATAAAGATTATGGGGGTTTGTTCTGCAAAACAGAACAAGGATTTGTTCTGGGTTTTTTTTTTTCATTCATGAAGCAGTGGGATTTTTTATAAGGAGTTAGAGCAGATAGCTGCTGTCAAACTACCTGAAGAGAGCTCTGACCAGAAGTTTCCTTTGATTACAAGTATTCAAATTTTGAAATAACTGTCATGAGTCTGATACAACACTCCAAAATTTCAAGGACTATACATCCCGTAGTTTATTTTCCATACAAAGCAACTACTGGCAAACAACTTGGCTCCTCTATTCTCTCGCAAACCTCCCAGTCTCCAAACTGGCTCCTTCATTCCTCCCACTGAGGATGATGATCCAATGTGAACAAAAGCTACTGGGCAGAGCCCTCTTAAGAAATCCAAACAACTGTTTGTAACTAATTAAGGGTCTGAGTGTTTAGAGCCAACTTGATAATTTTGTTCCCAAGGGTGGGATCCTACTATTCTCTCATATTTTCCTCATCTTATTAAAATACTAATTGTATTTTGAGACTTTTTTTAACCTTTGTTGACTGTTCCTTCCTGAAGCTTTAATTGCAACAAAGCCAACCAACCAAAAAGGACAAACAAACCCCCCAAACCCAGATCTTATGCAGAATCACACAATATGTAATTATCAGGTCATGGTCTTTCAGACTTAGACATCTTAGGAAGTTTGACCACTTATTTGGCGAAAGTTTTGTTTCCATAAAACAAATAGTGAACATTCCTTTAATTTCAGAATATGAATTTTCAGAATTAAAGTTGCCAAAAACCCTCCAGTATAAAATAAACCCCTCTGTTAGAAAAACAATGGTTTAAAGGGTTTTCAGGGGGAAAGAACTGCTTAACAATTACCACTAACAATGACTTTCACCTGCATTGCTTAATTAAATTTTTGTGGTTCGTGATCCTTTCTTTGCTGTAAATGCCTTTGCAATTCTAGCCTAGAAAAAGGATGAGGCTTTGCAAACTGCCTGTTAAAATAGTAGCATTTTGTAATTACATTACCAGCATTTTGCAGATTTAACACAGAACTGTTGATGTAAGAGCATCAGCAGATTAAATATAAGAGGGTAGCTTTTAAATCATATTTATTTGTGAAAGGTATTTTTCATAGTGTCTGGTTTGACGTGTAGCATAATAATTTACATGATATATGTTAAAAACTGCTACATTAGAAGGCTTTGTCATTCCAGAACTAACTTTGCTTCTGGAGAACCAGGTGTAACATGTAAAAGCTGACAACTGGGTTTGGAGTTGCCTTGGTTAAAAATAGGAGAAAGCTGGAGGATTTATTGCTTCTGCAACAATACCCTGGAATGCCTGGAGCTCTGTGTGAGCAGTTTCCCTTCTGCACAGCATACAGAACCAAGGCTGCTGTGAGAGCACTGGTTTTTCTGTATTTTCATGTTACTTAGAAACCACTGGAAGATGGAACCACAGCTTCTTTAATGGCAATTAAATTCGTCACAGCCTTCAAATAGAAGAGCTTCCACAGAAACTGGGAGGCTTTGTGCTGACTCGCGCCAGGAAACAACTGGACCTCAAGTTTTGACTTCCTTGTTTATTCTTCATCCTTTCCCATGTGGCCTTTTTCATGCTGTTTCTGGGCTACCAATAAGCTCTAAGTTTGATGCCATTTCACATTTGTAACAGGAAGAACACAACTGTGGGGGCACTGCATTCAGCTTGCAATCCTCAACATTTGTAATTGTGAAATTACTTTTATATTACCTTGATGTCTTCAGTGTTTGCTCCTTGTACGTGTAGGCGCTGTTGTATCACGAGCTGCTTTCTCACTGAATGTTCTTTTGCATGATTTTACTACCTAGAAATCAAATAGGCAGAGTAATCAGTAGTGTTTGGGATGGTGTACAAACCTAGAATTGTTTGCACGATTTCTACTAATCAAATTATCAGAGTAAACAGCAGTGAGACCGGTCTCTGCTATTCAGTACCTTCTTTGGAATCCTTTGGCCTTCTCACATTTATTGAAGTATAAAGGCCTGCTGCTGGTTTGGGGTGGTTCTTTCTTCTTTTTTTTTCTTTTTTTTTTTTACTGACAAACTGAGCCTGGAGGAAGCTTGAGGAATCTGTCTTCACCAAAGACATGCAGTAACCTGAAGCTTTTTTTAATGCTTTCTTCTACTTACTATTCTTGCCCTCGATGTTCATATTCCAACTCCTGTGTTGCGATTCTCATCTTTCTTAGTGAGAATTTGAAATAGAGAAATGCTGTGACTGATAGTTCAATACATCATCTTTAACACAAAGAATGAAAAGAAACATGTTCTAAGGGTAAATATGTTTTCTTGCGAAAAACCTTTCTGGATAAATTCTAAATTTCTGTTGCAGTTGCATGTAAGCTTTGTATAGGATTGTCAATAAGAGACAAGTGCTCTGAATATATACAAATATGGTTTGTTTGCTACTTTGTTTGAACTTACTTAATCTTCCTGACCCACAGCAATCATCCAGTAGGTGCATTTTAATACACAGCCTAAATGATCGTGGAATGACTTGGGTTGAAAGAGGCCTTAAAGATCAACTTGTTCCAACCCGCCTGCCGTGATCAGGGAACATTCCACTAGACAGTTACTCCAAACCCACCCAATCTGGCCTTGAACACTTCCAGGGATGGGGCATCCACAACTTCTCTGGGCAACTTGTTCCAGGGCCTTACCACCCTCACAGCAAACAATTTCTTCATAATATCTAACTTAAATCTCCCTTCTTTTGGTTTAAACCTTTCACCCTGTGTTCTATCACTGTCACAAGTTATAGTGGCTTGAAATGTCTAACTGATTCAATATGTAACTGACCTGGTGTTTTGGGAAGTAAGACAACAAGGTAGACCCACCTCTTCTGATGCACCTTTTCTCTGTCCCACATTGCTTTTCTGTGTTCTCCCTCTATAATCAGTGGTGATGATAAGGCTTCTTTACAGCTTTTAGGAGTGGAGTTTTCATGGGATCATACCAAGAGTGTGTTTGGTCACGACCTGAGAGCGTGTAGGTGCTCCTGGGTCAAAGGCATCGCCTGGAATAGTGCTACCAGACCGCCCTGGGAGGATGCAAGTGGCAGGGTACCACTGGAATTCATGGCTGGCAATCTCTGACCTATGTTAATTCCTGAATCATGCAGGGGATTTGTTTGGAAGTATCGTGCCAGCTATTTGGCATGCCAGAGGCTGCTCTAATAACTCACTGCATTCCACAACGTTAACAACATCATAGCAAAGACCATCACGTGCTTGTGCCCACAATTGCTTAATTTGCTGGTAGACGCGGCCTCAGGAACTCAGCATGTTGAAGCTGCATGGAAAGGGTGCTCATTCAACTAGAACTCCGTTGACAAACATTCTTGCTTGTGGAGTTCCTGGTCTAGAAAGCATGGAGAAAGCAATTACAATGACTGAGTTTTGCTAATGGGACTTCACACGTCTTTTTTCTTGTATGCTAAACACCCTTTTTTTACCACCTAATAGTCCTGGGAAGAGAGGGGGAAAGGAGGGATTTTTTTTACAGGAATAGCTACTTTTTAAAAGATGGACATACTTGTTTATCTACAGTGTGACAAAACAAGATGATGACCAGATGGGATTTCTTCCGAGAGGACAATTGCTTCTTTCTCTTCCCCATTCTCTTTTCTTAAGCTAAGTGTTTAAATAGTTTGACATCTAAATCCCACTTCTTACTGAGTATTGTTACGTTTGTCTCACACTGAAGTCTTGCTTAGTGGTGGTTCCATAGCACCTGGTTAAGGGTTAGCCTTTTCATCTTCAGAATTTGGACTCTACTGTTTGTGTTACCACATTCTTGCTTCACAGTGGGTCAGGCACCAGAGGGATTGAGTTAGAACTCATGTTCAAATCATCTTTTCCAGATTAAAGGGAATTTACTTGTTTTCTCACTACAGTCAGTTCCCAGTTCACAAACTGAAGGACTTGTTTAACCTGAAGGTAGAATCTGTTGAAGGGAAAAAAAAATACGAGTACATTGATGTTTAATGGGAATTGAATAGTTGTATGTTGTGATTATTCATTTTTTGCTGATTTTTAGGAAACTGAATAACTTTAGTTAATCTCATTCTTGTGATTAAAGATGTAGCTGCATTATTAAGTGTTTCAGGGAAAATCACAGGGCAGGCATGTGCTGTATTACGTGCTCTGGTAGTTGTTATGTGTATGTTCTTCCTCTGCACTATCCACTGCACAGTAACTGAAAATTAATCATCTTCTGTGTGATCTGACTGTGAACACAAGCAGCTACCCCTGCTCTGTGCTACACTGTACCTCATCTTAATTTTTTTCTTAACCCCAAAAAGTTTCAAAACCCCATCCCTGACTTATTCTTCCACCTTTTGATTTTAGCAGTTAACTGCAATAATTTTTCTCTGAAAACAGCAAGATTAGCGTTTTGGAGAAAGAGTTGCTTTTATTATTTAAATGCTTTGCAGAAGGAGTTTTCTGTTTCTTTCTTTTGTTTGATTTGTGTGGAGGGGGTTGGTGTGTTTTGAAACTATGTATTTGTTTGGTAACATAAATGTTAGCCTAAGAAGTCCCAGATATTGGATGCATAGAAATTATTTATTTTTAAAGTCTTATCTTGGCTTATATCCTCCTTTAAAACTCAACTTCTGGCTTGATTTAAAATGATCACACACTACTTTCATCCAGGTTCGAGGAGTTTGGTAAAATTATAGACTTTTGTGCTTGCATCTTCATGTAATTGTTTATGTCTGCTTGAAGTGGGTCCCCTGTTGGTAAATCCCCAAATCTCTCCCCCTCAAAAAAATTTCTAAATACATTTCATAAAACTTCACCTTTTTTTGAATTACTCCTTGTTAAGGATACGTTTTAGTGGTCATAATGTATCAACAATTTCAGATATCTGTTAGAGGTTAAAATGTTCGTTAGGTTGGGGTGATTTTTTCATTAATTCTGCCCATCTTCATTCATCTTTGGTGTCAGTATATTCTGATTGCACACCACAAACAAGTTTGTACAAAATTCATGCCCTTATTTTGTCAAACAAACGACATATATAAACTCATATTTTTCATAGCTTTATAGAAGTGTAAAAATACTTTGTTCAATTGAGTTGGAAATTTTAACTGCTTGGATATAGAACAGGGAATAAATACTGACAATTATATGAGGATTGATTAATTGTAAACGTTATATCAGCTAGATTTCTTTTCCCCTCACTGACTGACAAAAGAATCAGTACCAGGGTAAATCAATGAATAAGTAAATAAATGGCAAAAAATCTAGAAGAGTAGGAAATAAAAGTAACCTGTGGAGGAAACAAATTATTTCTATCTCAATAATATGAAACATGCATAGGATATGAAGGTATAGCAACAAGAATTTTTTAATTCTTCTCTTTGAGAATGCGTATTAAAACGTGCACATATTTGAGGAAGGCTTCCAAATAGAATCAAATTCCAGATGCTGCAGAATGTAAGTGCTTTATCTGTTGTAAATATTATGCCACTTTTTGAAAGACCATTTATAAAAGGAAAACTAAAGGCTTAGAGGTAGATGAAGAATTAAGTGCCGAGTATGGTTTCAGAAATGGAGTTTTTATCAGGAAGAACTCTTGAATTCTGCTGTTTAAAATAGATTTCTTGATTCTCACAATGTAAGCCAACCTTCGGGAATTAGTACTTAAATGAGAAGGTCAATCCCATTTAGAGGAAGAATTATAAATGACAAGATACGGTTAGAAAGAATAAATGTTGCTAAAATGTGATGTTGTAGGTGCAGATCATCGTGTGCTTTCCGACAAGCTTAGGCAAGGAAGTAATGGGGTCTCACATTTAGGATTGTCAATGCTTGGAAAGCAAGAAAGAAGGTCATGTTTACATGTTCTTTATCTTTTTTAATAAATGCTCAAAAAAACCCCAAAGTATTTTTGTACAAGAAGCAAAATTACAGCTTTTCTATACGTATCTAAATAATAAAAGAGGGAGATGGGAAGACTGTTAGCCCATAGAAAGGCTTTTTTTGAATCCATGTAGTACAGCTACTTCAGAAACCCTTGGCTGTTCTCTTACAAATGAAATGAATGAGTCTGAACAAATATCATGCTTACTTGAAGCATGTGTGTCTGCTCTTGAAGGTGTTATTGCACCCAGACGTTTATGACTGTGGGCTGTAGGTGATTAGTGACAGCCCTTGTATTAAGCAAAATACATTTCGTAATGTGTTTTTATCTAGCTCACTGCCAGCAGATATTGATCATCAGTCCCTGGAGGCCCTTATGGTGACCCATAGAAACATTTCTGGCAAAGACAAAGTGGTGTCAGGAATGGAGGTGCTGGAGGGACACTGGTCCAAGAAGTGTAGGTTCAAGTTAGAATATATTTGATCATATATGTTTTATTATACCACTAATATAAATTTTTTGTCTCCAGTTTAGCCTGTAGCTCTTTAAATCACGGAGATTACTTCCTCCCAGGGAATGTTTCTGTCTCCCTTTTTATGCCAGAGAGTAATACTTTGCACCACAGGATCTCCACCAGCCTTGACTGTGTTGTATTAATCAATTTAATTTATAGTATTAGATATTAAGTGTTGACTAAAATTTCCTTTTATTTAACAGTCTTGTAGCTAATGGTCCTAAGTGATGGCTTCCAGCATTTTGACATACATAAATGAGAACTGGAAAGGGGAACAGCTTTCAATTTTCTGGTGATAAATCCGTATAGTTTTGAAAATTGGAACATTCTTCCTGTGGCAACTTGGAATGAAATGTGCAATCTATTTATCTGGAGAGAAGAAGTTAAAACAAACCCAAACCCAACAAAAACAAGCAAATAAACAACAAAACCCCAGTATCTTTTTCTCAGCTGAAATTTTTTCTTTAATTTTTTTTTTTTTTGAGGGCGCAGCGGAACAGAATTAGAATAACAATAATTTTATGCAGAAAAGTTTGTCCTGTTTATTGACAGATTCCATGTCATTGGTTTTTGGTTTTCAATAAGACTTCTGGGAGAAAGTCAGATTATGGGTCTATATTTGAGTCTAATGTAAATGGGTCTTTCTTCGCAAAATAGAATTCTTTTCTTTCTTTGGCTAAAAAATTACTTAGTTCTAGACTTACCATGACAATTGCAGGCTACAGTTCTGTTATTCCTTGACTAAACGGCAATTTAAGCCAGTGTTAAAGCCTGTATTTGCTTCCTGGTGTGAATTATCATGACGTATTTTTAGTAGCTGCTTCTTTTTTCTTTTTTTTTTTTTTTAAATTTTATAGTAGTGCTCTCTTTTTGAAAGGATAGGTTGAAGGCTGTTACTTGAATTGACTACCTTGAGGCTACTCCTTTTGGCTTTCTCTCTTTTGTTGCTTTGGGAACATGGAAGTGGCCTAAGAAAGGATGGAAAGGGTTCAGAAGGCTGACTGACACCTTATGACTGGTGTGAGGTTTTCCTACTGTCCCCTCTCTAGCCCTTATCCCAGAAGAGACCTTGAGCAGACGTCAGCGACCTTTGGCTATTTTCAGGTCTCTGGAGTCTGTGTGACAGTAGCCTGAAGGAAAAAATGGTGGAACTAGTTAAAAAAGGGTCTTCCTCATGTTCTTCCTGGCCCAGATGCCAGAACGGAATAAATAAGAATTGTTCTTGCTAGAGTGTGGTTGAACTTTGCTTGATAGATGTCGTATTTCAAAGCCTGTCAGCGGTTGATAAAATGCCATCTCTGCCTTTCAAATAAACAGAAACTCTGCTGTGTTTAGTTCTCCAAGGGAAGAATTGAATACAATTAACAGTTTATGCATTATGTAAACCCCATGTTAACATTTTAAGCCTAAGGTTTGCAGTCCTTAAACTGTTTAGAAAATGTCTCAATAAAATTATCTGCTTTCTTTCACGGCGTGTGCAACGCACAGGGATAATTTTCTCAAGGGCTCTGTTCTTTTTTTTCCCCCTCTTGAAGCCTGAGCTCCCAAAAACAACCTCTGCTGTGGCTGCTGTTGCCTAAAAGCTGTTGGAGAAAAAAGACTCCAGGCCAAATTAGAGGGGAGGTAAGATAAGGATAAGAAAGGCT